>CAJQZP010000552.1:410000-737500 GCA_907164705.1 Parnassius apollo | reverse complement strand
GCTGACCGAAGTTCCCTTGGACAACCTTGGCGAGAGACCAGAATGCACGTGTTCCTGAAGAAAGATGAACTAGTTTTTCGCTAATTCTGCTGATGTGCTCTGACTTTGCCTCGACAGTGACACTTTTGAATAACCTGGAGGCAGAATTGTACTTCTTTTTAAGGGTGCTGTTATTTGCATTCTGAGACTTAGATGCGCGAGCCCAAGCCTGGTTATGATGTATTGCAATTTTGCAGGAGCAACCAAACCAAGGCTGGGTGCTGCCTCCGATAGGTACCACAGATGATGGAATAAAAAGTTCCATTCCCTAAAGCACCACATTAGCAACAACACTGGGATCATCTGGCGAGAAGTAAACCCGCCTAGGTAGGGTGCAAAAAAATCGCCAATCTGCTGACCCATAATGCCAAATACGGCGGCAACCTGCAGTACGCAACGGCGATGAGAGCGTGAGTAGCACCGTACTGCGGATCAGGCAATGGTCCGAGGAGCCAAGAGGGGTATCGACGGAGGCCTGATATCCGTACGAATGAGATATCGGCATGAGGTCCAACAGGGAAGGTATAATATGGTCTTCACATCTGGGATCCACGTAGGCGAGGTAACCAGTTGTGTCAGACCACATGTCAAAGCAGTCATAAACAGATCTACCCACATGATCGGTTAAACGAGAGCCAAGCGTGAGCCAAGTTGGGGGTGTTAAAATCACCAAGTATCACGATCTCTGTGGATGGGATCTATTGTAGCATGGAGTGTGTAGCCATCTGGACGTGGATGATGAGTCAGTCTGTCGGCATTACCGCTTTGGGACCTAAAGAGGCACCCGTAGACGCGGGGATGTTCGTCGCTGTCTACGCGCAGCCATAAAATGAACAGGTCCGTACCTTCAAGGCTCCTTCAAGACCGAGGCATCGAAATCAGATGTCCTCTCTGACGTACACGAAAACTGCAGCCCGGGGTACAAAGGAGTGTTCCAATTTGTACACCGGGTAGGAAAGATACGAAGTATTAGCCGGAGAGAACACCTGTGTTCTACTAAGCAAAGCCTCTACTTCAAGCTGGTCTTCTGTGAGGCCTTGGCACCATCCTGGTTTGAGCCAACCCATGAGTTCAGCTAATGCTGCCGCGTGGCTCTACCACTGTTAACTTACCTTATATATACGTATATGTACCTTTTTTATTGTCTGAAAAAATGGAGTGTTACATGTAGACGGAGTAGAAGTCTATGGCGTTGATATTTTACAAAATATAAAAACAAAAAAAAATTGAAATAAATAAATTAATTAATTAAAATCCATCGAAATTCTAACTATATCCACCCTACTTTACGAACGGCAATAAAACAATAAGTTTAGGAGGCATCTCTGACCTTGACACTTCACTGGGTCACAGGCTAAAGAGCAAAGGGCAAAGTAATTGTTGAAATTTTTTCAAATGATTAATTCAAATATTTTGTTTTTATTTCTTGTAAAATATAAGTGTCATAGGCTTCTTTTCCGTTCACATGTTACACGTCATTTTTTTCCAGACGGTAAAAAAGGCCATCCAGTACATATTTTTTGATTACCATAGACACCTTAATCTATCTTCAACAAAAAATTAATATGTAAGATAGAATGCCTTCTTATCATAATATAGGGTCTCCAGTTTTCTTCACTCACTATACGATACATAGAAGCATAAAGCTGCTATTTTACTTTGGTATTCTGTGATACTGTGTTTGTTTCTTGGCTTGATCGCGTAGAATAAAATGCGGACTATTTTAGTGACACTGTCAGTGATACGGTAATCCTTTAAACCATAATTTCATGTGCATTTTGTTTCAAATATTCATGCCGTTTGAAAAAAAAATATTTGATGATTAGTCTCAGGGTTTTAACTCAATTTCAAAAAGAAGTCTCCCTAAAAATGAATTTGCCACGTATAAGAGATTTATTTCATGAAAAAAGACCCTTCTTAAACCATTGTTTACACCTGAGACTATATATATAAACCTCGTTATGAAATTAGACTGGTTATTTTGTACCACGCTTAAATACTCTGACAAAATACGATGTTTTACATAAAACACAGCTCTTAACGTGAATCACTAAACTCTTGACAAAACAAGGAGACAACAGATCCTGTATATTCACCGTTTTTTAATCTTTATAAACAATTATTTCCAATTTAATCATTGGAGTCGCAAAAGTCAATTGAGGTAGATGACATAAATATCTTTTGACCTCCGAAATATGGCAGTGAAACCATCTAATGCTTATGTCAATATAATTTTTTTTTCAAAAGAATGCGCCAAAACAGAGGATACCTACGAATTTTATTTTGTCGTTACTTCTCCGGTAAGAGACTTTTAATTTCAAAACGGTAGTAGATTTAGTAGGTTTTAAAACTGACAATTTTAAAACGATATTTCTTTTTTTTATATGTCGAAAAACATAAAGATATTTTATTTAATTTTATACAGACTGGTGACTGCCTGACTACTTTGCGCCTGTGCTGATGTCAATCTATCTAATTCCAAAGATATGGAGTAAAACCATCAATTTGTGTTTATTTTTCTACATACTTTGATTCCGTTTCTGACCTTGGAATTTATAACGCCTTGGTCAAGTACATTAACCACAAAGTGTAGGTCGATATTATAAATCACAATTAATAGTATATTATAAATTAAAATATAAATGAATAAAGAAATTTACGGATTTTATTGCCTTTAATTTAAACTTTTTTAATTCACAACGTTCGGTCGACCCCCTGACCACGTCGGGATTTAATAAAATTGAAATTAAACGCGGTAAAGTCCATAAAAATAATTTTATTTCAAGTGTAGTATTCACGTAAATATAAGAAATAATAATATAGTAATATATTATCATACTGCTGATATAAGTAATTATCAAAAAGTAAAAAAAAACTGAGCGCAATCTGAACTGCTAGTTAAACATTTTACGAGTTAACTACTGTAGCTTCGACATAACGCTTTATGAGTGACGCTAATTGTAACTCTGGCATAAATTCTTTATAGGGGATTTTGTGTATTGTTACCATCAAATTTCACCTAATGCTAAGTGAGTTAAGTAAAACGAGGAGGATCGTTAACAGAATGGGAAAAATGATTGCTTCGCATCATTAAAGTTAGTAAGAAAATAAATGAAAAGTTTTCCGATTGATTAGGTATGTTGTAAGTACGAATTATCATAAGCTTTTTTTAAAAGATAGTATGACAAACGAGCACACAGTTCACCTAATGGTAAGTGGTTGCTATGGCCCTACATATACATGTATCCGCAATTACGAATCAAAATGCAGATGCGTTGTCATCCGTCAGTACTTAGGTGCAATGCCTCGTTTCCAGTAAAAAGGATCTCCGGTTCTCTACACTCACCATACGAAACACAGGAGCATTAAGCTATTATTTGACGCTGATATTCTGTGAGAGCGTGGAACCTTCCCCGGTTGAGTCAACCCATTTGTGCTACAACTATACTACTAATATAACTGCAGCATGGCTCTACAACGTAAACGAGACTTTGAGCTCTGCCGTGAAGTGGTAATTTAAAATAACCCCATATTATCCGTCAAGTGTCGCTAAAGGCGACAGAGGGAAACTGATGAAACATGGTAAGCAGCATCTTATAAACCACGCTTACCCACCCCTTGACAAGCATGACAAGTATGACAAATATATCCCTATAAAGAAATCTATAAGTAAGAAATCTATAAAAAAACCTAAAGTGCAGCAGTACGATAGACTGAAATTAAATGAATAAATTAATGTTCAATCATCAAACATCAGAGCTCAAATAATTATAAAAGAAATGTCCATGATGGATTTCATCTATGACTAATTATAGTAGTTAGTTATGTTTCACATGTAAAAATAAAGTAAATTACTAAGTATACTAATTACGAAGTATACGTTAATACTGCTGACACAAAAAAGCACGGGGACTCGCAATATGGGGGGTCATTTCTTTTCGTGGAAAAGTTATCATTAACATCTCTCATCACTGCAGAGAAAAGTAAAATATTATGCCGGAATTCCACTGACTTGAACCCCAAGTTAGCCACCATATAAAGTATATAATGGGTCTATAGATTTCCGTTTGAAACTCGCCCGGGGCCTCCAATACTCTCGCAGTGCTACGTTGTCTAGAGGGTACTTTCTGAGACACTTTCCTCATGGGCTACATTAACTAGGAGTTTGAACCCCTAGTCTACCCTAAATATCCACAGAGGATTGGTTTTGTGGCATCGAATCACCATTACTGAGATGTAAGAACTATTTGCTAACATTGCTCGAACTGCCAACAACACCTGCTCCTGTTGCACTCCGATAAATAATTGACGGACATGGCTCTGGCAAAAGACTGATGGTGGGCAATCCATCCAAAATGTTGAAAGTTTAATTTAACAGGATCGTAATGGTAATTACTACAGTGCTAGTGTATTATGGTTTCGCTGACTAATGTGGTCAGCCTTATAGTTTTTCAAAATAAGAAGTAAACCCGGGCTAACTATGATATTCGGATAACAAAAAAAAAATGTTTCACCGTGACCAAGAGCGCTTCATTAGTTTCAATGTAAATAAAAGTAAACGTGTGTTATACCTAATAATCCTTATCTCTAAATTCAAATTTAGTCAAAGGCTTAACTTTGTTTTTTCTTAATTTTATACATTTATACGTATTAAAGTATACCTTCATCTCGCTCTTCAGTTCATATGACGCGAATATTAAACGCCTGAAGACAATTTACAGGGAAAATAAAAATATTATGCTGTCACTTTTATTACGAGCTTTAAGTTACGTCATGAATACAAAAAGAAACTAAATTAGGTGCATATTTTCTTATGTCTTATTTTATTTAAGTTTGTCTTAGAATTGTAAACATTTTTTTTTTTACAAATAAACGTTACATTTTTAACGCGGTAGAGCCACACTGCCGCTATATTATGGTTGTGATGTGACGATTGTCATGACGGTGACATGAATTGGTCGACTCGACCAAGGTAAGACCAAGTTCTCACAGAATATCAGGGTCAAATAGAGGCATATCGCTGCTGTATTTAGTATGGTGAGTGTAGAAAGCCGAAGATCCTTTTGACTCGAAATAAGGCATTCAACCTTAGCCCTCAGGGGTGACAACAAATCTGTAATTGAATTTTAATGGAGAACAAATATAATTCCATAAAAAAAGTTTCAGGACTAATTACGGATTTGTAAGTCCGAAACTTATTATTCTTGAGCCCCGAAATTTCTTCTCATTTCAAAATGCGAGTTTAAAATTAAAGTTACAGAATTGTTATTACAAAAAAAATATGAACTTAGTTTATAACTTCAAAATAAATAATTAAACAAAATTCAAATATTTGAACTTATTGTTGTGTAGTGACAATGAAATTATCACGTTCAATGAAAAGACGTATCCTACTTAACGTTCTTTAAACATGCGTAGCTAAACGAATGTGATAATTAACATACTAGTCCCAGTTATTTTCGATTAAATGTTAAACATCATCATGTAAATGCATAGATTTATTGCCTGAAAAATACTAGAAGGTCAAAGATCCATGGCCGGTAAAGGCGAACTATATTTCAAACGTTGACATTCCGAATTACTTAAATAAAGAAAAAGAATCAAACAAAAAATGTACTTAAACTGAAGTCAATCAGATTTTTCACGAGTTGTAGGTGCGACTGGCGGCTGTTTGGTCGACCCGCGAGCTATTAAATCGCACAATATTTATTTGATATTTCTTCTTAAATTATATATACCCTTTTATTGAAAAATAAACCCATAATTCACTCACGTATTTACTGATGAACACATAGCCAGAATTTAATTGAAATGGATTTCATTACTTTCGAACGAAACAGCTTTTTCACTTAGTGAATGTACCTAAAAGTGTAGATTTTGAGGAAATTTTGCGATATTTTTTTATCGAGCCAAGATATTTCAATCGTGTTTTAGCCAACATAATTCACTAAGAAAAATCCTTAGCTTTCATAATAAATTTAAAACAATGTGGATATGCAGTTTTTAATGACAAAAAATTGCTATTCTGCGCACACTTTGGCACAATTTTGGCGCCCACATCACCTTAAGACTAACTATTTAGGCCATAATTCTTATGTGTGAAAACAAATTCAAGCCAAAAATTTACTTATAATGGACGAAATAAGGGATATTTCTTTATGCGCGAAGTGAAAAGAAATAGGACGGGATGTCAGGAGGGTGCCTGTTGTTGAAATTCGTATATCTCTAGCGCGTGCGACGATAATTAAGTAACTTAGCCCGACGCTGGTGTTCTTGATGATGGTACACGAGCCGCTTGACCTAATTTTTTATTGTATTCAGAATACTTATCTTTATCCTAAGAATTTTACTGTATTCAGATTCTCAAGTATATACAACAATACGAAATACGTAAATGGAAAGGGAGTTCAGAGAGAGCACACGTAGAAAGGTAATAAAAAATTGTATCTCTCCAAAATCGAATATAGTAAAACATTGCCCAAATTGTAAAGCAGTTGAGTTATTTAATAATATACCCACCAGCTTAGAGGAATCAATTTATAACACATATTTATTTAAAGCAAAACTCAAAGCTTTCTTGTTAGAAAAATGTTTATACGTGGTGTCTCAATTGATGATAAATGAGAATGAATAAATAATATCTATTACTTCAGATATAAGATGACGCTCTGACTTTATATCCCTAAAATTACTTTTATGAATTTCATAATATTAATTATTTTATTCACATATTGAACTGATTTTTATTTTTATTAACGGTTTTATAATATTTTACCTATACATATATTATTTTACTGCGACAATTATTAATAATGAGTTGTGTTATAATTGAAAATTAGATATGATGTATTTTATGACTTCTTGCATATATTTCCATGTCGTTACTCCATCTAGTGGAGGGCCGTCTTGCACTTCGCTTACCGATACGAGACTGCCACTCAAGAACCTTTCTTTTTCATTTGTTATCGGTTCTTCCAGCTATATGGCCGGCCCATTGCTACTCCAGTTATAATTCCCTTAGGCTATATCGAATAGTTCTAATGTGGATACTCATTTCTAAGTCTATCACTTAGAGAAAATATGAGCATAGCCCTCTCCATAGCTCGTTGAGCGACTTGAGCTTCGTTATACGTCGAAAGTAAACTACCACATCGCATATCCATAAGTAATCACACGCACTGGTTTTACAATCCTGTTTTCAAGTTTTGAGGTAAACGTGTCATAATCTCCCGAACACTGCCTAGCCGAGTTGAATCCGCTATTTCGCTTTCATGTTATTAAACTTTCTTCTTCTGAAATATTCAATAAAATATTTTGGTCCTGATATATTTTTTAGTTATTCAAAAGACACCGTCATCCACCTCAATCGTTCTCAAACTAAATATATCATTTATAATAACGAGATAATTAAAATATAAAGTTTAAATGCGGAACAGTGGGTGACCTAGATGCGCGGGAGAAACAGATTTTCATCTGACTTTGTACTAAACTACGCAGTGACAAATGACTATTTGACCGGCAGGCATTTCCTTTTGTTACCGTAGAAAGACAGACATACCTTTCCCAATTTCCAATTACTTTAAACGATCTTGCGATAAAGAAAACGCGAAAAACGTAATGGATTGTCTAGAGGGATTTTGCTCATGATTAGTGTAAACTAATCATGAGCAAAATCCCTCTATTATTACTAATAAAATGTTGTAGAATTTGATTTAAACTATCGAGAAAATCCCTCTATTATTACTAATAAAAATGTTAAGTACAAGAACAATAAATAAAAATTATGCTAGTGACACAGAACACTAATTTTGCGTAGTCTTTGGACGGATTCGTCGTCAAATGTCGACAGTTAATTTGTAAGAATGTGTAAGAGAGGTATTTTCATTTCAGGATGATAAGACTATCGATTGTACTTTTTTTTATTATGTGCGAGCAGATATGCAGGTCTAGGGAAAGAGACCAGTATCTCTGCGACTTAAAACATCTATTGTGATCGATTGAATGGATCTATGCGGCTAGATGGCTGCATAAAGCTATATTTCGTATGCGTTAATACGGCAAATAATACAAGAGAAAACAGAGTATAAGCATCAGCTTCTGTGTCGTGCATTTGTGGATTATTAGAAAGCCTTTGACTCCATTGAAACTTGGACTGTTCTGGGTTCTTCGCAGCGGTGCCAAATTGACTGGTGGTACATCGTAGTGCTGAGGTGTCTTTACAACACCAGTACGATGTCCATCCAAGTACATGACAGTCAAACAAAACCAACCCAGTTGCATCGTGTAGTGAGACAGGGGGATTAATATCCCGTAAACTATTTACAAATGCACTAAAAGATGTTTTAAGACGCTAGTCTGGAAAAGACGTGACATTAACCTAAACAGTGAGTACACCTCACACTTTCGGTTTGCTGATGATATAGTCGTCATAGCAGTTTTGCTGCAAGAACTTCAGGACATGCTCTGAATAGACTGAGTGAGTCCTCCCGACGTGTTGGTCTGTACATGAATCTGAACAAGACAAAAGTTATGTTCAACGATCACGTCATGCCAGTTGCAATTACTGTTGATGGTGAAATTTTCGAAGTTGTCCAGGATTATAACTACTTCGGGTAGATATTGCAACTAGGTAAGTATAACTTCGAAAAGGAAGCTGATTTGAGAATATAGTGAGACTGGGCAGCATTTAGAAAGCTCAGTCGTGTTGTTCGTCGCCCATACCGCAAAGTCTGAAGACGACCAGTGCATACAGCCCTTATTCACTTATGGCGCCGAAACGTGGACACTGAATATAAAATTATTTTGTTGTGTTATATGTAATACAAGCTTTGCTCGATAAATGTTTGATTATAGAATTTTTACAGGAAATTATTGTTTTTCGATGTACAATTAAGCCTTAGTAATACTTTTTTGAGTAAATAAAATACAAGAGACGCATATTCTTATAATATGTTATATATATAATATTTAACTGGTTTCTCGGAAATGGATCTAATGACTTAGATGAAATTTCGTACTTAATGTTTTACATAATTATAGTTTTGTTATTTATATACTTTTGTTTGCCCAGGTTTTTTTTAATATAGGATAGGGTGACAAACGAGCACACAGTCCACCTGATGGTAATTGGTTGCTGCGGCCCATAGACAGCTACATCTATCCTCGATTACAAATCAAAATACAGATGCGTTATCACCCGTGAGGACTAAGATGGAATGCCTCGTTTGCAGTAAAAAGGGTCTCCGGTTCTCTACACTCATCATACGAAACATAGCAGCATTAAGCTAAATTGACTTACTTGCTTACTTATGGTAATTTAAATGAAAATATCATCATCATCACTATTACAGCACATCACAAGTCTACTGATAAATATGAACCTTCCCCAAGTAATGCCACAAAGCACAGTCCCGAGCCACCTGCATCCATCGGCTTCGTGTATCTTTTTTATATAGGATAGGGTGATAAACTAGCATACCGTCCACCTGAGGGTAAGTGATTGGTAATTACGAATCAAAATGCAGATGCGTTGTCACCCGTGAGGACTAAGATGGAATGCCTCGTTTCCGGCGAAAGGGTCTCTGGTTCTCTTCACTCACCATACGAAACACAGCAGCACTAAGTTACTTTTTTACGCTAGTATTCTATGAGAGCGTGCTCCTTCCTCTGTCGAGGCGACCTATTCATGCTACATCTATACTTCTAATATAACTGCAGCATGGCTCTACACTTACAAGTACTGGACTCAAGCATTTGGTCGGTCAATTGCAACTTCAGCCTACTGATCTGTTGCTCTTTGTCGGTTGCGTTTGAGCTTCCTCATATGGTTGACGCTAAAGGGCCACGTTTAAGATTTAATAATAAAAAAATGTATTTTATTAATTTTCTTTACTTAATAGTTAAGTAGAGTAGCACTAAGAAATTGGTAGTATTATATATAGAATATACCAAATCAGAATTACGAGTAACAATACATTTTAGTCTCCTTTTAACATACATCAAGTCGTACTTTCATTATATCAAAAATTTATAATCCAAGAATCTCGCGACATCTGGTGCGCGCCTAACATGAAATATTTCGATGAAATGAGGAAACATATTTGCTGCTGTAGATTTATTGGAATTGTGAACATTTGCAGTGTTTAGAGTGAGAACTCCATGCGTGTATTTATGAATTGAATGACTTTAACCCAAAACATCGGCAATACTATAAGTAATACCGTGGAAAAAAATCAAAGACATCGTCAATAAATCATCGGCGAGGAGTTACATATATATATATATATATATATATATATATATTATTATTATATATTTTAAATATATATATATATATATATATATATATATATATAAGTTTGCATTGTTATAACTGATGTATAAAATCTAAAATAGGAAGTTTTTTACTATTATAAACCCAGCATCAACCTGTGCTCCTTTGTTTCATATTCTATTTGAAGCGTCTTTGTCCTCGTTCGAGGATCCTCGGCGGTTGGGTCCACCCATTTGTGCTGCAGCCATAATATTCAGCAGCACAAACGACGGAGGAACCGTTAAAAGACACGGAATGCCACATGTCTTTTAAAATAAATCACAATTTTAATCATTGCACAAAAACGTTTGTTTACCAGTTAGTGTAGAAGTTTATTAACAACGTTAATGGCAAAATAATTCTCAAGGCACTAAGTGAGAAATGCAATTAATGTCAATCATAAAACCGTAGCTTCAAAGGCGAGGCACCTTACTTTTAAATGTTATTACATTAAGCTCCTTAGCCCCATTATAAACTTTATGTTCTTTTTAAATTATCCTATTATCATTTTCTTTTAAACATTGAGTAAATTTTTCCATTTAATAGCACAACAAAATAATCTGTTACTTTCTTTGTATCGTGGATGTCGAAAGAGGCGACTATGTAATATGTCGTGGAAGATCGTATTACTTACGATACATGGGGGTATAACAATCTTGTATATAAGATTTTATATATGGTTCGACGGCTCTGTAGCACAGTGGCTTAGCAATGAGTTGCAGCGCTAAGGGTTCGAATCCCACACGGAACAAGTATTTTTATGGCCTACAAAAAATAATTATCCTGGATTTGGAGGTATGTCCTTATGAAATTTAGGTATTTAAACCACGATACAGGAGAAAACCATAGTGTGGTAACCTCGATAAAATTTAGGATAATCGAGAGAGATGTAGGAGGTTAAGTTTTTAATAAAGAATAATAATAAAGATTTTTTTTAAATAAGCCACTTTTCATTTGGCCCGAGGGCAAAGACGAGGTCTACGATAGAGGGAGTTTGCCCAGGATAAGCCTATTAACAAACACCTTGAAGAGTTTAAGGTTATACGCACTCGGAAAAGCAGACGCTGGCAGAACATTCCACGTCTAGGCCGTGCGCTTTGTAAAATATTATTTATAGCGCTATCATCATCAGCCTACGGCAGTCCACTGCTGGACATAGGCCTCTCACAAGTCGTTCTACTAAGCGCTTAGCTTAGCTATCTTAGTCAGAGGGCGTCTCACAGTACGAGTGTTTTCCTAGATGCGGTGTCCAATCCGCACATGTACATGTCTAATCCACCGGTGATCATTTCTGCGACAGGCATGACCTGCTTATTGCCACTTTAGTTTTCAAACACGAAAGGCTATGGCAGTAATCTTAGTTCTCCGGCGGATTTCTTTATTTTGAATTTTATTTGCCAGAGAAACTCTCAGCACTGCTCTTTTCATTACTTGCTGAGTCACATTGAGCTTTTGGAGTAGACGTATCTTCAGTGTTCACATTTCGGCGCCATAAGTGAATAAGGGCAGAATGCACTGGTCGCCTTCAGACTTTGCGGTATGGTAAAAAACCCGACTGAGCTTTCTAAATGCTGCCTAGTGTAACTAAATTCTCAAATCAGCTTCCTTTTCGAAGTTATACTTACCTAGTTGCAATATCTACCCGAGGTAAGTATAATCCTGGACAGCTTCGAAAATTTCACCATCAACAGTAATTGCAACTGGCATGACGTGATCGTTGAATGTATGTTATCATATTTGTTTAGCTATGCATGATTAAAGAACGTTATGTAGATCTTTCATGTACGTCTTTATGTACGTCTTTTCATTGAACGTGATAATTTCATCGTCATTCTATATATGCAAATTGTAATTATATGGTAACATTATTTATGTTACCATATAATTACAATTTAACAATAACTTCAAATATTTGAAATATTTACAAATAACTTCCTTCTTTTGTTTAATTATTTATTTTGAAGTTATAAACTAAGTTAATAAATTTTCTCATATTTTTTTAAAATAACAATTCTGTAACTTTAATTTTAAACTCGCATTTTGAAATGAGAAGAAATGTCGGTGCTCAAGAATAATAAATTTCGGACTTACAAATCCGTAATTAGTCCTGAAACTTTTTTTATAGAATTATACTTTTCCTTCATTAAAATTCAAATTACAGATTTGTTGTCACCCTTGAAGGCTAAGATTGAATGCCTTATTTCGAGTAAAAAGGATCTCCGATCTCTACACTCACCATACTAAATACGGCAGCGATAGGCCTCTATTTGACGCTGGTATTCTGTGAGAGCTTGGTCTTACCTTGGTCGAGCAGACCAATTCATGTCACCGTACTTCAACCATAAGATAGCTGCAATGTGGCTCTACCACGTTTAAATTAGTAACGTTTATTTGTAAAAAATGCTTACAATTCTAAGACAAACTTAAATAAAATAATACATAAAAAAGAAATATGCACCTAATTGAGTTGCTTTTTGTATTCATGACGTAACTTAAAGCTCGTAATAAAAGTGACAGCATAATATTTTTATTTTCCCTATAAATTATCTTCAGGCGTTTAATATTCGCCTCATATGAACTGAAGAGCGAGACGAAGGTATACTTTAATACGTATAAAAGTATAAAATTAAGAAAAAACAAAGTTAAGCCTTTGACTAAATTTGAATTTAGAGATAAGGATTATTAGGTATAATACACGTTTACTTTTTATTTACATTGAAATTAATGAAACACTCTTGGTCACGGTGAAACAATTTTTTTTTGTTATCTGAATATCATAGTTAGCTCGGGTTTTCTTCTTATTTTGAAAAACTATAAGGCTGACCACATTAGTCAGCGAAACCATAATACACTAGCACTGTAGTAATTACCATTACGATCCTGTTAAATTAAACTTTCAAAATTTTGGATGGATTGCCCACCATGTCTTTTGCCAGAGCCATGTCCGTCAATTATTTATCGGCGTGCAATAGGAGCAGGTGTTGTTGACAGTTCGAGCAATGTTAGCAAATAGTTCTTACATCTCAGTAATGGTGATTCGATGCCACAAAACCAATCCTCTGGGGTAGCGGATATTTAGGGTAGACTAGGGGTACAAACCCCTAGTTAATATAGCACATGAGGAAAGTGTCTCAGAAAGTACCCTCTAGACAACGTAGCACTGCGAGAGTGTTTGGGGGCCGGGCGGGTTTCAAACGGAAATCTATAGACCCATTATATACTTTATATGGTGGCTACCTTGGGGTTCAAGTCAGTAGAATTCCGGACAATAGAGGCGTAGGTGAGAATTGGCCTCACTATGCTGCTATTGAGCCATAGGACCATACTGGGACGCAAGCCCCAGTTTTTCCCAACCAAACGACTGCACGTACCTAACGCTATTTTCGCCCTATGGTATACGTTGCTAAGGTGAGAGTTCCACGTTAGTTTTTGGTCGATTGTTACGCCCAAGTGTTTAACTTCCGTGGAAAATGGTACTTCTTTTCCATTAAGTTTAGGTGGGACTAATTTGTCCAACCGTCTCTTTTTGGTAAAGGGTATTATAACAGTTTTATCAGCATTTACTGATAAACTGTTATCCCTACACCAGTTATTTATGGTATTTAGGGCTCTTTGTATTATTGATGATAAAGTACTTTGGCACAAGCCCCTCGCAATGATCACAAGGTCATCAGCGTAACCCAGTGTGTCAATGCGTAAGTCTGCTATTTTGTACAATAGTTGGTCAACCGCAGGAGTCCAAAGAAGTGGGGACAAAACACCTCCTTGTCGGCAGCCTCTTGTAGTTGCAACCTCAATCGAAGTTTGAAACAGCGCTATTTTTGCCTTTCTGTTTTAGAGCATCGACTTCACCCTTTTGATGGTTGTGAGGTGAACATTTTTAGATGTCAGGCCCCCCATCGGCAGTGATTCGAAGGGGCCCTCAATATCTATAAAGGAA
Organism: Parnassius apollo; assembly: GCA_907164705.1. Classification (NCBI taxonomy): domain Eukaryota; kingdom Metazoa; phylum Arthropoda; class Insecta; order Lepidoptera; family Papilionidae; genus Parnassius; species Parnassius apollo. The sequence goes on along the minus strand of CAJQZP010000552.1, from coordinate 723,209 downwards.
CAAAGAGTTATTACTTTATCCTCCAGTGCTTTTTAGACCCTGTCAATGACTCTGATCAGGGCTGTTTCCGTGGATTTGCCTCTGCGTGAAGCATGCTGGTTGTAATGTATGGGCCTTGTAGCTAGAGTTACATCCCTTATATATCTATCTTTAACCTTTTCCAATGTCCAAAAAAAGGAGAAAGGAAGATAGGCTTATAGGTCTAAAGGACTTTGGTAAAGCGTAGTCCTTTCTACCAGCCTTAGGTATAAATAGAACTTGACAATTGTCCATCGTTTTTTTTTAAATATTAGTAATCCTATTAATTAACATTACTAATATTCCCTTTAACCACTCCTGGTAAGCTGAAAACGCTTGTGTTAGGAGTGGTTCGCGACACTAGTCGAATGGTGGATTCGAACCCACGACCTTTTGAGTTCGCGGTCCACGCCCTTTTTTTTTAACATGGGGAAATGCCTACGCATACCCGCCTCGCGGGGGCAAGGACGGTTTATGTCGAACTCGCACCGACTATAACCCCATGGTGTTCCACCTTCGTCGCATATTTGCAGGGCTACGGGAACGCTTTCGCACACTTCCGCGGCCCTACCAGCGACTGCCGCCCCATGGCAGCACCTCCTCGGGAGAGGAATATTCCTCCCCGTTCTCCTTCCCAAGTAAGGCGCACCAGAACACATGGCACGACTTCCTGCACGGCCTCCAATTGCATCTGCGCAACAGACGCCCCCGCGTCCGATGCGCGAAGGCCATGGGGCCAGGAAAAACGAGCATTTAGAAGTACTAGCCTTCCCGACCCCAGCGGCGGATCTGGTCTATGGCTCCGCCGCCAACCAAGATTCGGCTGCGGAGGATAGGGAGAGCGGCGCCTCGCAATACCGACAATCCTCTCCCCCCGCAGCCCCATCACCACCGCATCAACGGTGCGGCCCCGTTTGCGTCGCGGAGGATAGGGCGAGTGGCGCATCGCCAAACCAACACTCCTCTTCCTCCGCGACTCCACCTCGGCTGCAGCGGTAGAGGGTGCGGAGTCCCCACTCGCTGCAGTCCACCAGCAGACATCCGAAGTGGGCTCCCCAAGCCCACTCGGAGTGGCCACCTCAGGCCAGCCACGTGGGTTCCTCTTTGTTCACCGTGGGAGACCAAGCCACGGCTACTAACCCGTTCGGGGGGGGGGGGGGGGGGGGGAGGCGGTCCACGCCCTGCCATTAGGCTATTGTCGCTTATTGGAATGACTGACTCTGTCGCGTTTTGGAATATATTTCCATGCAAAACTTGCTCTCAAGGTTTTCACCAGATAAGGAAGAAGGATGTCGATACCCCTCTGTAGTTGGATGGGAATTATTCCATCCTCCCCGCTTGATTTAAATGGTTCAAAGGAGTCAACAGCCCACTGCACCAGGTTTGGCCTTATTATCTTTGCAGCCTTACACCAGTCCTCATTACAACGCCTTCGTAGGACTCTGAAAGAATTCAAGGCTGAAGTCTTGTGTGACCCTGGGAAATGGGTTAACGCTAATAAATCCAATGTTTCAGTTTCACTATTAGTGAAGTTACCATTCGACTTTTTAAGAAGCCCGATCTGATTAGGTTTAGCTTTCGATAGCATTTTGTGTAGTCTTGCACTGCGAGGAACTGAAAAGAGTTCTTTAGCTTAGTATTCCACCAAGAAACTTTTTGCATTGAGATCTTGGTTTTGACGAGATAACTGTTCTCGTAGGCTTAACATATACCACGGTTACTGTCTCCGTCGCTAACTCCAGACCTTCAATTGTTTTGATGCTCTTAGGAAACATTTCCAAATTCCTCCTTAGGCTGTCTCTGTAGATATCCCAGGAGGTCGCTTTTGGATCCCTAGAAGTAACGGTTTCGTAGGTTGGTGATGCTCCAATCACAAACTTAATGTGCTTGTGATCAAACATCGAGTTTTTGCTACTAACATGCCAGTCATTTATCCGCTTGGACATGTTATTGGAAGCAAAGGTTATGTCTAACACTTCTTGCCTAGCACGCGTTACAAAGGTTGGTGTACAACCTAAGTTTAGGCTTACCAGGCAGTTGGAGATGAGAAAATCATAGCCATAAAGTAACTCACCTCTTTCGTTGATGTTGGTGCTCCCCAAGGCTGTGTGGTGAGCATTAGCATCACAACCCGCTACCGCAACAACAAGTTCGGCGTTGTGTTTTCGGGCGAACTCCGCCACTCGCTCTAACTCGGCGAGAACGCAGATGGTAGGATCTGCGTTCTCGCCGGGAAGATAGGCTGAGCAAATGATTACTCTGGCCCCTGTGCATCCCTTGAGATTTATGGAGGTTGTAACCAGGTCATCATTGCAGTACTCTGGAACAGCTAAAAGTTCAATATTTTTATTATAAATTATACAAGCTCTGGGTCTACTGCCTTTAGTATTGACAAGAATCGTACCGGCAGCCGCCAATCCCAGAACTTGACCGTTGGCCACCCAAGGTTCTTGTATAAGGGCGAGGTCAATGTTGTCCTCTGCAAAGCAAACCTCCACCAAGGCAGAAGCAGCTGCTATATGGTGAAGATTTGCTTGGAGTACCCTCGTCTTACCCTTGGGTTTAGCCATTTATGGGCGTGGGAGGCAGGGGTTTTTTCCGTCTGTTGAGGACGAGGATGTCCTTTACCTGCGAACCTGACCCCCACCTTACCTTACGTCAAATCAATCCCACCTCCCCTCCCCCCAGGCTTTGAAGACACCAGCGGAGGCCGTCGGACCGAGGCGATTTCTGCGCTTTGGGTCTTCGTCACTCTCACCGGTGGCGTTTCAGCCTCAGCCCGCTGAGGGCTGGGCTGGGGGGATTAGAGTTGGGGCGGTTCGGGCTCCATTGCTGCGTCAGAGCCTCTCCTGACTTTAAAAGCTATCATCTTTAAACCACGGACGACTCTGCCGCCTGCCTTCCGAAGAGCCTCTGCCGATGGGTCGTCCAGAGAAAAGGTTACTAAGAACCCGTTCTCCTCGTCCCTACGGTGAAGGATTCTCCAGTGCTCAGTATGGAGCCCTTCATTTTGTGCCCTCAATATCACAGCGTCCTCCTCTGGAGAGTCGGCCTCGCAGCGGGGCAATTAGGTTATGCCCAGCTGAGGCTTAGGCAGTTCGCCCCCGGGTATTACCGAAAGCTCTGCCTCCAGCCAGGGCTTCAGTTTTCCGATTTCACCCACAATCCAGTCCTGGCTTGCCTTATTCAGGCACGTTACCAGAATCTAACATGGCTTGTGGGTGAAATTCGAAAATTTTGGACCCATTCCCGGTTGCGCCCCACAGGCCGTCTTAGCTCCACACTCATAGGATTCGAATTGCAAATTCCTATACGAGCGGAGCCAGCTACTGCACTGAAGCTGAGCTTCTTCTCCCCCGTTGCCAGCTTCACAGACTTCCTGGGGTACTCTTCCTCAGACTGACTGCGTTTTTTTGCCTTCGGAACTGGGGGAGGCTTAGGCAGAGGAATTTCGTCCCAAGGCTTCTAACAGAGAGAGAGGGGGCCTCTTCGGCTCCTATTTCAGCTGCTATCAGCCTTCCGTATCCTTTCCTTGCTACCCCACTAAGCTTATAAGGCCTAGTGAACTTTTTCTTTTCCCCTCCCTGGTTTGTTTCCGATTGTGGTGCGGCTGCAAAGGTGCCTCCCACTTCACGGCTCGTCCCAGGTTGGGGCGCAATGTTGCAGGGTGTTGGTGAGGCTAAAAGAGCCTCTTCCAAGCCTACAGTTAGTTCTATCAAAGGAGATTTCTTACTATCTTTTCCAAAATGTTGGTTTTCGTCCATTTTGTTCCCACGATTAACTAGGGAAATTCTCGGTCACCCCCAGCAGAGCCCCGCATGCCGAGGGAAGGGCTAAAATACTACCCGAATCGCCCTGGTCTCAGGTAGGCACCGTTTGCGACTGGACTCCCTCCAGCCACGCAACCATCGGCACGGTATGCTTGACACCTTGGATTGGGTTAGGATAGGAGAAGGGGGTGGGATAAAAGAAAAGAAAAAGAGGATCGTCCTAGTGTTTCAGTTCTGTCTGTTTCCTATTGAACCAGACCAAATAACAGGCGGCAACCACGTTAGGAGAACTCCTCAGACTTGCCCTGGGGATCAACACGACCTGCGCTCTCTCACGAGAGCAGAATAGGTGTTAATCTAGTCTTATTTATAATATCAAAAAGTTAGGAGTAGACTAACCTTCGCCCAGAGCGTGTCATGAGTCTACCTCTCACTATAGGGTCTCACGTTGTACAGCTTTCGGCTGCAGTCTTGAGTCTCGTCAGATCCTCCCTCCAGCTACTACCGGCATGAGATCGACACATATGTTCCACCAATTGATACAACGGTAGATATAGCCAAAAAGCAGTTATAAGATAATATTGGTAATAATTTACCGTCAGAAAATTTTATAAATGTTATTTATCTTTATTATATTTTTTGATTGTATTATTTGTTTTTTTTGGGTATTAAGCCTTTTATTCACTATAATACTTAATGTCTGCAGTGTATTTATTTTAACTTATTAATGTATTTTTATTGTTCAACACAATTTTTCGGAGATAATTTTTGAATGATTTATATAAAAATTAATTTTTAATTATTTATAATAATAATGGACCGCCACGATAGCTACTATCATATATTTACATTGATTTGGGACATGTATTTGGTAATTTATAAGTAGATGTTAAGATTCATATTTTCGTCGCTATGGTTTCATAAGAGAAACCCATGTAATTTTTTGTATCGCCTATACCAATATCGTTATCTGTAAAAATGTGGATTCCGAATAGATCAGAGATATTTGTGACTTTTATTACTGAACCCGATGGATATCTTCTACACCTTCTGTGAGTCATAATACGGGACTATTAGGCATAAGTAACTAGTACCAACATGCATGTACATTGTTAAAAATAACGCCCGTACAGCCTAAAACATTTTTAGGTATATTATGTCAGTCATTTTTCTTATCTTTTTTATTGAAATTAAAAAAAAAACAATCTAATCTCAATGAAGGTGATGGTTTCTATCATCTGCTTTGGATCCTACAATTATTTATTATTTATTATTCAATGACTTAATATATTACTGAACTAGATTTCAACGGCAAAGACTGGTTATTGTCAAAATAGAATATTTTATAAATGTGCATAGTTTGTCAAACGAATTTAAATCTCACTACCGTTTCCTATATTACTTTGACGTCTCAATTCTACGTATTTCACTCTATGAATTACTTTACGCCGAATCACCAATTTATTGAATTCAAAATATTATGAAGCTAAATGCATATTTATTTAACATCATCCGAAAAGTATATATTATTATACGAGATGTTAAATACGACATATTTAATAAATTTTGCCATGTATTAGCAGCGTAAGATAAGCCATTACCCCATATCATGTTTATTAGTCTATTATTTTTATTATATTTGAATACGTAATAACTATTCCTTTTCAGAAGCAAGATGTATGAAGAATGTCTCATAGCCTGTAATTATGCTGGCTTTCTATCACCTTCATGCTGGAACAGAGCTCTACAGGCACTGTTGCTTCATGGAAGAAATAAAATAACTTCAAAAAAGAAGGAGAAGGTTAAAATAATGTGTTGAAAGATATTTACTGACTTAACAATTTCTTAACCAAATAGTAGTTACTCCATAAAGACTAGGTACAAACTTCAAGTAGATCCGATTAAACTTTATTTTTAAATGAATTTATAAGAAAAAGTAAGTATAATACAAGAATAACTTTTAATACTACTATGATAAGAGGTAATTACTATATGCTCGAAGCCGGGTTTGTGATAGTATTGCATTGCCGCAAGCACTGGGTTTTAACACAACTTGAAATTTCAAATAGTATCTTAGTTACAAAATGTCATTAAATATGAAATAAAAAATGTGTAAAAACATTCGTACTACATGTTTTCTTTTTTCAAAAACACGAAGTGGTGAACGAACTTTTTCTAACGTGGTAGAGCCATGTTGCAGCTATATTAATTGTATAGTTGTAGCACGAATGGGTCGGCTCGACCGAGAAAGGACCACGCTCTCACAGAATACCGGCGTCAAATAGCAGCTTAATGCTGCTGTGTTTCGTATGGTGAGTGTAGAGAACCGGAAACCCTTTTTGCTGGAAAAGAGGCATTCCATATTAGTCCTCAAGGCTGAAAACGCATCTGCATTTTGATTCGCAAACGAGGATAGATGTAGATGTCTATGGGCCACAGCAACCACTTACCATCAGGTAGACTGTGTGCTCGCTTGTCACCCTTTTCCTATATATAAAAAAAAACTAGTTCTGTACTGCTGGTCGTATAAGAAAGCTCAAAGTCGCTCAGCGCGCTAAGGGGAGGCTATGCTAGGATTTTGTCGGTGTGATAGATCTAGAAATAAAGATGTCAGTAGTAAAACCAGACTAACTAAAATAGTGCAATTGATCAGTAAGCTAAAGTGGCGATGGGCATGTCATGTAGCTCGAAAAACCGAAAATTGATAGGAAAGAAATATGCAGCTTCGTATCGGTAGGCGAAGAGTAGAACGGCCATCTACTAGATGGAGTTACGATCTGGTAAGAGAAGATAATAACTAAATATTGTCCTAAATATACGTAATTACAGCACACATTTGGAAGGATTGATAATATAATTAAAAAAATCTTGTTTTGAAACAATTTTCTTTATTTTAGTAGTCATACCGTTCTCCGTCAAAAGCAATATGATCTTTTTAATATTTTCCGTAGCCTACTCTTACGAAACCCTTGGAACAAACTGAGGTGATAGATTCTCTCACGCCTACATTATGTAGTAGTTACTGTTACCGTTACAGAAAGTCCACTGCTGAATATAGGCCTCTCTCACAGATTTTCTCATAGGGTGGATAATTAAATTAGTTGCTTCGGTCAAGCAGGCGAGTTTGCTACTGCAGTTTTTTTTATTTTAGTCGTTATTAGGAAGATGCTGTTGCCCCTATCCTGCTTTGTTTCTCTCTGTCACCTGTTACAACACTCACGGGATAGTTGCTTATTGACACAATTTTTGCTTTGCAATATGCTAACGGCTTTGATGTTCAGAAATAAAAATAATTATCTTCATTTTTATTTGCTGTAAAGAGAACGCAAATAACAGAATTTCATGAAAGTGTGTATGTTTGAAATGCTTTTCAATATAAATCAAATTTCAATAATGAATTTGCATTGACAAATTTAGAGATAGATTTTGCACTATAAAACTATTCGAAAGTGTAAATACTGTTTAAGTGATAGAATGTGTTATATTAATAGAATCACTATCATCACAATCACTACATTTCATCATAAGACTCTCCCATAGATTGCACAAGGTAAGGTCATGAGTCACCTGCATCCATCGACTGGCTGGGTGTTCTCCATCTTGGGAGTAGAGTGGGTTGTCATTAATGAGTTACTGGAGCACCTTTCCCGCCATCGTCGCTCGTAGTTCTTCGAATTATATGGCGGGCGGCTAATATTTCCAATATGGACCAATCGATTTCAAAGCCCATATTTTTTTTGTAGATAGTACTCACTAAAAGAAAGCGTTTTGCAAAGTTTTAGGTTGCGGAAACTTACGGTTCATGAGATATATTTTTTTAAACTTTTCATACAAATTGGTAAATAACACGCAATTACAAAATAAATGTGACAAATGATTGATGTTAAATGTCAGTTAGTGTATAGGGTTCCGAATATTTTGAAAGTATCGGTACCTACTCGATACCAAGTATCGTATCAAAAATATCAATACTACTTGGTATCGGGTACATTTCGTTAATTTTGGAGACGAAAAATTATGACAAACCAATTAGATGCATAGGAAGAGCTGATAAGTGCAATTATATATGTATGTAAAGTAGAATAAAGTTTACTCTATTTAAGTTCCACCTTAGTACTTGTATTTCAATGTTTGCAACTTGTTTGTATTTCTTAATTAGTACAGCTTTTGTACTTTTATTTTATTGTTTGCAACTTTCTGTATTATCTAATTCTTACTACAATAAAGTGTTTACTTACTTATTGACTTACTTATTTAATATTCAAAAAGTACCCAAAACCGAATCAGAGCACCCCACTATCCACGTGGTCTTGTCTGCCCTACCCCTAGAGTGTATATAAGAGCCCGGAGGCGCGGAGGGAGAGCAGTGCCCGCCCGCCGTAGGGAAGCGTAGGCACCGAGATCGGAAAAGGAGCCCAGGTGCCTGTGCTTCCCTACGCTAGGGCGGAGGCACTGCTCATCCCGCAGCGCCGGAGCTGCCACGGAGCGCCGGAGCACAACTTCCCGGCTTCTTACCCCCCTAGTCTCCAAAATTAACGAAATGTACTCGATACGAAGTAGTATTGATACTTTTGATACGATACTTGGTATTGAGTACGTATCGATACTTTCAAAATATTCGGAATCCTACACTAATTGACGTTTGACATCAATGATTTGTCAAATTCATTTTGTAATTGGTGTAATTGCGTGTTATTTGCCAATTTGTATGAAAAGTTTAAAAAAATATATCTCATGTACCGTAAGTTTCCGCAACCTAAAACTTTGCAAAACGCTTTCTTTTAGTGAGTACGATCTACAAAAAAAAATATGGGCTTTGAAATCGATGGTCCATATTGGAAATATTAACCTGGCGGGCTCATCATATCCCACTAAAAAATTCCGAGCATAACGCCTTACAATATGGCGTTGTGCTTATGTGGCGAAATAAATATTTTCTTTTTTCGTTTCTTTCTTTCTTATTATGGAATCCCGCGTGGCGGTTGCATCATATTAAAGTTTTTTTTTACCTTTTTGTGCGGACTAAGGAATGTCACAGTCTCAATGTCAGCTAAATAGTTACATTGAAAACTTAAACTTCTAATATACTTAACCCATAGGATGAATTTTTCCCCTTATTTTTATGAAATCACCTTAGGTATTATTCATAAATAAAGCATTGTAAAATAATCAAAAAAATATATATCCCCTTTTGCTTGTTTATATGACGAAAGTAAGATTAACCGCGGTGTGGTAATCCGTATATTTCGTTCGAGATATCAATACATTAAAGTTTACGTTATGCTAACAAGCACTGACGCTAATCTTTATGGCTCTTTAGAAAATAGCAGCTATTATTTTCTCCACCTTGATTAGCAAATGCAATTTACGTAGGCATTTAATGTTATAGACGTCTTAATACCCATTTTAATTAAATCAATCAATTATGAAACGCACTGAATGTGTTAATACAATATGAAATATTTAGAAGTTTCGACATAATCCCCCTCACCCTCATCAGTCATGAAAGTCCGTAAGTCGTATCAGTCCGGTAAAATCTCCGGTATTATAAAGACCGCGAAGCATCCAGATGATGTGGATGGTATCGTGAGTTTTGACGCGATATTAGTTTGTTCACTTACTGTGCACCTCCCACAAAGATGGGAGGATTTGTGGCACAGTAGTAAAATATTTTATTTAATGAAGTACCATCAGGTGGGGTAGGGTACGAGCACTGGCTTGTTTATTCGTTCATTTATTTAGATATTAGCGGTGAATTTTTACGGGATGATGCAGAAATAGTAGTTTGACGTCCGTGAATTCCAAAATATATTTGATTGTATTGTGTTCTATTTTATCATGCTGATAGGATAGAACAGTGGATGGTAAAAAGCTAATAAATTTTACAGTACGCGAGAATACCGGGTTCGATGCTCGCTAACACCAATAAAATTATTTACCACGTGCTCGGCAGTCACAGATAGCTTCGTGAGGAATTCTGCAAGTCCCAGGAATAAACTATTCCTAGGACATGTAAAGTACGCATGTTGATAGCACGCGTGCTAATTCCTCCATAGTCCCTCAAAAATGAAAAAAGGCATTTGGTGACATATATGGGCTAAAATTAAAGACTTATAGGATAAAACTAAATTCAAAACAAAATAATCATTTAATTAAATCGAAACCATTCGTACTCCCTTTAAAACTGTAAAAGTGAAAATCACTAGCAATTGATTATCATGTGCTTCCTGCACTCTTCACTTCTTGTTATGAAAGTACGATTTTTCGAGAGTTACTTGAGTGGCGAAAAAGTTTATAAACCGCAATTATAAATGATGTCGATGTAATAAAAAAAAAACTTAAACATTTTTATCTATGAGTAATCGTGTAACTAACTATTTTTTGAAACACCTCCACCATAGATTGCCTCATAGGGGGGATATTAGCCATAGTTGCCACGCTTGGCAAGCGGGTTGGCAACCGCAGTTTTTATTATTTTTAGTCGTTATTATGAAAATGTTGTTGCCCTTCTGTCACCTCTTAGCCTGAAATAATTTCCCGCTGTATAAAACACGTGGGGGGGGGAAAAGGGCAGGGGGGTTTTGGCTTGTTTGCTTATGTTCCCCAAGCTTTTTAGAGACCGATTTGCCCTTCTAAGTGACCGCGGAACCGAACGTCATAGCAAGTGAATGCAGCACCCATGAAATAGACGGTATTATACTGCGCATACAAAATGTAAAATCAAACACGATCATAATAAATTTTGTATACATTACTATTCAAAATGAAATGTTATTATGTCGGCTCGAAAATTTGTGCTGAAATTTCTATTAAGTGACTACAATAGAGGACTAGATTAAATTGGCTATAACAACATTTTCCCAAAGTTCCTAACGGAAAGTAGCTTCGTGATTTACAACTTTGAATGCATGTGTGAAGATAGAAATTGCACGTATTATGAAGATTTCACCATTCATTCATTACAGCCCGGTCTTTACCGGGCTGTAATGAATGAACGGTGAAATGTGTGAAAAAGTGGTCCTTTGACCACTGATAAACATAAGCCTCCCCCATAATAACTTCACAGACGAGGTTTTTGCCATAGTAATAATAATGTACTCCAGACCGTATATTAGTCGCGGTGATCAGCCTCAACGGAGACTATCCATCGCCGCAGGACAGAATTATAGTGCTTAACCTCTCAACCCCCTAGCGGTAACCAACTCTCAAGACCGCTAGGGCAGCCATTTTCCGTCAAATCTCTAGCGGTCTCATGAGGTCGCGCCCACCCACAGCACTTTAACTCATAAAAACTTATATATAGAGTACTACTTTTCTATGAAGAAGTTTGACATTATATAATCAATATGAAATACTTTATCCTCTAGTTCAATAAAAAAACTGTTATACTATGAATATTTGTTTATAATCTACGTTTATTTCATACGCCATTTTCGCGTGAATGTTATTGTGTTGAGTTTTGGATTTTTCTAGTATTTTATTAGTGTTATATTATAGTGTTTTATTATAAAATTGTAATGAAATTTTTTGAGTGAATATAACTTTTCTTTTTACGTAAATAATTTCGAATAATATATATTGAAAATATTGTGATTTTCACGCTGCCAACATTCGCTTGATATGTTTTTTTATATCAAAATACAATAAAATCTTTTTGTAATGAACGAAATTAAAAACGAAAACCAAAAGATAGAGAATTTTATATAGATTTTATAATGCTAAACTTTTTCCTAGAAAAGTAGTCTCTAAATATAAGTTATAATAGCTTGTTTTAGTGCGACCGCTCGGGATTTTCCGGGCGCATGCGACTGCATGGGATTTTTATGGCGTTTGAAGGGGTCTGTTCATCGCCGGCCTAAATATTTTACGCCTGATATTAGCCAGATGGTTACGATGCCATCTATAGGAAGTCATAAGATTATTATAGTATTTTCTATGGAATTTCTCCAAATTAGCATCTAACGGCACCCACGAGATGAAATGGGGTGAAGAATTAATTCTCTTACAATGCCACAACATGGCAAAATTCAGCAACAAAAGTGGACTGATAACAATTTGGCAGTATAAAATATGACACGTTTTAATTATATAACACGTTTAATAAAATGAACTGAAATTATTTTCCGTACGCACTTTACTTACTTATTCTTAGTACTAAGCGTAAAACGGAGTGTAGGATAAAATAACCTCCTACTGACATTTCACTTTTAGACATAGGGTTTTTATAAATATCTAGGATGGTTTTGAAGCAAGCGAGAGTCTGTCGTTTTCCTGTCATACCGGTCTTCAAACAAGTTAGAAGAATTTTTACTATAAGTAAGTGGTAAAATAGCTTTCAAAATCAGTTCACCAAATCGCAAAATAATCTGGAGAAATTTTGCAACTTTAGGAGCTTAGGACTGCACTGTATGTAATTGAGACCTACAAAGATAGTGGTGAAATCCTTAATAAATATAAAGTGATTAAATTAAATACTATAATAATAGAGTAAATATCATTATTAACTACAATATAAAACATACATTAGTACATAAAAATGTTAAAAGTGTTTATTGTAAATCTCCAAAACACTCTTTCAAAAAATACCTTTTTAATCTCAATGGCCCTTTATTGAATACCAGCTCTCTAAATTAAGAGGTCTGAGGAGAGCTTTGGTCACTAAAATTACGAGAGCATTCCATTTTGAAGCGACAATAGCCTAATGGTAAGGCGCGGATCGCGAACTCAAAAAGGTCGTGGGTTCGAATCCGACATTCGACTACTGGCGTGAACCACTCGTAACATAAGCAATTTAAGTTTACCACGAGTGGTTAAGCGGAATATTAGTAATGTTTTAGCATTGTTAATATTCTTTAAAAAAATTAAGATATAGTGGAACAAAAAGTGCACGTTTAAGTTATATCAGTAACTTAAATTACTTAATTGGATTAATGCAAGTGTAATAAAATGTATTGATATTGTTTGCGCAAATATTTTTTTCTTTTTTGATATGGTCTCGTATTTGCTAGCGTCCAATGACAATAAATTATTATCTTTAATATAAAATATCTATAAATAAATATCTATACGTGGTAAAGCCCCGCTGCAGCTTTATTATGGTTGTAGCACGAATGGGTCGACTCGACCGGGAAAGGACCACGCTTTCACAGAATACCAGCGTAAAATAGCAGCTTAATACTGCTATGTTTCGTATGGTGAGTGTAGAGTTTCAGAGATCCCTTTTTACTGGAAACGAGGCATTCCATCTTAGTCCTCATGGGTGACAATGCATCTGTGTTTTGATCCTTAATCGAAGATAATAGTAGATGTCTATCACAGCATCCACTTACCGTTAGACGGACTGCGTGCTCGTTTATATAATATATCGTGTATATATAAGTATGTATATAATTTATGTATACCGCTATTTTATAAAAAATATGCTGATTCACCATATTGCGATATCTCTGGGAGATTTCGACGACAGCTTAACTCCGTGGACAGTCGATGACGACTATATCTCTAACTCTTAAGACTCCTAAACGAACAAAATATCTTGAGGTTTATATCGAGCACTTGCTACGACGTTTTCATTCGTAATTCTCATGTGCACTACAAAAACAAACTTGTATAAATTATAAGTGTGATTATCCAACGTAAACTATTATTTATACAATAAAACAACAGTATTTACCCGTGACAGAGCCACACTGCTGTTATAATTATGGCTGTAGCACAAATGGGTCCACTGGACCAGGGTGGGACCAACTTCTCACAGACTATCAGCTTAGTATAATAAAATAAATGGTGTATTCTATGTCAAGCTACGCTGTATCTGTATTAAGATTGCAAAATAAATGAATCTACGTGATTGGAAAGGACCACACTCTAAAAGAATATCAGAGTAATATAGCAGCATATTTCTATTGGGTATTGTATGGTGTGCACAGAGAGTTGGAAATCCTTTTATTACGCATAACGAAGAATTTTATATAAGTCCTTAGGGGTGATTTCTATTCCTAATTGACAATAGACGGGCTATAGTCGCGGCGTCTACATACTGGCAGTTGAGCATGACAAGCGAGTATGCATTTCTTGTCATACTTATTTCTATAAAGACCCACAGGATGAGATGTAACGATTTATTTTCTTATGCTGTCAATACACGGGGATATTCGAAATATAGATATCATTTCATGCGCGTAAGAGGAGATCAGTTCCTAGAATTGAAGACTATCACGTCATACACCAAAAATTAAAATAATAGAACTTTTACAGTGAAAGCTGTTATCCGGGTAAATGTACGCTGTATGCAGGCTCGGATTTGGTGTGTACTAAGTAATGTGGCGAAGACGAAAAGTAATTTTGCTGGCTTTACTCAAATTTTGCATACTTCTACCATTAAGAAGATTATTAGGAATAAATTTAGTCAATGATCAAGGGAACAAATGAATGTATGGTTCGGTCTATGTACCAAGTAAATTTATTTAAATAACATATAATAATAGTTTATGTAATATAGTAAGAATTATAATAAATTATGTTTGTTTCGTTATGATATGTCCTTGTTTCTGATATTGTGTTTCAGTTTACCTCAGGTTATATAGAATAAGCATAAGGTCGATGCGAATATACTCAGCAAGACTCTGACTTAGATAGTTATGGTTGATTTATTATTGATCGAGCGAAGTACTTATTCCAAAAATTTTATAAAATGATATGTATAACACCATGTTTCTTAAAGAAGTACCTAATTAGAGCCGTGGTAGGTAAGGGATTTAACACATACCTTAACACTTAAGGAGTCGCTAATGTGTCTAACAATTCCAGACCTTATATTTTGCTCAATAACTATTAAAATTCGACGTTTGCGACGTTTCCACGCCTTTCAATAATAGTGTAATACAGCGAAAGGCGACATCGGTAGTCGATGAGTGCACTGCACGTGAGTACTACGGACATAGTATAAGTGCATGTGGACCCCTACACGACTCAGTAGGGCTAAATACGTAAGTGATTTTTGCATATTGTTATTACAAGATATTTAACTATTTTCTTTATTTTGTTTTATAGAAAATGGTTTTAAGGCCTGAAAATATAGATCAGTATCTAAATGAAGGAATATAAAACCAAGACTGCTCTGAAACTGAAAACTACTTAGATGTTAGTGTGCAACCGACACATGTGTGTCGTGTCGTGCTGTTTTCGAGAGTCATTATGAATCGTCTCTCACGCAGATTCTACGATTTCCAGCCTTCCAAACAAGCCGGTTTCCGGAAAGGCTTCTGTACTACAAACCACATACATAACCTGCGGAAGATTGTACAGAAGGCCGAAGAGTACAATCCGCCACTGCCTTGCTTATGTGGACTATGAGAAAGCCTTTGATTCCATCGAAATTTGGAGGTGCTATAGTCCTTTCAGTGGTGTCAAGTTGACTGTCGGTATATCGAAGTGCTGAAGTGTTTGTACAATAGTGCTACTATCGTTATTCTAGTAAAGAACCAGAGTAAGAAACCTATCCAATGGCAGAAAGGTGTAAGACAAGGTGACGTTATATGCCCGAACCTCTTCAACGCTGCGGTGGAAGATGTTTTCAAGCTACTGAACTGGAAAAGATTCGGTATAAACATCAATGGCGAGTACATCACTCACCTTCGATTTGCCGATGATATAGTCTATATGGCAGAATCGCTGAAGGACCTAAGCACTATGCTCAACGATCTCAATAGTGTCTCCCAACGGATAGGTCTTAAGATGAACATGAACAAAACAAAGATCATGAGTAAAGTTCATGTCACACCTATGTCGGTGGTTGTTGGGAGCACTAAGCTCAAAGTTGTTGACGAGTACGCTTACCTGGGACAAATAGTCCAACAAGGTAAGGCCAACTTCAACCTTGAGGTCAATCGACGGATTCAACTCAGCTGGGTAGCATTCGGGAAATTACGACACATCTTGTCAGGTATACCTCAAAACCTGAAAACTAGATTGTGAACCTGTGCGTGTTGCCAGTGATGACTTCCAGACCTGAGACATGTTCCTTCTCTGCTGGCCATAAGAGGATGCTTAAGGTTGCTCAGCGAGCTATGAAGAGGGCTATGCTCGGGGTTTCTCTGCTTAATAAGCTTAGAAATGAGGATATCCGCAGTAGAATCAGAGTAACCGACATAGTCCTACGGATTATGAAGTGGCAGTTATCTGGCTATATAGCTCGGAAAACCGACAACCGATGGAGAAAAAGGTTCTCGAGTGTCAGCCTCGTATCGGTAGTTGTAGTGTAGGGCGACCCCCCACTAGATGAAGTAACTGCCTGGTAAGACATGCTGCAAGTCGATGAACGCAGGTGGCTCAGGACCGTGCTTTGTGGCGTTCTTTGGGGTAGGCCTATGTTCAGCAGTAGACTTGTGAAGGGCTGTAAAGATAATATGATGAAGCAGTTTTGGAATAAACTTATGATTTATACTGGCTCATATGGACCCGGTTGCGAGTACTTTTGCTACGAATTAGAACGCGACTCTCTAAAAGTTAAAATCCAAGACAAGTAAGCAAAGGAGTTCTATCACCAATTGCATTGTAACTTTGAGTTTTTGTATACTAAACGTACATAGAAGAGGTAAAATATAGTGAAAAAACTTGCGTCACTTAGAAGTTTAAATACTTCGAGGGCATGTTAAATCTACTGACAAATAACGTTTACAAAGGCAGGCTGAATTTTCATTTAAAGAATTTGAAGCTAATACATTAAGAAAAGCGAAATCGAATAGAAAAATCGAAATTTTGACAAGACCTAATTCAAACCGCCTTGAATAAAATAAAAAATTAAGAAATCATTATCAAAACGCCTTATTACAAAATGTGGCTAAGGGTAGTCTTGTGTTCAAACTGTGATTTTAGAAAACTCTTTTCTATTAAAGAAGTCTCTCTTTAGCCGCAACGCCACTGGTTAATATTTCATTTATCTTGTCTATTGTCTATGTCAAATAAAGTAACAACAATAATAACTTTATCCCTTGCTCATATTACGCTCATATACTGCTAATATTACGTTCGTTTTATTACATTCTTATAGTACTTATACTTACGCTTCCAATAAATTATAAAATACAAGAACTCTTTTTCCACAGTCGTTGCGAAATTTGAGATTTGCTATCAAATTCCATACTTTAGATTTTAGTTAGCAAATTCCCTCGGGACTTCTATCGTGAATCAGACTCTATTTTAAGCCTGAGATTAAATTTAAACCACTTTTTGTAATACGACGGAAAAAGATATTCATGGACTCTTCAAAGACGCGTGAAACCCCAATAAATGGCCTCATGTAGGCAAACAAAAATTAAGCTTTGGTTACATATATCGCAGTTACGTTAAGAAATGTACTATTTAAATATATGAAAATTTCCTAAGTAAGAAGCTTTGGCAAAATTTTGCCAAAGCCATTTTTAATTTACTCCCCTATTGGGCTATAGAGATTTCAGCGAATCAAATGCATAACCACTTTTTACCGCAGTTACAAAAAATATAAAAAGATCACATAAATGATTGTTATATTAAGTTACTAGTAAAAATTGTAAAATTCACGCAAACAAAAGTAACGGAACCTTTATTAGGGGAGAAAGAGGGAGAGAGAGAGGGTGAAATAACAAAATTAAAAACTCTTTTGGCGCTTTAATATAGCACATGTTTGACATTTTTTTATATATTGTAACTTAGAATCATATCACCTCATCTAGTATATACGGTTAAGATAAATAATATGCAAATAAAGAGAATAAGACAACTAATTGTTATGAAGCTATTAATATACATGAGTTATTGACGAGAGACACCCTGAAGCACCTTTGATCATCCATTTGCATTTTCAACGTCTTTACCAATGTTTTGAGAGAATAGTTTTAATAAATTTATGGCTTTATGAAGAGAAAATAAACTTCATTGAACTTTTTTATCTTTGTTAGTGTAATTCTATCATCATTGATTTATGATTTTAACACATGCGCTCATTCACTGATATTTTAAGTAATTTAATGATAGGTCTTTACCTATGAAATTGCCGTTTTTATGAAATAAGTTTACGTAATAATTTTAGCATTTCAAAAATCATGATTTCACGTGTAGTGGCAGGTAATTTCATAAATACAATTTAAGGCCCTTTAGAAAGGAGTAAGCTCTTTCCTTGAAGGTCCCCAGGTAGTATCGGTCCGGAAAAATCGCCGGTGGTAAACTATTCCACATAGAGGTTGTACGCGGAAGAAAACTCATTTTGAAACGTACTGTGGTGGACGGCCAAGCATCCAGATGGTGTAGATGGTATCGGGACGTTTGCCGCGTAGTGCGTTCACGAAATTTGGCGGCTGGGATTAATCCGAACAATTCCTCAGAGCACTCCCCGTGATAGATGCGATAAAATACGCAAAGAGATGCAACATCTCTTCGCAGCGCCAGTGAATCGAGCCGATCGGAAAGCACTCGGTCGTCGACGATTCTAGCCGCTCTGCGCTGGATGCGGTCAAGTGGAAGGAGCTGGTACTGGGGAGCCCCAGCCCAGAGATGGGAACAGTATTCCATGAGCGGCTGAACCTGCGCCTTGTAAAGTTGCAGGCGGTGTGCCGGCATGAAATACTGTCCCGCTCTGCTGAGCACGCCAAGCTTTTTAGAGGCCAATTTGGCCTTCCCTTCCAAGTGACCACGAAACTGCACGTCACTCGATACGTCGACGCCGAGGATTCCGATACTGGCTGAGGCAACAAAGGGAGTGCCTTGAAACTGAGTGGATACGACAAAGGGGTGCTTTTTAGCGGTTAACGCGCAAACTTGTGTCTTCTGGGGGTTAAACTGGACTAGATTTAGTCGCCCCCAATCCGATACTCTGTCCAGCAGAGACTCGACTTCAGGCACAAGTTTGTCCCGGCACTCAGAGACGTTTTCCCGAGAAATATTGGCTCGGCCGGTGTAAAGAGCATCACCAGTGCTGTCATCTGCATAGCAATGAATGCTACGGGTTTGCAACATATCATTGATATGCAGAAGAAACAGCGTTGGCGATAGCACGCAGCCCTGTGAAACACCAGCATTAATAAGCTTGCAATCGGAGCTTGCACCGTCTACAACGACCTTGATGCTCCGATCCGCAAGAAAACTGGTGATCCAATCGCAAAATTTCTCGGGAAGCCCATAGGAAGGGAGCTTCAAAAGAAGCGCTTTGTGCCAAACCCGATCGAAGGCCTTCGCAATGTCCAAACTAACGGCCAATGCCTCCCCCTTGGACTCTACTGCCTCCGCCCATCTGTGAGTTAGGTAGACCAGAGGATCACCAGCTGACCTACCACGGCGAAAACCGTATTGGCGGTCACTAATCAGCTGGTGATTCTCAAGGTACCTCATGAGCTGGCAGTTTACAATGGACTCCATTGTTTTGGAGAACAAGGAGGTGATGGCGATAGGCCGGTAGTTGGACGGGTCTGAGCGGTCGCCTTTTTTAGGGATCGGGTGGACGAAAGCCGTCTTCCATGATTTTGGGACTACGCCTAGGGAGTAGGAGTACCGGAAAAGACGCGTTAAAACCGGTGCCAACTCTGGAGCACACGTCCTCAGCACAATTGGGGGGATTCCATCAGGCCCACTCGACTTATGGATGTCCAGGGAGAGGAGTGCTTTGCGAACCGAGCGCTGAGAGAACTGCACTTCCGGCATGGAGCACTCACACCGCGGGATGGTTGGCGGCGTACTCCCCCCCGTCATCGAGAGTCGAGTTAGACGCAAAGAAAGAGCCTAGAAGATCGGCTTTCTCCTTTGCGGTGTGGGCCAGTGAATCGTCCTCCCTGTGCAGAGATGGAAGAGATGGCTGACAGAAATTCCCCTGGACAGCCTTGGCGAGAGACCAGAATGCACGGGTTCCAGAAGGAAGACGAACTAGTCTCTCGCCAATTCTGCCTATGTGCTCTGACTTTGCCTTGGCAATGACTCTTTTGAAGGACCTAGAGGCGGAATTATACTTCTTTTTTAGAGCGCTGGTGTTTACATCCCTGGACGCTGATGCGTCAGCCCAGGCTCGGTAGCACTCCTGCTTATAGCATGATGCTATTTTACAGGAGCGACCAAACCATGGCTGAGATTTGCCTCCAATGGGCACCACAGAGGAAGGAATAAAAAGTTCCATACCCTGAAGTACCACATCAGCGACAGAATCCGCAACAACGTTGGGATCGTCCGGCGAGAAGCAAACCCGCCCCCAAGGATAGGATGCAAAGAAAGACCGCATCCCATCCCAATCGGCTGACCTATAGTGCCAAACACGGCGGCAGCCTGCAGAATGCAACCGCGATTTCAGCGTGAGTGGCACCACACTCCGGACAAGACAATGGTCCGAGGAGCCTAAAGGGGCGTCGACGAAAATCTGATATCCGTCCTGGTGAGAGGTCAGCAGAAGGTCCAACAGGGAAGGTGCATAATCCTCCACATCTGGAATCCGCGTAGGCGAAGTAACCAGTTGTGTCAGACCATATGCCAAGGCAAAATCATGAACAGATCTCCCCGCATGATCGGTTAAACGTGAACCGAGCCATTCGGCGTGATGGGCGTTAAAGTCGCCGAGGATCACGATCTCTGCGGAGGGGATCTGCTGTAGCAACGAATCTGCAGCCATTTGGACGTGGTCGAAGAGTCGGTCTGTTTCGGCATTACCGCTATGGGACCTATAGAGGCACCCGTAGACGCGCGGATGGTCGTCGCTGTCTACGCGTAGCCAAAGGATGGACAGGTCCGAACCTTCAAGTCTGCCGAGGCGTCGAGAACAGATGTCCTCTCTGACGTAAACGCAAACTCCAGCCCGGGGCACAAAGGAGTGTTCCAGTTTGTACCCCGGGCAGGAGAGATACGAGACATCAGCCGGAGAGGACACCTGCGTCTCGGTCAGAAAGAGCAGAGCCGGCCTCGCCGTCTCGAGATGGTAGTGGACGGCGTTTAGGTTAGAGTGAAGTCCCCTGATATTGCAGAAATTCACGGACAGCGTGGCAGGGGTCGCCTTGGTCTTGTTGCTCCGTTTGCCCCGAGCAGTTTTAGTCTTGAGCGGAATATTGCTCCCCCCAGAATACGCAGGGCAGCCTGAGCACCCACGCTCAGAAGTGGAGAAACATGGTCGTGGATGCTCAGCGAGGGATTCTCCAGGGGTGCTGGTACCCTCCTGGGGTAGTCTATCATTTAATTCCGCTACCATGTTGATGGGGGGGGGGATTTGGGACTCCGGCCACCTGCACTCACCAGACGAAACGCGGAAGCAGAGCTTCCACTTCACGCCGGTATTCTGTGAGGTCGTGGTACCACTCCGGTTTGAGCCGGCCCATACGTGCGACAGCAAAGCTGCCGCGTGGCTCTACCACTGTAAAAATAAATAAAAATATGCTGAGACGGAATCCTTTTTGGCATCACATCACTCACTCTTGCCGAGACTTTTTAATTATGTTTACCATCTTGTACCTTGTGTATTTTTATGTTCTTATTTACTTTTAAATGTATATTTTGTGAGTATATTGATGCTAACAAAAACATATGTCTATGTCTATGTCTAATTTATTTTTAATATTTTTTTTATTTCTATTAATCAAAGTAATTACCCATGCAATTGATACATCTTTGCTAATACAGTGGCTGTTTATTTATGTCCTTCTTGAATAAATCAGCTGGATGAGAGATTACAACAAATTCTTCAAAGGCTTTTTGTACGGTCTCTCGGGTGTTGAATCTCTTTCCAGTCAAAAAGTTACATCTTCTTTATCTTCTTTCTATATCATCCGAGATCTTATATTCATTTTCTATCAATCTTATCGATATTCTTATTTCCTATGATCTATTCTTTCGATCTTATATTCTATTTTTTTTCATATCCATATACTATTAACTTTAGACCGTAATATAGCTCGTAAGTGAAGAGCCGATAATCTTGCACTAGCAATTTATCCATGTGAGAAGAATATAGAAAAAGATTGTCCAGCTGGATCACCAGTGGTTCCACTTTAAACTTAGTTCAGCGTTCACCACCTAGCTCGTATCCATGTATGAAATTTACAACACGAATTTGTAGAAACTCTGTAGAAAGCTTAAACGGACGTTAGATTAAAGTTTATATTTCCCGTTGTAGACTCTAAAGTCGTTTACGTAAGTTATTCAAACCTGAAACTTGGACTGAGTTCTAGAAACTATTAAATTATTTAACATGTTAGCAGAATGTCAGATGTTTGATATTATCAACGAAATCCGTTTTATTTACAATGATAGAACGATATCGATAGGATTATTAGCAATTTTTTATAACAATAATATAAATAACAACACAGCAATGAAAGAAAGTTAAAAAACGACCATAACGTGAGTGGCTACTAAATTTCTTAAGCACCGTTAATTATCTTCAAACAAAAATTCGTTGTCATACCGGATTATGAAATGCTTCACAGCCTGTAATTATACACACCCCCTTAACATTTTTCTCCATCCGCAATATGTTTTGTTTGCAAGCAGTAGTAGTAGTAGTAGTAGTAGTAGTAGTAGTACTGATTGAAAAATGTAAAAAAAGTTATTTTATTATGTTATTATGTAATATTATATATTAACATAATAAAATATTATGTTAATATATAATATTACATATATTATGTAATGTAATATTATATATGTAATGAAAAAGTTAGTTAGTTATTTATATCTCATTAAACTAACACAAACTGTCGAGTGTCGAAACTTTGATCAAATTATGAAACATAAACAAAAAAGGTAATAAAGATATAATAACCACAAATTTGATAGACAGATGCTATTATTAAGACCACTATATAAAAATGTCATTCTGAATTTGGTTAGTTTATCTCACGGAACCGACATGCTACCAACATAAGATAAGGAATAAACGCCATTCACAGTGAGCAAACGCGAATCGTAAGGTTAGCTTCGATTGTAACTCACACTCGCTTGTCTTCGCTTGTTGATACCGACGACGTTATCTCGGTTAGCGCGATGGTGAAGTCATTCGATTAACTCGCACTAGGCACACAGATATTTACACTATGCCGTTGAATGACCGTTCGACGCATTCCTGTTAACCTTGTGGCGTCGTTGTCGTTGCGCCGCAAGCGAAACATACCGAAGCTTAAATAACGCTATCAAAATTCCGAATCATAAATAGTATATACAGAACATATCCGAACTATCATAAGGAGGTGTTGGCTGCTCCACGGGCAGAACACCTTGCCCGACGGGAGATCTCCCCTTTTCCTTCTACGGCCACAACCTTTTAGCGATAAGCCAGTATTTATTCCTCCGCATAAGGTGCAGGGGTAAAAATAATTTCTTACATTTAACTCTAATAGTAAATACTAGGTAAACTTCTTCATCAGCCTCTTTAAAGTCCACTGCTGGTTATTGGTCTCTTCATTGGGAGAATTGTCTTAATTGTCCCGCATGATAAGCAGATCGACGATCGCAGAGGCAAAAGTCAATTATTTTTGTTGAAAAGGTACAAGCGAGCACAAAATCCATCTGATGGTAAGTGGATCGTGTGACTGATCTTTAATGCTCTTGACACGATATAATTATATAGATATTTAATTTTATTGCAAGAGGTAGTTATAGACCCAAGTCTGTGTAGATTATATATTTAATGTGTTATATATTTTAAGTGCGCTGCTTAGATATGTAGTGTTGATTTGATGTTTTCATTATTTTAATTAAAATGTATTTATTTATTCATGATTTATGCTGCAAATAAAAGTACAAAAATGCGTACTTAATGTAACAAGGCATTCTCTACCAGTCTACCTCCAAGCTAAGCAAGGAAGATATTGTGGGTACAAAGTGCAACTGAGTTAAAATATCTATAAGTAGTCATACGCATTACATATTGCGACACATGTTATAAACGTAATTACACACATATATTACTATAAAGATATACATACAAGATATATAAATATATACATATATTTGCTTAATACTGCCTGTGTATATATTGTGCATATATAGTACATACATATTTTTATAGCTGTTTCTCAATCAAACACCTATAAAATATTTGAAATTAAAACAGAAAAAGGGAACAGTTAGAATTTAAGGACATAAAAAAGTTAATTCACAAACTACTCCTGTAACGCCAGAGATTCCAGTGCAAGCGTTTGAACGATGCCTTGCTCATGGCTGCACGTACACTGCTCGGTAGCTCGTTCCACAATCTTACCGCATGAGACATAAAAGATGGATAATATTGCATTATGTATCAAATATTTTCCTTTCTCTCTTCTTTCCATTTATACTTTCCGCATATCGCAGACATTGATTCCGACGAGTCTAATTTGGTATAACTATAAAAAAAATATTCTGTGTTTCGGGATAAAATCTAGTAGTATGTTTTAAACTCCAGTTTATACTTTCCTGAACATTTTCAATATTGTTCACACTTAGGTGTACTGATTTTATCCCTACTTTTGTTTAAGGCTGCTATGAAACAAAGCTGAAGTTTATATTTTTTGGTTTAAAAAACTTCTGCAGTAGAGACTAAATTTTCTGCTGATGGCTATCTTTATTAAAGCGCTTTTTAGTCGGTAAACTTCGGATAATATACTTTAATGTAAATAATTCTGCATTTTTTGAAAACAGCTTTAACTGTTTTTGTGTTGTTATGATTTTGGATTACCACCTCAATAAACAGAGAAATACAGCAGCTAAATATAACACATGCACAAAATCAGTATGTAGACGTGTGGAATGAGTGACAAGTTTTAGCAATCGATATCTTCAAATTATGTCAAAATATTTGTTCCATTTCTAGTAACAAAATGCTTTATTTTTTAAAATGTTAAGTGATTTTTTTTATTTAACTGCGTAATTTTCACGCAAATATTAACAGAAACAGAAACTTTTTTATTCAATATAGATTGTGAACAATACTTATTGAAAGTCACTTTTTTCATGGAGTTGACATTTGCTAACCAGATGACACGTGATTGAGAGCTATTGTGAGCTGATAATGAAACAATATTGCAAAGACGTTAAACAAGAGTAAATCGTCGTTAAATGGTGCAAATTGTGGCAATGGAGGAATTGGAATTTGTTCATGGTTTTAGGTTAGATAAACAAAGTTTTTGGCGTCTTTGTGATGATCTTCGGCGTTTAACGTCATTAAAAGGTACACGGTAAATTAGTTTAGAAATCAAGGTAAGTTTTGTACCTACATAAAACCTTCCAACAGAGTTAAGTACTTAATGTCATTTCTCAATGAAATCATGTTTCAGATTTTGTGTACTCTTAGCTTTTTAGCTACGGGTTCATATCAACGCATTGTTGGACTAACGCAGCATTTGGTACAAAGAACAACTGGTAGGTGTATACGTCAAGTCGTTGAAGCATTGAGCCATCCAGCCATTCTAAATAAATGGATTCTGTTTCCAAGGTCGCAACAACAACAAGCCCAAATAAGACATGAATAAGTTATTATATGACAAAAGTATTTAAGTATAAATACATACTTGAAATACTTTTTATTAGTAGCATATTCTTTGATGTACTTTACACTAAACACTATACCTTCCTTAAGGCCAATAGGTACTTAGAAAATGCCTCATTGAGCCTTTCATGCACACTAGGTTCAAAACACTAGTAAGAACATCTGTCCTTTTAAAAACAAAAAAATTAAGTATTATATTTTCCAAAATTACAGGTTTTAGAGGCGATTTAGACTCCAGGATATAGTTGGATGCATAAACTGTACCCATGTGACAATAGTCAAGCAATCAGATGAAGAACATTTATATTTTAATAAGATAGGTTATCATTCATTGAATGTACAAATAGTAAGCTTACATTAATTTGTTTGTGGCTCAATTATGTAAAAATAGCTTTAAATAGTACTTACAGAAACATATTCATAGGATTATTATACATGTTCCATAATTTTTTCCCGTCAACAGGTATGCAACAGTAATTTAAAAATTACTAATGTAAATCCAAAGTTTGGCGGAGCTACCCATGATTCGTTCATATGGGCATCTAGCAGAATGGAAACATTTAAGCGAGAATTGCACCAAAATGGAGAACAAGTGTGGTTATTAGGTAGGTTAATAAATAATATATGATATATTTTTAGATAACACTTTTGTTGAAAACATTTTATTCACAAAGAATTATATTGTTGCGTAGCAAATAATTATTACCTAATGAAAATATTTATTTATGTATTTTTAAATGATTCTGGGTATCCTCAGCGGCCATGGCTGATGACTCCCATATTAAATGCAGTTCCAAGCTCAGTTGAAGATACATATACTCAGCGACATGTACAAGCAAGAAACTGTATAGAGCACTGTTTTGGATTGCTAAAGTCACATTGGAGGTGTTTATTAAGACTCAGGTCTTGCATTATCATCCTGTGGTTGCTGGGAAATTTGTACTTGCCTTCGTGTGTTACAATATGGCTTTAGAGGCCAATTCACCTCCTACATCTATTATGGAAGTAGAAGAAGATGATGACTCAACCTGACAATGCATCTGATAGTGTTGGTGCTGCTAGTGATCAAAGTGAGCTACTCCAAGGCAGGGCAGTACTGAATAATCTTTTATCCAGACTTTAAAAGTATTTCTGAGTTGTTAGTGTGTAATGGTATGTGTTGTATGATTTTTTTTATTATTTTCCTTTAATTTAGGGACTTATGTGATTTGTGAAAGCAATGTAACTAAGCCTTATTTCTAAGTTGAAGGTATATCAAAATTAAAGGTCAAGGTTTTCTGTCAGATATGTTCCGTTAATGAAATTAAAATCCAAATTTTATTGTATTTTATTTAGTAAGTAGTAAATGAGTTATAATTTTGTTTTTGTAATTTTAATTTTATCCTTTTGCTGTGCCCAGGGTCCATATTTTGTACCTAGCTTTAAATGAATATGATTATAAACAAATAAAATTTAATTACATTATGCATGGAATACATGTCATAGTTTATGGGAGAATATCATGTTACTTAAATTCTAATTTTGTCTAGTACTTGTACTAAAGTATTTCTTAGCTGTTAGTGTAATGGTATGTGATAAGTAATTTGTGAAACCAATGTAACAAAATCTCATTTTCAAGTAGAAGATCAAAATTAAAAAGGTACTTATTTTCTTTAAAATATTTTTCATTATTAGAATTATACACTATGCACTATTAAGTCTAAATTAAAAAAAATTAAAACATGTAAAATATAAGTAATATTAATAACATAGCACAGTCAGATAAAATTACATTAGGGGTACAATGAATTACGTTACTTAAATGCTAATTCGGTCTCAAATCACGCGTCTCCAATAGGGACATAAGAGCTGTTATTTTTAAATTTAATTGTTGTATGTAGTCACGTAGGTCTGCCTCTACGCGGGTGCGGACTTCTTCGACCCGAACGCGCTCTCTATCAAGTTGCAGACGTTGTGCTTCTATTTTGAGTTGTTCAGTTTCAAGCTCGTGTCGACGCGCATCCCTCTTCCCTTTGGAAACGCATCCGATTCTCCTCTATTACTACAAACTCGCTGGTGGCTCTGTCAAATGGTGTTTGTCGCAGTCTTCGCTGTCTGAGAAGGCGATGACGAGGTGTAGAAGGGCCGGCAGATACCGGCGACCTTTCTGAGAACACAGATGAAAGCTATAATATACTAAAGAAAACTAACGAAATATGGTGGTGTTGGTGGTTCTATCTATAGTGGCAGTGAAGTTATTTAATAATGTTGGTAGTTTCAATAAATCATAATAATGAATATTCAATAATTTTGTAGTAGGTATCTAAATACCTTTACAAAATTAATTTTGTAATAATTACCTCATTGTATAGTTCTACTATTTGAAGGTGGCACAGGACTGACAGGATGTGCTGGTGGAGATGTTACATTTGCTGGCACTGTTATGGGTGTATCTTCTGCAGCTGATGGTAATTCCAAGAGCTCAATTTCTGCTGGTGATAGTATCCTATCAGCTGTATTGCTCACTTGAGGTTGAGATGGTTCCTAAGTACAAAAATATAACCAGTTGTTGACCAGAAATATGCAAGTTTTTATGAAATCAGCAAAACAAGAAAAAACATTAATATATGAAGGGTTCTCTTACTTGAAAGCCTGCTTCTTGTATGGCTTGACTTCCAGTAATTGCGGTGACCCCAATTACACGTAACATCATAAGATTAGTGTACAGTGAGAATAAGAGCCAGTAAACAAAGTTTGCTATTAACATTCTAATACCCTGTCTAAGAAACAAGTATTAAGGTTTGAAATAGAGTTCATCTTTATAAGAATAACAAAATGTAAGAACCACGATCATATAAGTGCACCATTGTGAGGTTATTTACATTATGCATTCCATATTCTCAAGTAGGTCCAATACTAGTTAAAACAGGGAACAAAATTTAAATGATGCTAGTTTTTACGGAATTTATCGCGTATATTTAACTTTTTAAATACCCGACGTTTCGAGCACTTTACAGCACCCTTGGTCACGGGGCGGGGGGGTTTAATTTCGGAAAAACTAGTATTATTTCAATGTGTAGTGTTCGCGTACAGGGAACAAAAATTGGAATAAATGAAAACATTTGGAAAAAACCCTACCTTTCCATAAATTCTATTAGCAAACTAAATTGTTCGGGACGGGCACGAAGTCTAGAATCCATATCGCAGTTCTTACAATATCTTCACTAACTTTTTTGTAATAATTTGTAATAAAACACGCGTTTGCGTTTGACAGTGACGGATGCTGACGCAATTGACACTTGCTACACACTATTCCATAGATTAATTAAAGAGTGTTTCGGGTAACGCTGCGGAATGGGCGTTCAGCGTTCCATGTGTAACTTGTCTACCAATTTCAACACGCTAACGTCAAGTCCTTGGCGTGAGCGGAAAACGCTTGCACGGGAAACGCTTGGATTTTGTCTAGGCCCACTGGTAAGCTTGTCGGGAAGAAACGCCCTAGACGGAGATTTATCGACGAAATTGGTGAAATATTGAAAATGGGTCAGATTAGGAATACCCTTGACGTGAGGCTATTGAAATTATAAAATATCTTAACTTCAATAGAGAAGGATGCTGGGTACCATCCTGGTACCCAATTATTAATGAAATTAAAACTAAACCCAAGCATAACACTGCAAGACTTCAGGACACAGTAAGTTTATTCTGCGTAAATAGGACCATTAATAATAATTACAAAGATGAAGCTACTCCAGGTTAACACTGAAATCGTGACTAGGGATTCGGTTAAAACCATGTAGTTTTTATGTGTGGTGTTTGCGTACACATAAGAAATCACTTGTTATACATATGATTTTTTCTTTAAAGTTTTGGTATAATTAGAAATAGTGCAATTTAAAAGGAAAACTTTTTGTCTTACGTAAAATTTTTCAAATAAACATTTTCAAAAAGGGTTGCTTGCATCAAAGTTAAAGAGTGCTCTTTAACTTTGATGCAAGCAACCCTTTTTGAACTACAACCGAAACGACCACTAGTTACGGCCAACTTCCTCTTTGACGGTACACAATACTTACGCGTTCCGTTCTCTCATTTGCCTGCTTAATCGAATACTAAGGTAGTTTTCCACACCTGACATGTGGAAAAAGAAAATAGTGGAGACATTTGCCCAGAAGTTACATCACGTCGGGCCCAGTAAACGTAGATTAGCTCAAAGGTTACCCAGGTGAGTGTTTTCTAGGCCTTATGTGTATATAACATAATTATTTCTTGGTCCTTCTAGCTGGATATTTCTTTTCAAATCTTGCTTTCTTAGTAAAAGAGTTATCTTTAGTTTTACACACCATTAATTTTTTTTAATTCAACATGTATACGTGCTTTCGTCGACGTGTCGTATAGGCCGTCTTTGCAACGCAAAATACCGAATCCAGCATTAGGTGAACAATCTATGTGTAATGTTATATGCGAGCATCATGTGTTTAAACGCGATATTATTTTAGATTATTTGAAAAGAACATTTAAATTTGCAAGCACCAATGAACAAAAGTTCCGTTCTTGAACTAAAGATCTTACTGCCCACCAAAAAATAAAATGGAAAAATGTGTAATAAAGGCAAGGCAATTGAGCGAATTAAAACAGAATGATGAACAAGGCAGGCGTATGAGTATGTTCTTTAATTCTGAATCGTTTTCACAATTCTACAGTCCAAAATTGCCTAAAATTCCCTTGCCCACTTTCTCAGGTAATAGTTCTGACTGGAATTCATTTTATGATTTGTATATTTTACTCGTCCACAGCAATATTGCCTACACGGACGCGGAGAAATTCAGATATTTACTCCTTTCTTTAAAAAAAATGTACCTAATAATTTAATTAAATCCATTCCCATTAGCGACGCGAACTGTTCTGTAATCAGGTTACAGGTATAAATTTCGCGTTATGAGAACAAAAGAATTATAGCTTCCACTCATCTCGACAAAATCTTTTTCCTTTTTCAAAAACTCTACTTAACATTTACAATAAATTAGGCACTTGAAGTCATGAAATTTCCTACAAACGGATGGAGTTTTATTTTATAATGATTTTACTACGAAAAATTCTATCATCTATTCGCAAACGTTTTGAGTTATCATCAAAATCACTACCAAATATTCCTAATATCGGCACACTAATATCCTTTTTTACACTAACACTCACACTTGTCACCCAGAGGGGTAGGCAAAGACTACAGACTTCCATTTAGCACGATCCTGACATACCTCTCTCGCCTCTTCCACATCCATATACCTACGCATATATGCTCGTTGGTTAAGGGTACTCTTAATTTGGCCCATTTTTAGTATAATTGGTCGACAAACTTCTGCCTAGGACGTCCCTTCCCGACTCTTCCATTCACTTCTGCAACATATATTTGCTTTGTCAGTCTTTCCTCATTCATTCTTTCTATTATATGACCAAACCACCGATGCATTCCTTTCTTAACCTTGGTCACCGCATCATCTTGCAAACCACACTCTTCTTTTTGTCACTTGAATTTCGGTCAGATCACTAAATACAAGGGTTAATCAAAATCAAACGCACCATCTGGCAGTGGCGGTAGCACGACGTCATCTCCGGGCGCACGCCGTGTACTTTTAGCAACACATCACAGTCATTCTCTGTCTGCAATACTCAATACTCCAAACAAATTTCCGAATGTCAAACATTTCCATTGTATATGCGGTTCAACACACACTCACTAAATATCCAACGTTTTTAAACATATTACCCAAGGAGCGCTATACCTTTATTTGTGATAAAAACGTTTGCTTTAATTCTTTTCATGTTGGATACGACGTTAAGCAATACAGATCAAATTTTGTACGTCGAACGTGCAACAAACATCATCATATTATGCTAATTCATTTCGATAATCAATCTTATGTAGGTGCTACCGAGACTACTCCCACAGCGTACAATTCCGTTACGTCAAATGATTCTTGGCTGGTCACGACGTCGATAAATCGCAATACTCGGGACGCTAGCACGTAATCTAGTTCTGCTCCGTTACTACGAACAAGTACAGTGCTACTGTCAACAGCACTCATCGATGTTTACGTAAATAATCATAAGCAATCGATCGTGCATTGTCTCATATATTCGGGAAGCTAGGTCTCTTTTATTAGGGAGGTATGCGTACAGCATTTGGGTTTAACGAGAAACATGTCAATATTCCTCCTATTTACGAAATTAATGAAAACAAACCCGTCTATCCAAAAGGCTTAGTTTAGTGCTATATGACACCAAAAATGAAAACACAACCCTCGGTACAAATCGATGCCTTAATTTTACTGAAACTTATTACTACACAAATGCCCTCTAGTCAATAACTTTATGAGGTATGGTCATACATTAAAAATTGACATTGGATGATCCCGATTTTTTTACACATCAACCAGACCACATAACACGGTGTTGGGGCACCCAGTATGCTGTTGGGAAAGCCAGATTTTAATATTCAGGCCCTAATTTCGTTCCCTTATCAAGTGTTACACAGCTCCGTTAACGATGAATTTGATCTCCATCGGTTTTGGGAAATGGAATCAATTACAAAACAAAGGCCTCTCATTCCCGACGAAGTTTTATGTGGCATTGCTATCGCTAGATTTCGTATATTTCGCAAACAAGCTTGAACGCAATCCACCAATGAAATAAAGTTATCATGCGTGCCTACAGGAGTACTTCGATCCAAGTCACATGAAACCTTGTGACGGCCTTACATCAAAATCTGGTGGCTCGTATTATATTCCGCACCACTGCGTGGTGAAGGAATCTAGCGAAACAACAAAAATGCGAGTGGTCAACGATGCAGGTTGTAAGACTACCAGCGGGAGCTACCTGAATGATGTTTTATTTTCAGGCCTCAAACTTCATCTGGATATAATCGACGTTCTTTTAAAGTTTTGAATTAATTCTATTGCCTTGACAGCTGATATTAAACAGATGTACCGAAACATTTTAGTCGGTGACACAGATGGGATTTTCAGCGTATCGTATGGCTCACTTATTTTGATGAACCAATACGCAATTATCGTCTTCGTACTGTAACTTTCGAAGTTAGTTTCTTGCCTTACCCCGCACTTCGTAGAACGTGACAGCTTGTGCTTAATGAAACCACTTGTTATCAATGTGCTTCTCAAGTAATAGAAGGTGACATATTCATGTATGACATAATATTGGGTGACAATACGGAGGCAGAAATTATTTCTCTATAACAGGAGTTTATATGTCAGGCTGCCGGCTTCACTCTTTATAAGTGGCACATTAACTAACCTGCATTACTCGCTGCGGATCAGCCAACAAGTTCTTTTAGTGAGCGGTACCATAACGTACCTTTTGCGGAGATGAAAAATGATATGAAAACTAAAGTACTTGGGGGATTGTGTACGATCTTCAGTGGAACCCAAATTCAGATTCATTTACTTTCAATGTTCAAATTACCTTTAACAAATGTAATCTAAGCGCTTGATTCTATCAGTAATTGCTAGAGTTTATGACCCAATTGGCCTTGTATAGCCAATCACCATTCTTGATAAACATTTAATCCAGTTGTTATGGACAGCACATGTAGATTGGAAAGAGCACCCACCCCAAGATATAAATACATGGGTCAATTTTACCAATGAGATCCCACTCTTATCGAAAGTGATTTTTCCGCGTCATGTATTTACAGAATCATTCATTTTTTCAGCTTTATGGGTTCTCAGATACACCCGAGAAAGCGTATACCGCATACATTTATCTTCGCATGCAGGGAGACATAAAAGATACCTTCTTCTAGCTAAAACACGTGTGGTGCCTGCTAAACCCATGCTCATGGCAGCCCTTTTATTACCTCGATTAATGAAAGATGCTTTAAATATTTATGAGAATCGCATACCACGCGATCAGATACAAGCG
The DNA here is from genome assembly GCA_907164705.1 of Parnassius apollo. Lineage (NCBI taxonomy): Eukaryota > Metazoa > Arthropoda > Insecta > Lepidoptera > Papilionidae > Parnassius > Parnassius apollo. Next base: position 690,041 of record CAJQZP010000552.1, on the reverse strand, counting down.
TGGTCGGATTCATCTGTGGTACTAAATGTGATTCGAAAACCTTTTTTCCAATCGCAAAACAGAAATTATTAGTAATATTCAGTTTTTTCGTTGGCGGCATGTTCCATCTGCAGATAATCCGACAGATGCGGCTTCACGTGGAATGCTCCTCGCCAATTTTTACATCACATTATAATATGGTTCCGTGGTCCTCACCTTTGGTGGTTCACCTTACCTTGGTGGTGATCCATACTAGAGGATGAGGCTACTTGGCCTGTTTCCAAAGCTACTTGGACACAAAAAGAAAAACGTAACGTTGCAATTATTTCCACTAACGAAGACGTAGAAATTGTATCACGATATTCATCCCTGAGTAAGAAACTAGTTCGTATTACTGCCACATTCTTTCGTTTCTATAAAAAATGTAAGAAGGTTCAAACTCCTCTTTCTAAACACATTTCCGTAACCGAGTTCAATTTTACTTTAAATCGACTTGTATTTCTTGTTCAACATTCCGTTTTTCGCGATTATGACATTTATAACTTTTCTAAGGGAAAATTCCCATAAAATCAAATAAGACGTTTTTTAAATCCCTTTATTGAATCAAACAATTTTCATCGCGAAGGTGGGATCCTTTGAGAAAATTGTTTGATTTGATTTGATTGAAAATTTGTATATATATTGACATCAGTCCCTTTTACCGTATGATTCAAAACACTAATTAATTGTACCTAAAAACAGCCGTTAACGATTCTCGAACGCGCAAAGTTTCTAATAAATAATTATACAAAAATATTGGATCTTATCCTTTCGTAACGTCATACGGCAATGTATTCATCGCTGTGTTTTTTTTATAGTATAAGGGTGATAAACGAGCACACATTCCACCTGATGGTAAGTGAATGCCGTGTCCATAGACTTTTCTTAACCTCGCTTAAGAATCAAAACGAAATTCGTTTTCACCCTTGAGCACTGAGAAAAAATCTTCGATTCCAGTAAAACGGGTCTCCTGTTCTCCATACTCACCATACGAAACACAGTAGCATTAAGCTAGTATTTTGCACCTGTATTCTGTGAGAGCGTGATCCTTCCCAGTCGGGCCAACCCATTCATGTTATAACCATAATAGCAGCAGTGTAGCTCTACCACGTAAACAACGTCAGTTATTTCCGAGCTCGTCCCCTGCGCCCGCAGCCCAGCATAGGTCCATTACCTGCCGTAGGTTTGCGACCCTAACGTCCCCTTCTTAAAACTGCTGTAGACTTTTCTGGTCCTTTCTTCTTCCGAACTAACAAAGTACGAAATTCAAAAATAGTAAAATTTTACGTATGTGTATTTGTATGTATGCGCGTCAAGGCCATATACCTCGAAATAGTTTCGGAACTTACAACAGAGGGTTTCTTAGCGACATTGCGACGCTTAACATCATGCCGAGGTCTATGCAAGGATATTAATTCCGACTGCGGTAAGAATTTCATCGGCTGTGACAAATACCCAACGGACTTGTTTGTCGTCCTTCGGAATGACACTGTACAAGCCGCTCCAGAAAAAACCTCTTGAGAAAGGAATAATATGGTATTTTCAGCCACCATATGCAAGTCATTTTGGTGGCCTTTTTTGAAGCGGGCGTTAAAAGTTTTAATCACCATTTTCATCGGGTAGTAGGTCCGCGTATTCCCTCTTACCCCCTACCCCCTTCCCCCGAACGGGTTCTCGTCTTGTCGTGGTGGGAGGGGGGGCTTAGAGGCCGTCTCACTTTCTGATAGGTGAACCGTTAGCGGCTATAACCGAAATTTTGTTTGTGGATCAAAATCCGGGAAGATTAGTCAGGTGGCGTTTAATACAACAATCGGTTCAACATTTCTGGAAAAAATAGAGTTTAGAGTGCTTGCATTAAGTTCAGCAACGTGGCTAATGGTTTACTTATCGCGGAAATCTGGTCCGTGAAGGCATGATTATGGTAGTATGTGATGATAACCTTCCACTTTTACAGTGGAGATTTGCGCGTGTACACTGCCTGCATCCAGGTTCTGATGAGATTCGGCGTGTTGTAACTCTCCAAACTGGGAAAACATATTTGAAGTGACCAGTTAACAAAATTTTTCCACTTTATGTAAAGTAACAAATGTAAATAATGATTAATATTTCCTATTATACTTTCTTTAGAAATAACTTTAATCTTTTACGAGTATCAGTAATCTTAAGATTATAGTTTAATACGTAATTTCCGCTATTACGTTTAACCTTGCTTATATATTTTTATTTTATATCAAAAACTAGTTTGTATTGAAGATTTGTTTAGATTTAACTAAAACATACTGCGTACTAGGAGTTCATATAATATGATTCGACCTCATATAATATGATTTATAGAGTATAGTATTTAAAGTTTCTGTATAATTCGTATAATAAGAAATAGTTAAATTTGAAAGGAAAACATTTCGCCTTACGTAAAATGTTTCAAATAAACATTTTTTTACTGACAAGCACTCTTTAACTTTGAAGCGAGCAATCCTTTTTGAACTACACCCGTAACGACCTCTAGTAACGACCAACTTCCTCGTCAACGCATGTAATAACGCTTTTGACGGTGCACAATACGTACGCGTTCCGTTCTCTGATTTCCCTGCTTATTCGAATACTAAGGCAGTTTTCCATACCTGATCTGTGGAAAAAATCACAATGCAAACGTACGTGTATAGTATGTAAAGACTTTTGTGTATAGTATGTAAACGTAGAACGTTAAAAATAATAAAAAAATACTTTCTTGTCGACGACAGATGAAGAAAAGCTTTATAGTTTTGTTAATGAATTATTAAGGTAATGTAAAAACACACTTTGACTCAAATCCTACTCGTGCATAAAAATCCTTGCCCTAAAAAATCCTTTTAGAAATTGAAGGAGAACCTGTGCCCAAGAGTAGGACGTATTAAAGCTTCCAAAACAGGCTTTAATGATTATTTTCCATTAAAGTATAGTTATGTTTGCGGGTGCTCAGCGGGCTCGGCATTCGTGATGAAACTTGCATGCCCGAGAAAAAGAAAAAATATTTCGAAGACATGTCAAGTTTTTCAACATGCAATAGTGCAACGCGGTGGACATTTCTTTGCCCTAAAACTCTTTCAAAAGTGAAGGGATATATAGGCTGTAACATTTAAGTATAAATTATATACATATTTTTAAAGGACTAAAACATTGAGAGTAAATCAGTACTCGATGTATATGAATTATTCATTCTACAAACGGGAAATAATGGAAGGTGAATATGATTTTTCTTTTATATAGAGGTAAGCCTGTGAATATCAAGGATTGCCTGCGATCGACTGATAATAACTCATCGATTGTTTACTACCAAGCGGATTTGAAATATAAATAAATTTACTCTCTCTGTGTTTTGTTTGTCAGAAACGTTTTGTATTTTTTTAACATCCTCTTTGATTATCTACTGCAAATACTATGGAGGAGACGGAAATTTGTGGCTCTTATTATTGTGAGCTAGTATTATGAAGATGCTACCGCACATCAGTTATTTTCCTTCTGCTATCTCCTACGACACTCACGGAATGGTTGGTGTTAGTGGATTCCTTTACAAGCGACATACGATAGTTCTGTATTTTTCAATTGTCTAAAAAATATTACCCTGTACAACTAAGTTTATGCTGGTTAGTTCAATCATGTGTGCTTTTTTCCTATCTATCTATTTTATTGCTATCTTCTTTACACATTTTGTAAGTAGTAGAGCCATGCCGCAGCTATATTAAGGTTGCAGTACAAATAGGTCGGCTCGATCGGGGTAGGACCACGATCTTACAGAATACCAGCGTAAAATAGTAGCTTAATGCTACTGTGTTTCGTACGGTGATTGTATAGAAAAAATACCCATACCAACCGATAACTAAATGGTGAATCTCACCATCATCCTTCACAGTTAGCTACCGTGGGTAAATCTTTGTTTCAGAGGGCACGAGGGATCTGTGACAGAAAACATCTGGCCGCCGAGCTTCAGCATGTCAAGCAGGGATTGCAAGACAACAAGCTTCGGGTCCCGAGCCTACGTCACAGTGAACGAGGGAAGCCGGCCACAGTCGAGCGCGCGCCTTCTGTATTACCGTATGTTAGAGGAGTCACGGACAAGATTGGCTACATCTTGAAGCGAGCGTCCATTAAAACATACTACAAGCCGCCGATGAAAATTAGTAAATTTTTACCATGCATCAAATGCAATATTCCTCTACAAGATGCAGGTGTGTACAAGCTACATTGTGAATGTGGTCTCTCTTGCATAGGTCAAAAAAAAGATCTATTAAAACCCGCGTGAAGGAACATATAGCTGACGTGAAGCACCGACGCTCCGGGAAGTCTGCAGTCTGCGAACATGTTCAAGATCGTCCCCACAATTAAATTAGATTTGATAAACCACAAATACTCGCAAAAGAACACAGATTCCTACCAAGGATGATACGCGAGGCTATTGAAATAATACTAGTTTTTACGGAATTTATCGCGTATATTTAACTTTTTAAATACCCGACGTTTCGAACGCTTTACAGCACTCATGGTCACGGGCAGGACTGAGATGTTCAACGTACATATATCATAGTTAACCGCGGTTAACATAGATTAAAATTTAACTTTTGTTCCGATCTATGCAGTATGAACTTATGGTATCTTGAAGTCTTGCAGTTGTATGCTTGGGTTGGGATTTAATTTTATTTATTATAGGATCCCAAGCAGATGGTAGCACCCAGCCATCTTCTCTATTGAAATTAGGATGTTTTTTGATTTCAATAGCCTCGCGAATCATCCTTGGAAGGAATCGGTGTTCTTTAGCGAGGATCTGCGGTCTATCAAATCTGATGTAGTGACGGGGGCGATCCTGTACGTGTTCACAGACTGCAGACTTCCCGGAGCGTCGATTCTTCACATCAGCTATATGTTCTTTAACGCGGGTTTTAATAGATCTTTTAGTTTGTCCTATGTAGGAGAGACCACATTCACAATCAAGCTTGTACACTCCTGCATCTTGCAGAGGGACGTTACACCTGACCGATGGTAAAAACTGACCAATCTTCTTCAGCGGCTTGAAGTATGTTTTGATGGAAGCGCGCTTCAAGATGTAGCCAATCTTGTCAGTGACTCCTCTAACATATGGCAGTACAGCAGGTACACGCTCGACTGTGGCCGGCTTCACTCGTTCACTGTGACGTAGGCGCGGGACTCGAAGCTTGTTGTCATGGAAAACTTGCTTGACATGGTGGAGCTCGGCAGCCAGGTGTATACTGTCACAGATCCCTCGTGCTCTCTGAAACAAAGATTTACCCACGGTAGCTAACTGTGAAGGATGGTGGTGAGAATCACCGTTTAAATATCTACCTGTACGGGTCTTTTTTCTATACACAGTATGGCTCAAGGTGTTATCAGTATTACTAATTACTAACACATCTATAAAAGCTAAGGAATTGTTTGCCTCTAACTCCATTGTGAACTGAATTTTAGTATTTATAGAGTTAAGATGGTCTAAAAATGCAGTTACTTTATCTAAAGGTAGAATTGTGAAAGTGTCGTCTACGTACCGCTTGTAGAACCTTGGATTTATGGGAGAACTAAGCAGAGCTTTCGCCTCAAAGTCTTCCATGAATATGTCGGCGACAATGGGAGATACAGGTGAGCCCATCGCCACACCATCTACTTGCTTGTAGAACTCCTCCTTCCACAATAGGTAGCCAGATGTAAGGCAGTGTCTGAGTAATACTGCATATTCTACGGGCATGTTGTTTTCTTCCAGCCTTCTAGTTACAATTGAGAAGCAGTCTTCAACAGGTAAGCATGTAAACAATGGCTGCACATCAAAACTGACCATAGTTTCATTGTCTGCCAGATGTAGGTCTTTAATCTCGCTGACAAAATGGTAGGAATCCTTTATGTGTGCTCTTGTATGTCCCCTGAGTGGTGAGAGTATTTTAGCTAAGTGTTGAGCCAATCTGTAAGTTGGTGAATCGATTTGGCTCACTATGGGACATAATGGAGCATTGGGCTTGTGTATTTTTGGTAACCCATACAATTTTGGTGATTTAGCGCACGTAGGTATTATCCATTTTACGTCCAGATTTAATTTTTCGGAGTGTTTCTTTATGAGGTCACTAGTTGCTTTTAGTGTGCTATTTGTTGGGTCATTTTTAATTTTATTATAAGTACTTACATCCGACAAAAGTTGTTGTATTTTAGAATAATAATCTGACGTATCCATGACTACCGTGGCGTTTCCCTTATCTGCGCGGAGAATCGTAAGTTCGTGTTTATTGCGTAGGTTCTTTAACGCTATAAATTCGTTTTTGGGAAGATTCGGTTTAGGCACTGAACATCGACGTAACATAGACGAGATGTCTTGACGTATCGCCTCCAAATCTTCTTTCCGCATATTGTTTTTAAATAAACAGTCCTCGACACTACAGATAATTTCTTCGTACGGTAATTTGCTATTGAAATTAAAAAACATCAAAATTTCAATAGAGAAGATGGATGGGTGCTGCAAGCTGCTTGGAATTCTATAATTTACAAAATTAAACCCAAACCCAAGCATAGCACTGCAAGACTTCATGATACTATAAGCTCATTTTGCGTAAATCGGACCAAAAATTAATATTCAAAAACTGAAGGTAGCCGGACTAACTATGACATTGGGACGTCAAACATCTCAGTCCCCCCGTGACCACGGGTGCTGTAAAGTACCCGAAACGTCGGGATAATAAAAATAAATTAAAGTTGAATTAAACGCGATAAAATTCGTAAATAATAGTTTTATTCAATGTGTAGTGTTCGCGTAAATTTAAGAAATTATTATAACCCCTTACCATAATCAATTTGTCGGTGAATATTTCTATTCTACCTTTAAAGGTTACTCATCCTAATATTGCAACTGATGAATGTGATGATGCACGTTATTTGCATTAATTGAGCATATCACTTCATGACTTGATTTATACTTCGTGTAAGCTTAAACCTCCCAAATATTTCTCTTCTGTCTGCTTCTGCGCAGTTTTTCTAAAATAAATTTTGACAAGCTAAGTAATGACGCTCTTAATCTCGATCTAGTTTTATTTATTGTTGACGATAAAGTATCCATTCTTGTTATCATGTCTTTATGATGCCTATGCTCCAGCTCCCGAGGTTAGATTGAAGCATCTCCCAGCCCAGTGGATAACAGAGGGCGTAAGTCTGGCAAGATCTAGACGAAATTGAGCTTTTCTTCGTTTCAAGAGAGAAAATTCCGAAAAAAATTAGTTGTATTTAAAGCAGACAGGAATAAATGCAATCAAATGGTACGGACAGACAAGCGCCGATATTTTCATACTTGCAATAATAACTATTCTTCCGTCAAAGTTTGGAAATATCTCAGATCTTTTCGTTTCTGCAGGAATGAATAAATTGGTTTATGTTTCTTCTCTATCACTTGATGAAATCAACTATCATATCGCTTCTGTAAAAGCAACTGACAATACAAAACGCATTCAAACTGTGGTTTTCATTGCTTCTGTGCAAATTCCTAACATTTATACCATTAATTTCTCTCTTGTTTCTCAGCATGATGTCAAAAATTATATTTTAGCAATTCAGGCAAATGCTTATTTCATCATACCCCACCGGTATGATGAAATAAGTAGACCCATGGCAGTATTTATACTAGAACACCTTCTTTGAACTATTTCCCATATTTAAAAATTTTCCCTTGCTTCAGGTCAGTACCCTATAATCTTTGGAAAAGAGCTATTATAAATCTTTTAATTCAATTCTTCCCAATCATGTTCGCCCTATATCTATTCTACAGTTTCTTTTCAAAATTTAAGAATCCTGTGTTTACAAGCAAATTTCTACTTATATTTTTAAATATAACCTACTGAGTATATATCAATCTGGTTTTCATCCTTTTATTAATATTTCTACCGATTTAATTAACGTTACAGACGATATTAGACAATGCATGTAAGATAAAATTAACAGTAATGGTACTAGTTGATTTCTCATTTGAGATTGAAAGTATTTGCTTTCAACACAGTTGATCACGAAATCCATCTTTCCAAACTGTCTCATCTAAATATTGGCCCTCCTGCGTAGAAATAGTTTGTATCTTATCGTCACGGTTGACAGCAGTTAGTTTGTGTGGGGCAAATGACCTCAAGCTAAGCTGATGTGGAAATTGTTGCACCGCAGGGCGGTATTCTTTCTCCAATATTTTTTAAATTTTTATAAACTTTGTATTACCTCCATCTTTGATTGCTCGTACCATCTGTATGCCGATGACTTTAAGCTAAACATTAAATTAGGGAGATCGATAGTGGGATTAAAAATTAAGCGACAACTTATCAACTATCAAAGATTGGTGTACTCGTTATAGAGTGTTGGTTAATCCTTTGAAATGCCAAGCTATACTTGTGGGTAGCACAAGGATGCTTGCCAAGATTAATCCTGCTGACTTATCTACCATTTTTTACAATGAGATTATAATTCCGTTCAATAAGTCTGTAAAAATCTTGGCCTGCACATTAACAGCACGCTGAATTGGTTAACCCAGGTTTCGGAAGTGAGTCGTAAAGTTATTTTCTCGTTACGTTCTCTGTACCGTTTAAAACATTTTCTTTCCACAAATTCTAATACCATGCTTGTCCAATCGCTCATATTACCCATATTTGATAATGCAGATGTGTTTAGTTACGGGTTTCGTAAATATGACCATATTTCGCAATACAGATTCAACCTTACTTGGCTACAATTCGGCAGAGGCGCAGCGCCAACATATTACTTGTTCTTTTTTCCATATTAAATGACCTATTTTCACCTTCTTAAGAGTAAATTTCACTATCTCTCCTCATCTCATGATAGGGTTCTACGTTCTTCTTATAACAACAAAATATGCATTCCTGTTCACTTTACCGAGTTCTATGGTAACGTTTTTACAGTTCATGCTACACGCCTTTGAAACTCCTTGCCCGAATACATCAGAAAAGCTCACAATAAGTTTGCTTTTAAAGAATTGGTGCGTAATCATCTATTAAGGACAACGCTGCTTACTTGAATCATACATGCCATTTATATTGTTAACAGACGTATATATTTATAGCTCTTTATATGTTGTACTATTTATATATTATGTATATGTATATGCATATAAGTATTAATATGTATGTATGCATATGGTTGTATATATTTAAAAATAGAAGATATTTTTATAGCTTATTTCTTATATATATATCAGTAAAATGTAAACATTACGTATTTAATTATCACTTTTATTTTATTTTCTATTATATATAGCTACACCTACGTCAAATTCTCAACATACAGTGGTGAGAATTCATAGTTATTTACATGTACTATTTATATATTATGTATATTGATATTTTATATGCATTAATATGTATGTATGCATATGTTTGTATATATGCGTAAATAGAAGATATTTTTATAGCTTATTTCTTTTTTATATCAGCAAAATGTATACATTACGTATTTAATTATCATTTTTATTTTGTATTTACATATTGCTACACCTAAGTCAAATTCTTTCCACTGCATGGGTTGACTGGTAGAGAATGCCCCATGGCATTAAGTCCACCCTTGTATTTTTGTATATTTAGGAATGCAACAAAGAATAAATAAACAAATAAATTAAAGGGGCCATAAAACTAAATGTATTAAATTTACAACAACGAATGTTAAAAATCTGATAGCCAATGTGTTTTTATAAATGGAGAAGAACCGAGTTCTGAACCGACGCAAAGCTTAAGTGGGGCCCCCCACATTCAACAAACAACCATTTACAAACTAGCTAGCAAACTAAGCTCTGCAGCTCATGCTGTAAAAAGATCAGAGATCTCACTGATGTCGCGACAGCTAAATTAAGTTTAATGTATTTTGCTATGGGGAAATGCGGCTAATTTAGAAACTATTTTTGTTTTTCAGAATAGGACAATAAGAGCCGTTTACAACCTTTAGCCGTGAAAAAGTCTCGTAGAAACTTTTTTAAGAAATAAATATATTAATTTTGGCCTCTCAGTATATAAGCGAAAATTTAATGTAAACAAGGTTAGCTTCAGTAAAAAAAGTGATAAAATCCGTAAATGTAGAGTTAATTAAAATATTACACAATACTTATAACGATAAATATATACATCATAAAATCCTACTCTCTGTGTAACGTTTTCAAAGAACTGCATTTCAAATAATTACTCCAGGAAACCTTTGAAGGTCCTATTCTACATGTACATGTTACATGGCATGCTCATGTCATTTATTTTTTGCCAAAAAGTTATTACAAAAAAAAAATATTATTTCCAAAAACCTAAAAAATGCCCCATTTTTACCTTTGTAGTAGTACGACTAGCAAAGAAATTTTAAACACTTTTAAGATAAAAAATATAGAAGCATAGGTCTATTTTTCCTTTAAATTTTGATACCAAAAATAATTTTTTCTTTGTTTTCTTTTTGTTTGTTCTTTGCTTTTCTCTTTGTTTAGTATGAAACCCAAGCTTTGGGTAAAGTTAGTAGTAAGACATTATTCCTTTTGCATTCTAAAAGCGAACATCCAATACAAAATATATCATCGTTTATCACAGATATCGTTTCATTAATTATAAGAAATTCTATTACTGGCTTCATTAATTTAGTAAAAACATAAGGTGCTGTGCACAAACCGAACGGTAGGCAATTGAATTCAAAAAGCGCATCATTATATTTAAAGCGAAGGTATTTTTTATGAGATTTATGTATAGAAAATAGGAGTCTTTTAAATCTATGTAAGCCATATAACAGTTTTTTTTTATAGAAGAGGGGACAAACGAGCTTGCGGCTCACCTGATGTTAAGTGACTACCGCCGCCCATGATCAACCGCAACACCAGGGGGAGTTGCAGGTGCGTTTCCGGCCCTTTAGAAAGGAGTAAGTCCTTTTCTTGAAGGTCCCCAGGTCGTATCGGGCCGGAAAAATCGCTGGTGGTAAACTATTCTACAGAGAGGTTGTACGCGGAAGAAAACTCCTCTTGAAACGTACAGTGGTGGACCGCCAAGCATCCAGATGGTGTGGATGGTATCGGGACGATTGCCGGGTAGTGCGTTCACGAAATTTGGCTGCTGGGATTAATCCGAACAATTCCTCAGAACACTCTCCATGGTATATGCGAAAGAAAATGCAAAGAGATGCAACATCTCTTCGCAGTGCCAGTGAATCGAGCCGATCGGAAAGCACTCGGTCGTCGACGATTCGAGCCGCTCTGCGCTGGATGCGGTCAAGTGGAAGGAGGTGGTACTGGGGAGCCCCAGCCCAGAGATGGGAACAGTATCCCATGTGCGGCCGAACCTGCGCCTTGTAAAGTTGCAGGCGGTGTGCCGGCATGAAATACTGTCCCGCTCTGCTGAGCACGCCAAGCTTTTTAGAGGCTAATTTGGCCTTCTCTTCCAAGTGACCACGAAACTGCACGTCACTCGATATGTCGACGCCGAGGATTCCGATACTGGCTGAGGTAACAAGGGGAGTGCCTTGAAACTGAGGAGACACGATAAAGGGGTTCTTTTTCAGTTTTTGGTCATCAATTCTGATGCTGTTCAGTAATCCTCCATTTAAAATGTCACGTTTCTACGAACTTATTTAAGCATTTAAGATTCAATATAAATCTATTTTCTTCGTTCGGTTTTGGCACTAAAAATACACTGGATATGAATTCGCTTTCTTTATGTGTGCATTGGTATATTGCACCAATATCTAGAGGGGTTTTAATTGACTTCTTAAAATTATGCGCTTCGTGGGATGTTTTTGGGGTAAACATAAGGATCACTAGTACGATATAGCGTACATTTGAATGGTATTTGGTAACCTTTCACTCAAGATGGAATAGTTTTGTCTGTAGTTATTTCAGCCCATTTATGGGCAAAATACTGAAGTTGTCCCGAAAATGGTACCTCGTCTACGTCCGGCGAGACATCGTCCGCTTGATTGTCGGCGAGCGGCGCGAAGTACTGGCTGACTGCTGCGGTGCGTCCCGCGGGTGCGGCGTTGACCGCTGCCCTCGCCTTGTATTGGAAATTTGCGGCTGCAATGCGACATTTCTGTGGGTACTTAAGAATAGGACGAATATATTATTATACACGACAAACTTCGTTTTGAGAAACATATAATGGATATTGCACGTAACTGCTTTTATAGGTTGAAATTACTTTACCGAATTCGCGAGTACCTAAGTGTCACCTTACGTATACACCTCTGCGAGTCTATCGTGCTTTCAAAATTCAATTACGCGGATTCTCTCATAGGCCCACGACTATTATCTCGAACACAGCAAATAATACAGTGGGTACAGAATGCCTGTGCACGCTTTTGTTTCAATGTACCACCACGTGCACATGTAACCCCTTTCATTAATAACGCTAATATTTTAAAAATGGACTGTCGCAGGCGACTACACTTTGCCTCACTTTTGTTTGGAGTTATTAAAAATAAAGAACCTTTATATTTATATAATAAGTTGATTTGGTCTAAAGATCAAAATAAGCAGTATAATACCAGATCATCCAATTACAAGTTAGTATATCCTTTCTACCGGTCGGCGGCATTCAGAGGTAGTTTTAAATATAATGCCACTAAATGTTGGAATAACCTCCCGCCTCCACTGGGTGACCTGAAAACAATTAGTGGGTTTAAAATCAAATACAGGTTACACTTACTTTCGGAACAAAAAAATTCCGATCTATAAAATAAACTGGTAGGAGGTTAAGTTCTTTCAACACGTCAGTAATCTCAGTCCCATAAATTATATAGATATTTTTAATTTTCACTTTATATAATATATAAAACTATTTTATTTAAATATTTATATAATAAATTTACTTTTTTCTGACAATCATTTTCTTACCTTTATTCTTTAGCCACCGTTTATTCCGCATTCTTAATAAATAAAATTGATATATTTAGAAGGAAAACGTTAATTCTATTTTGTACTTACCTTCATTAGACTAATGATATCCACTATTTATGTGAATTAAAATTTAAAAACAAATTTTTTTATATATTCCGCGTCGCATTATAGCATGTGCATTGAGGCAGCCGTCCGAGTTACGTCGTAGTGCGGGCCGGACTGAAAACCAGTGTCGGGATCAGAGCAATTCGTGTTTCTGTATCTCGATTTTTACTGAGTCCTGTCCATTTCACGGTCTTATGCTGCTACACAGACTCATTTTATATTATTTTTATACATTTTTGTTAATTTATGAAAATATTGTTTTATTTTCTGTTTAATTCCAATTTCTTGCTTTGTTTTGTATCTATTATGATTAGACCGTGAATAAATGTTTTTTTCTTTCTTTCTTTCTTTCTACGTTATCTGAAAATTATTATTGTTTCTTTTTATTTGTCACAATAACTATGCTTGTTTTGTACTAATAACATACCCACGTAACTAATAAGCGGATTATTTTTTCAGATGGTCAATTATTTTGGGCATTAACATCACAAACTTTTAAATGTCATACTGGTATTACAGTGGTTCTCAGTACGACAACTAACTTATAATTTATGTCACATAAATATAGCCTTATGCGATGACGAATATTTATAACACCTCGAAGAATCAGACATGGATCTCTCCGATGCTGATGAAAATGAATTTTACACCAGGACCTAAAGAAAATGAAAATTCCAGTACTTCATCTTCCAGCTCTCCAGATGAGTAAATAGTTGAGGGAGACCGGGGGCGGGGAACTACAGATACCCAGGAACATTCTCATCAAACAGCAGTTACAGTTATAACGTCTGTCTCCGACTCATGGAATGGTCAGTTTGAACCTTTAGAATTCCCGTTTTACTAACCCGGTTACTTAAAAGTTGAGACTGAGTCATGGAAACATGAAGATTATTTTACACAATATTCGATGATGATATACTAGAAGAAGTGACAACTACTACGAATAGAACCAGACTACTAAGAAAAGGCTACACCTTGGTCTAACAGTCAAAGAACTGAGTCTTTTTCGGTATTTGGATGGTTAGTTCTTCTACCTAATTACCAAATATAGCATTATTATGGTCTAAGAAATACGGGATTTATGTTATGATAAAGGCTACGATACAATATAAATATATTAATAAAAGAAATATTCTAAAAGTAGTTACTGACTAATTACATACTGAGGTATCAAACGAAGAAAAACTAAAAACTAAGATATTGAAGGCAAATCCACTTTTTCAGTCTGTCTTGTGAGGGTGTCACGCATCAGAAAAACTTATTGAATTAAGCATTGATGAGATGATAGTGCCAGATTAAATTATACTTTTGACAATAAGGCCTTAACCTATAAACTACTTTTCACGAATCGTTTAAGTATATCGTCATGAATTAAATTACAGAGCAATAAGGATAATACAGAATTGTAAAAGTTAATAATGCCATATTTGGAACATTTATCAGAAACAATGGAAAGAAAATTAATTATTACTGGAGCAGAAACTACAGAGTAATCATAAACCATGTATTTTACAATATTTTATCCAATTTTTAATACATCCATCATATTGCTTATATAGAGAATCAGATAAATAAGACAATAATATAATTTCTACTGATCTGGAGGACAAACATTTCTTAAATAAAGTTTTCCTGAAAGCCTCGCGGTTACTAAGCTCAAAGTGCGGTGAAGGCTGCGAGGAGTTATGAAAGGAGACAATAACAAGTCTTTATTTGGTTTTAAATATATTGGCATAGAACAAATTAGTTTTTGGAATACTGGGAACCAAGGTTGCGTTTTTTTTTTAATTGGGTTGGCAATTTTTTAATTGGTTTTTTTTTTTAATTAAATTAGGCTAATATGGTATTAATAGAATGCCTTCAACTCTTTAATTAATAAGTTTTTGTATGACCTTTATTATTAGTGAAAAGTGTGGAAATGCGTAGAATAACATATTTTTCCAAGGAACGGTAAAAGAGTCAGTGACCTAGGCATCAGGCTAATTTTTCCAAGCTATATATTTGTGGCTTTTAGCATTGCGTCTGCTAGCAAAAAGATATCTTGGTAACCGTAGCAAAGAGTTAATTTATTAAATGCCTTAGCATTAAGTTCCCGTTCAGTGTTCAAAATTTTTAGTTGTCAGTTGTCTTTAGAATTTCTATGAGAAGAAAATATAGTTATTGCATGTATTTCACACCATTTTTATATTTGTCTAAAAATCCTCGAATGTCGTCCACTTGATTGTCGGCGGGCGGCGCGAAATGCTGGCTGCCTGCTGCGGTGCGCCCCGCGGGCGCGGCGTTGACCACTGCCCTCGCCTTGTGTTGTAAATTTGCGGCTGCAATTTATTGTCTACATTGCGATGCTGGTTTAGGTAGTTTAAGTGGCCAGTGTTGCTGGTTGTACTGAAAGTAGAGCGGTAAGTATAATAGACGAAATTATGAAACCTCTACGTGTTCTTGATTCCATAAAATGACTATCGCAAAGAATGCGACAGGCGCCGCTTAATTTTGTAAAGTTTGTTGCCGGTTTGGTCCGAAATGATCATATTGGCAATAGCACCTAAGGCTGCAATGGCGACGCCCAGCTGCTTTTGTATGAACAAAAGTGAAGAGTCTCGTTTTATAGAGGTCTCTGACAGCTGCTTTAACCCCGAGTTTAGAGCTGGTGCAATTAGGTGGTCACATTTGGAGGGTATAAGACAATTTTTCAAAAGACTTTCTTTCACGCCTTTTGAAAGTATGTCTTGCCACCGATTGGCTGTATCCTTATGGATTGCTGGACCCATTGGTGTCTCGGTCTTAGGTCCATCACTAAGCAAAACCAGTATGTCTTCGTCGAGTTGCACCTCTAACATCATCTGCTGTGAAGGTTCACTGGCAGCTGACGTTCCAGGTGTTGGAGAAATCGGTCTGTCG
Source organism: Parnassius apollo (assembly GCA_907164705.1). NCBI lineage: Eukaryota > Metazoa > Arthropoda > Insecta > Lepidoptera > Papilionidae > Parnassius > Parnassius apollo. The sequence goes on along the minus strand of CAJQZP010000552.1, from coordinate 674,158 downwards.
TCAACCTGCGGTTGCGGCGACTGTGGTGCCAATCTAGGCACCGACGATTTTGGAAACGTTGGCGGTAGAGAACCAGTTTCAGGAGAACCATTTCCTGACAAGATGGGATATGTAAGTGAACCCCCCCATCAACCAGAAAAGGAGACTCCACGCATGACGCTGGTGACAAAGCGTGGCACGTGCTCAGCTGGTGCAGAGATGAATCTGCAGCAAACAGTTCTTTTTAGAATGTTTGTAATAAAAATGTGGCAGTATCAGCCCAAAATTAGCAGTACGCATCACTTCTTTCGTGACGGAGGTAACCCAAATACGGTATCTCGCATAACAACTTCATAATTTTTATTAAGTTTAAAAATGATAGTAATAGCAAAAATTTAGCAGTACGCATCCATGTATTGAATGTAAATTATAAAACTTACCGCTTACTTCCTCCATAAACAAAGATTTTCCCGTATTGGTTACTTTGTTTAACCGCTATTCCAGTTTTAAAAAAAATTCTTGATTTCGTCTGCATTTTTTTCTGTGTTCTGTTCTGTGCGACATTTCTGTGGGTACTTAAGAATAGGACCAATATAATATTATACACATCTTTTTGTAGAAACATATATAAGTTATTATAATTTGGTAGTGGCGGTTGAGAATATCCACTACCCCACATCTTCACGTGGGTGTCGTAGGAGGCGACAGAGGGAGACAGGTAGGAGATGGGCAGCAGCATTTTCCTGATAACAGCAATGATGTAATAAAAAACTGCGGTTGCCTACCCGCTTGCCAAGCGTGGCAACTATGGCAAATATCCCCCCCATGAGTAACGACGCAAACAAACGGCCCCCAGTCCCCGGCGGCCCCGCTATTCCTGGCTACGGTGCCGACCATGGTAACGGTGGGGCAGGAGGTGCTAAGAATCTCCGATGGAGGTTCGGTTTCCACCTCCGACGAATCGACCTGGCAACATATAACGCATGCACCCTGAGGAATGACGAGAAGATACTGGAGTTGGAAGAAGAGGTAGACAAGTTGCGCTGGCATATTATTGGGTTATCCGAGGTCCGAAGAGAGGGGAGGATACGGTAATCCTCGAGTCCGGCAACTTGTTCTATCACCGGGAGGGCAACCATTTGTCACAAGGAGGTGTCGGATATATCGTCCACAAGTCTCTCGTCAACAACGTTGTAAAGATTGGGAATGTGTCGACGAGGGTCGCGTACCTGATACTCAGAATGACTAAACGGTATTCGCTGAAGGTCATACAGGTTTACGCACCAACCTCGGCACATCCCGATGAGGAGGTGGAGGAAATCTATGAGGATATTTCCAGAGCCATGCATTCCTCCAAAACCCACTACACGGTGTTGATGGGAGACTTCAACGCAAAACTAGGCACAAGAGAAGGCGGTGAGCTGAAAGTAGGTAAATTTGGAGTAGGGCAACGGAACCGTAGGGGCCAGCAGCTGGCCGACTTTATGGAGAAGGAGGGACACTTTATGATGAACTCTTTCTTCCAGAAGCGGCCCCACACGAAATGAACCTGGTCGAGCCCCGACGGTTCGACAAAAAATGAGATTGACTTCATTATGACGACCAGACGCCAACTGTTCAGTGATGTCTCGGTGATCGCAAGGGTGAAAACTGGCAGCGATCACCGAATGGTTAGAGGCACACTGAACCTAAACGTTAAGTTGGAGAGGTCTCGTCTAATGAAGTCAACGCTCCGTCCCCCTTGTGCTCTAATCCAGAATCCCGAAACCTTTCAGCTCGAGTTACGTAACCGCTTTCAGTGCCTAGAAGATTGCAATGCAGTGGACGATATGAATGACAAGCTCGTGGAAACTGTCCATGCGGTCGGAGCTAAGTTCTGCAAGATCGGCCGCAGAAGAACACAAAAGCTCTCCGATCACACTCTTAATCTCATGGCTGTTAGACGGGAGATGAGGCTGCAATCGTCAACAGATTTGACAGCATACAGGCAACTGAACAGACAGATCTCCAAATGCATGCGGCGAGACTTACGCAACTTTAATACTTCTCGTATTAAAGAAGCGATCGAGCGAAACCAGGGCTCCAAAGTCTTTGCCAGAGATCTGTCTGCCAGTAAGAGCCAACTGTCAAAGCTGAAGACTGAGTGTGGCAGCATCGTTTCCGGGACACCTGAAATTCTGAGTGAGATTGAGAGGTTCTATGGGCACCTGTACACATCATCGTTGGAGCCACACGCAAGTGTGAGTAACGATCCAGGAGCGAGTCTTATCCGACTATTCCGATGATATCCCGGACGTCAGTCTGAGTGAGATTAGAATGGCTTTCCAGCACCTTAAAAACGGCAAGTCCCCGGGCGAGGATGGAATTACAGCGGAGCTACTGAAAGCGGGTGGTAATCCGGTACTTGAAGTCCTTCAGAGGCTCTTTAATTCCGTCCCCCATGGTGGCACTACTCCAGAGGCGTGGAGCAGAAGTGCGGTGGTCTTGTTCTTCAAAAAAGGTGACAACGCCCTCTTGAAGAACTACAGACCGATATTCTTTCTGAGCCGCGTCTACGTGCTGTTTTCGAGAGTCATTACGAATCGTCTCGTACGCAGACTCGACAACTTCCAGCCTCCCGAACAAGCCGGTTTCCGAAAAGGCTTTAGTACCATAGACCACATACATAACCTTCGGCGAATTGTGCAGAAGTCCGAAGAGTACAATCTGCCACTTTGCCTGGCGTATGTGGACTATGAGAAAGCCTTTGATTCCGTCGAAATTTGGGCGGTGCTACATTCTCTTCAGCGGTGCCAAGTTGACTGTCGGTATATCGAAGTGCTGAAGTGTTTGTACAGTAGGGCTACGATGGTTATCCGAGTACAGAACCAGAGTACGAAACCTATCCAACTGCAGAGAGGTGTAAGACAGGGCGACGTTATTTCCCCGAAACTCTTCACCGCTGCGTTGGAAGACGTTTTCAAGCTACTGAACTGGAAAGGATACGGTATTAACATCAATGGCGAGTACATCACTCACCTTCGATTTGCCGACGATATAGTCCTTATGGCAGAATCGCTGGAGGACTTAAGCACTATGCTCAATGATCTCAATAGTGCCTCCCAACGGATAGGTCTTAAGATGAACATGGACAAAACAAAGATCATGTTTAATGTCCATGTCACACCTATGCCGGTAGTTGTTGGGAGCACTAAGCTCGAAGTTGTTGACGAGTAATTTTACCTGGTACAAATAGTCCAGCTAGGTAAGTCCAACTTCGACCGAGAGGTCAATCGACGGATTCAACTCGGCTGGAGAGCGTTCGGGAAATTACAAGGCATCTTCTCGTCAGGTATACCTCAAAACCTGAAAACTAAGTTGTACAACCAGTGCGTGTTGCCAGTGATGATATATGGAACTGAGACGTGGTCCTTCACTGCTGGCCGTATGAGGACGCTCAAAGTCGCTCAGCGAGCTATGAAGAGGGCTATGCTCGGAGTTTCTCTGCGTGATAAACTTAGAAATGAGGATATCCGTATTAGAACCAGAGTGACCGACATAGCCCAACGGATTAGTAAGCTGAAGTGGCAATGGGCCGGCCACATAGCTGGAAGAACCGACAACCGTTGGGGAAAAAATGTTCTCGAGTGGCAGCCTCGTACCGGTAGACGAAGTGTAGGGCGACCCCCCACTAGATGGACTGACGACCTGGTAAGACATGCAGGAAGTCGATGGATGCAGGTGGCTCAGGACCGTGCTTTGTGGTATACCTTGGGATAGGCCTATGTTCAGCAGTGGACTTTTAAAAGGCTGTAATGATGATGAATGATGAATTTGGCAAAATTTTTCATGTTTAAATCTGCTTAATATTCTTTTATTTTATTTTTAGGTTTCCGTATCAAAGTCAAAGTGGTATAAATTCGTCCATTTTTAAATCTCGCATGCCCAGCATTTATGAACGACTTTTATTCTAATTTAAATAAATATATTTGTAATTTAAATATTATGTTAATTAGTTTTGTTAAACGTACACTTAGTATGTTCTTATGTTTGACTTAGACACCTTAATAATATTCAGATAAAAATATTATTGAAATGTAATTGTGATATAATATCATGTAATATTATATTAAATAAGCAAATATAATATACAAAATAAATGACAAAATTTAAATATTGTTCTTGATATAATTTACATATTTAACATTACAATCTACTATTACCTACGGGTCATTCTTGCTATGTTTATTCTATGACAAATAAAAGCAACCGCGCGAATTTTGCGGAAAACCATCATAACAATTATAATAAAGATATTAATTTGCAACCATCCGCTCACTTAACTACAATGATGTGTTATACCTGTATTGCAGAGCACCGCTCCCCTTTCCTCAATTTTTTTCTAAAGAATATTAACAATGCCATAAACATTACTAATATTCCCTTTAACCACTCGTGGTAAGCTAAAATTGCTTGCAAATTGCTTGCGTGGTTCACGCCAGTAGTCGAATGGCGGATTCGAACGCACGACTTTTTTGAGTTCGCGGTCCGCCCTGCCATTAGGCTAATGTCGCTTCAAAATTTGCGTGTGCAATTGCGTGCACTCAAGGTGCGGTGAAGGCTGTGAGGAGTTTTGAAAGGAGACAATAACAAGTCTTTATTTGGTTTTAAATATATTGGCATAGAACAAATTAGTTTTTGGAATACTGGGAACCAAGGTTGCGCAGGCTCATATAGTACTAATAGTGTGCCTTCTACTCTTTCATTAATAAGTTTTTATATGACTTTTGTTATTAGGGAAAAGTGTAGAAATGCAAAGCATAACATATTTTTCCAAGGAACGGTAACAGCGTCAGTTGCCTAGGCATCAGGTTAATTTTTCCAAGCAATATATTTATGGCTTTTAGCATTGCGTCTGCTTGCAAAAAGATAAATCTAGGTAACTTTAGCAAAGAGTTATTTTTTAAATGCCTTAGCAATAAGTTCCCATTTAGTGCCCAAACATTTTTAAGAGACTTCATAGTTGTCTTTAGTATTAATTTACCTATTTAACAATAAAATCTACTATAACCTACGGGTCATTCTACCTATGTCTATTCTATGATAAAAAAAGCAACCGCGCGAACACAGATTAGAGCACATTTTTTGTTTGAGATAGCTGTTCTAGTACGTAAGTACATATTACTTCAATGGATAATTGATAGCATTAGGCGTTACTTTACGGAAATACATCATAACAATTATATTAAAGATATTAATTTGCTTAATCCGCTTAATTAACTACAATGATGTGTCTTACCTGGATTGAAGAGCACCTCTCGCCCTCCCTCAATTGCGTGCACTAATCCCGTTACCACTACTCCCGGCACCACTACTCCCGGCACCACTACTCCCGGCACCACTACTCCCGGCACCACTACTCCCGGCACCACTACTCCCGGCACCACTACTCCCGGCACCACTACTCCCAACACCACTACTCCCAACACCACTATTCCAGGAGGTAGGGCGGGAGGTGCTCTTCAATCGAGGTAAGACACATCATTGTAGTTAATTAAGCGGATGGTTGCAAATTAATATCTTTATTATAATTGTTATGTTATTTTCGAATGTGGGCGTTTGAAACTTATATAAAAATATAAATTACTACGAAGCAATTGAGTTTTATTGATGTATGTTTTTAAGCTAGATGCGGGACATATAACAAGGCGAAATAGCACTTTAAGAATTGCAAGTAATATTAGATGCAGTTACTACAGCCAAGAGTATTACGGTCTTTTTGAAAAGATTTTCCAAGTCGAGGTCGGTATTAGGCCACTGTAGAGTTAAATTATTTTAAACTGTGGTGGGTTCCCACGTCAAATTATACTTTTGACAAGTAGGCCTGTTCCTATAATCTCTCCTTTCATGAATCGTTTAAGTCTGTCGTCATGAATTAAATTACCTAGCAATAAGGATAATACCGATTTGTGAGAGATAATAGTGCCATATTTGGCATGTTTATCAAAAACAATGGAAAGAAAATGAATTACTGCAGGAATAGAAACTACAGAGTAAGTATAAACTATGTATTTTACCATATTTTATCCAATTTTAATACATCCATCATATAGTTTATATGTAGAATCAGATAAACAAGACATTTCTACTGACCTCGAGGACAAATATCTCTTAAATAAAGTTTTCCTGAATGCCTCGCGGTTACTAAGATCAAGGTGCGGTGAAGGCTGTAAGGAGTTATGAAAGGAGACAATAACAAGTCTTTATTTGGTTTTAAATATATTGGCATAGAACAAGTTAGTTTTTGGAATACTGGGAACCAAGGTTGCTTAGGCCAATATGGTACAAATAGAAGCCTTCTACTCTTTTATTAATTAAGTTTTGAAATGCGTGGAAAGTGTGAATATGCGTAGAATAACATATTTTTCCAAGGAACGGTAACAGCGTCAGTGGTCTAGGTATCAGACTAATTTTTCAATGCAATATATTTATGGATTTTAGCATTGAGTCTGCTGATGCATGAAGTTCCCATTTAGTGTCCAAAAATTTCTTAAGAGACTTTTGATCTGCTTCATTGTTGTCTTAGTATTACTATAAGAAGAGAATATAGTTATTGCACGAATTTCACACAATTTCTAATTTGTCTAAGAATACTATTTAAATGATCTAACTGTATGCTACCCATCCTACTAATACAAGATATTACAGTAACATTATCAATTCGCAATAATTTTTAATTGAATTTAAATTAATAGCGATGCACTTTAGAGTCAGAACTGCCTGTTACTAATTCGTTAATATATAAAAATGCCTTCTACGCCTTCATTGATAAATTTTTGTATGACCTTTATTTTTAGTGAAACGTGTGGAAATGCGTAGAATAACATATTTTTCCAAGGAACGGTAACAGCGTCAGTGGCCTAGGTATCAGGCTAATTTTTCCAAGCAATATATTTATGGCTTTTAGCATTGCGTCTGCTAGCAAAAAGATATATCAGGGTAACCGTAGCAAAGAGTTAATTTATTAAATGCCTTAGCATGAAGTTCCCATTTAGTGTCCAAAAATTTCTTAAGAGACTTTTGATCTGCTTCATAGTTGTCTTTAGTATTTCTATAAGAACAGAATATAGTTATTGCACGAATTTCACACCATTTCTATATTTGTCTAAGAATACTATTTAAATGATCGAACTGTATGCTACCCATCCTATTAATATAAGACATTACAGTAACATTATCAATTCGCAATAATTTTTAATTGAATTTAAATTAATAGCGAAGCACTTTATAGTCAGAACTTTCTGTTACTAATTCGTTAATGTACAAGAATGCCTTCTACTCCTTCATTAATAAATTTTTGTTGACCTTTATTATTAGTGAAAAGTGTGGAAATGCGTAGAATTACATATTTTTCCAAGGAACGGTAAAAGAGTCAGTGACCTAGGCATTAAGCTAATTTTTCCAAGCAATATATTTATAGCTTTTAGCATTGCGTCTGCTAGCAAAAAAATCTATATCTGGGTAACCGTAGTAAAGAGTTAATTTATTAAATGCCTTAGCATGAAGTTCCCATTTAGTGTCCAAAAATTCCTGAAGAGATTTTTGACCTGCTTCATAGTTGTGTTACTGTGTTGTCAGTTTTTGATGAAATAAAAATAGTGTTGTGACAAAGTGAATGATTGAAAAACTCCTGAATTAATGAAATTGCCTCGATTGTCTAGTGAATAGTTAGTGTGCTGAACTGCCGATATCGGGTACGGGGTTCGAATTTTAGTCGTGCTTTTTACATACCAACGAGTTTTCGACGACTATGTTCCTATAATATCTACCTATACTGAATACCGAGTGTTTTAAACATTAAGGAAAATATTGCGAGGAAACTTGTAAGACTGTCCTATTTTCAATACATCATGTAGTTGAAACTATAGATGTATAAAATATAACAATTATAGGTAGGTAATCAGAATAAAAAAAATCGCTTATTACATAATTTGTTTTTATTCATTATCAGATAAAAAATCATCACTATCGCTTTCGGTGACATTAATTAAAAATCTGTCAGTAACATTGTCAATCATGTGGTCGAGACCATACATTTTGTCTTCTTTTTTAATTATATGAGACACGCAGCTATTCCATTTTTCAGGTGTGATATGTTGAAGTCCTTCTTCAAAAAGTTTTTTTTACTTCTGTCATTTTGAAGGTTTTGTTATTTCTTGCAACATATCCTTTAGCCTGCGTCCATACCAACTCAATGGGATTGAGCTCACAGTGGTATGGGGGCAGACGTAAAACAATTATCCCATGCTGCGCTGCCATCTCGTCCACAACATACTTATCGCAATGTTCTTGCTTGTGCTGCCGTACAATGTCTATAAGAGTAGCTTTAACCATTGTTGCTTCGAATGAAATATTTTTGCTCGTTAGCCACTCTAGTATTCTAGGTTTAGTCCAAGACATTTTAGGCAGCGATTCTAGTTTCCTGGAGTGGTAGGGGGCATTATCCATCACTACTACGGAATTTGGTTTTAGTTTTGGCAAGACACCCCAAAACCACTTCTCAAAGGAATCGGCATTCATCTCTTGATGATAATCTTCTTTTTTTTTGGCTTCAAATATTAATAAGCTGTCTTCTACGAATCCTTCTTCCCCGCCTATATGGCCGATAATTAATCGTTTGCCCTTTCCTGAAGGCTGTTTTAAGCCAGTGGTCAAGCCATCTAGGAAGGCCTGGCGGGACGATAACACTGTCTGGTCAATCCATGCCTTCTTCGGTGCATGACCTTCAAGATAGTGAAAAATATCAATTAATTATTTGAAAGTACAATTTAATGTAAAGAAAACAGAAAATTGTAATTACCTTCGTTGATCCAGGTTTCATTTTGGTAATAAATATACCTTCCTTCCCTTCGATACTCTTTAATTTTTCGAAGGTATCGCTGGCGCCATAGAATAATGTCCTGTCTGTCAATTAAAATGCTGTGTCTTGATTTTGTGACATATTTGAAATTTAAATGTTTCATAACATTTCTTAATGTACTCCAAGAAAAATTGGGTAAGTCTGGGTCTTCATTGACAACCTTAAGAATCTGTAAAGTAATAAAATATGTTTTGAGTAAGGAAGTCTACGCAATCTAATACTTTGGTTTTACAAAGAACATTATGGTGGACACAGAATATAATGCAGTAGAAGGAATAAAGTTTAAGTTACCTTTATAATGGTGGGCGACTCATTTGCATAAAAAAAATTATGTACTTTCCCTTAAAAGTGCGGCAAAAGTAAAATCGTCTAATTTATCTTTGAAACTGTGTTTCGGTCCACGTTTCTCGGGAGACTTAAATTGTTCATTTTCTTTGCATTCTTTTAACACACTGTAAACTGAGGTCACACCAATTCCCAAAATGTCAGCTGTTTTCGAAACACATTCTTTTTTTTCGGGGGCCTCAATAGGTAATAGTGAAGCAGCTTTTTCCTCAAATACGTGTTTGTAGACGTTTTGTATCATAAGTTTTTCGGTAACGCTTAAAGCAATCCGTGGTCTCTTCTTTCTTGGAGACAAGCTTTGGCTTGACGTGCTTGGTTGAGGATCCATATCGTTTGTACGAAACAATATAGCAACAAATAAACACAACAATTACCACAAACACAACCTAACGAAAAACTTAACAAAAACAATAACTAAACAGCGTGAGCGCAGAAAAAACATTCGTGCTATCAGACCAGAGGTTAGAAGCCGAATAACAAACAAAATGGCGACCGACGCGCGCGGCGTTGATCGGTGTTGGCACTAGTCGCCGCGCCGCGCTTTGTAATAAAACCTCAAAAAACTGATTGTAGTTACATACTACTAGTAACTTATATCAGAGCACTTTTATACAATTTTATTGTAAAATAGAAATAATATTCTTTTATAGTTTGAAATGATTAACTATTCACACTCATTGTTCATTCATCTGATTGAACGAGAACTGAACGCATCACTATTACTTTAAATATGGCAACATTATTTTACAAAGTGACATTAGCTACTGTCAGTTGGCTTCGTCTAATTAAAAATACGACTATAGGCATCAGGCTAATTTTTCCAAGCAATATATTTGTGGCTTTTAGCATTGCGTCTGCTAGCAAAAAGATATCTTCGTAACCGTAGCAAAGAGTTAATTTATTAAATGCCTTAGCATTAGTTCCCATTTTGTGGCCAAAAATTTTAGTTAGTAAGACACTTTTGATCTGCTTCACAGTTGACTTTATAATTTCTATAAGAAGAAAATATAGTTATTGCATGTATTTCACACAATTTTAATATTTGTATAATAATAATATTTAAATGATCGAACTTGATGCTACCCATCCTATTAATACAAGACATTGCAGTAACATTATCAATTTGCAATTTTTTATTAATTGAATTTAAATTAATAGCGAAGCACTTTAGAGCCAGAACTGCCTGTTACGAATTCGTTAATATGCAAGAATTTTTCATGATCTTTACAGCAGCCTTAACAGTTTTTCATGTTACTATAAGCACCTCAATCTATAGATGATGCGTCAGAAAATATTTCTAAATCATCAGGTTTGTTGATAGAAACGACGATCATTATTTTATATCCACCAAAGTATGTCGATCTGAAGACTTTCAGGAAGCTTTAGGATTTTTTAAAAACTTAAAAATTTTTTACGTGTTAGAGCCTTGCTGCAGTTATATTAGTAGTATAGTTGTAGCACGAATGGGTCGGCTCGACCGGGGAAGGACCACGCTTTCACATAATACCAGCGTCAAATAGTAGCTTAATGCTGCTGTGTTTCGTATGGTGAGTGTAAATAACCGGAGACCCCTATTACTGGAAACGAGGCATTCAATCTAAGTCGTCACGGGTGAAAACGAATCTGCATTTTGATTCGTAATAGAGGATAGATGTAGATGTCTATGGGTCATATGGGCCACAGCAACCACTTACCATCAGCTGGACTGTGTGCTCGTTTGTCAGCCATTCCTATATAAAAAACAGGGTTGTCGAGTAAGCACCGATATTTGAATTGTTCAAAACATTTGTTGTAAAGCCATGAATATTTAACCGCAGGGCACGCAGAAACTAGAAGTCCTAACACTATGTTTACACCGAGAAACATCCAACACGCAATGTTTTGAAACAAATCGCATAAAATAAATCACACAACATGTTTTGTTGATAGTGACGTTCGCACACAAAAAAAATGAGTAAAATTTTCAACAGATATTCAAACTTATCTTTCAAAATGACAATATTCGTACTAATTTGTTTTCAAACATTTTGTTTCTATGTTTGTACAGATATAATATACTTATAATATGTAATTTACAATAAACTGTCAAACATATTTCACTACAACACGTTATTTGACTATGCAAATGCTTTTTGATGCATTGACGGAAAACAGTATCTAAAACATATTTTCAGTGATAATCGCGTCAGTGCAAACTCACGGTAAGAGTTGAGTAAATTCACGAAGTGTACATTTATATAGTTTAAGGAACTTCGAAATACCCACTTTGATTTTTATTTTATTTTTTTTAGAATCTGTCAATTTTATTGCCATGTTCTTAGAATCAAAAATAAAACCTAAAAATTTAAATTGAGTTTAAGGTTCCAGGCAGCTTTTCTCTTTGTTTACTATGAAACCCAAGCTTTTGGTAAAGTTTCTAGTAAGACATTATTCCTTTTGTATTCTAAAGGCGAACATCCAATACAAAATATATCAACAAGCTATATCACAGATATCATTCCATTAATTATAAGAAATTATATTACTGGCTTCATTAATTTAGTAAAAGCATAAGGTGCTGTGCACAAACCGAACAGTAGGCAATTGAATTCAAAAAGCGCATCATTATATTCAAAGCGAAGGTATTTTTAGGAGATTTATGTATAGAAAATAAGAGTATTTTAAATATATTTAAGCCATATAACAGTTTTGGTCATCAATTTTGATGGTGTTTAGTAATCCTCCATCTTAAAATGTAACGTTTCTACGAACTTACTTAAGCATTTAAGATTAAATATAAATCTATTTTCTTCGTTCTGTTTTGACACTAAAAATACACTGGATATGAATTCGCTTTATTTATGTGTGCGGTGGTATATTGCACCAATATCTGGAAGGGTTTTAATTGACTTGTTAAAATTATGCGCTTCGTGGGATGTGTTTGGGGTAAACATAAGGATCACTAGTAAGATATCGCGTACTTTTAAATGGTATTTGGTAACCTTACTTTCAAGATGGAATAGTTTTGTGTGAAGTTATTTAAGCCCATTTAATAATAAATAAATTTATTTATTAAATAAAACCATATTGACACTACAAAGTTGAAGCCCTGACTCCCGAACTAGCAATAGCAGTGTTTTTTATTTAAATCATAGATGCAACACACATTCATGCATATTTTTATTTATTATTTTTCTTGGCTTTGTAAAAAATTGTATTTATTTTTGTTATCTTGTTCCGAGTTGTGATAAGCTGATAAGCCATTTTGTAATTGTAATTTAATGGAAATGGGAAGTAATCAGTTCCTATACAGCTATTGCTAGTTCGTGAGTCAGGGCTTCAACTTTGTAGTGTCAATATGGTTTTATTCAATAATTTTTTTTTATTATTTATTATATTTATTTATTTACTGGCAAAATACTGATATTGTCCCGAAAATGGTACCTCGTCTACGTCCGGCGAGACATCGTCCGCTTGATTGTCGGCGGGCGGCGTGAAGTGCTGGCTGCCTGCTGAGGTGCGTCCCGCGGGCGCGGCGTTGACCGCTGCCCTCGCCTTGTGTTGTAAATTTGCGGCTGCAATTTGTTGTGTACCTTGCGATGTTGGTTTAGGTAGTTTAAATGGCCGGTGTTGCTGGTTGTACTGAAAGTAGAGGGGGTAAGTATTAATAGACAAAATTATGAAACCTCTACGTGTTCTTGATTTCATAAAATGAGTATCGCAAAGAATGCGACAATGCGTTTCCTCCGAAATGATATTGGCAACAGCACCTAGGGCTGCAATGGTGACGCCTAGCTGCTTTTGTTTGAACAAAAGTCTCGTTTTATAGAAGTCTCTGTCAGCTGCTTTAACCCCAGAGTTTAGAGGTGGTGCCATCAGGAGGTCATATTCGGAGAATATAAGATAATTCTTCAAAAGACTTTCTTTCACGCCCTTTTCAAGTATGTCTTGCCATCTATTGGCTGTATCCTTATGGATTGCTGGACCCATTGGTGTCTCGGTCTTAGGTCCATCACTAAGCAAAACCAGTATGTCTTCGTCGAGTTGCACCTCTAACATCATCAGCTGTGAAGGTTCACTGCCAGCTGATGTTCCAGGTGTTGGACAAATCGGTCTGTCGTCAACCTGCCTTTGCGGCGACTGTGGTGCTATTCTCGGCACCGGCAATTTTGGGAACGCTGGCGGTAGACAACCAGTTCCAGGAGAACCATATCCTGACAAGATGGGATATGTAGGTGAACCTCCCCATCAACCACAAAAGGAGACTACATGCATGACGCTGGTGACAATGCTTGGCACGTGCTCAGCGGATGCAGAGGTGAATCTGCAACAAACAGTTCTTATCAGAATATTTAAAAAATGTGACAGTATCAGCCCAAAAATTAGCATTTAACATACGGTATCTCGCATCACAACTTCATATTTTTTATTTAGATCAATAATGTCGGTAGTAGCCTAAATTTAGCTGTCATGTATTGAATGTAAATTATAAAACTTACCGCTTAATTCATCCACAAACAAACATTCTCCCGTAATAGTATTGGTAACTTTTTTTTACTACTATTCCAGTTTTAAAAAGTTTTTCTTGAATTCGTCATCACTTTTTTCTGTGTTCTGTTCTGTGCGACATTTCTGTGGGTACTTAAGAATAGGACGAATATATTATTATACACATTTTTTTGTAGAAACATATATAATTTGGCAAAATTTTTGCTTGTTTAAATCTGTTTAATGTACTTTTTTTTAGGTTTCCACATCAAAGTCAAAGTGGTATAAATTCGTCCATTTGTAACTCTCGCATGCCCAGAATTTATGAACGACTTTTATTCTAATTTAAATAAATATATTTGTAATTTAAATGTTATGTTAATAAGTTTTGTTAAACATACATTTAGTATGTTTTTTTTTTGTTTGACTTAGATATCTTCTAAAATATTCAGATCAAAATGTTATTAAAATGTAATTGTGATCAAATACCATGTTATATAATATTAAATAAGCAAATATAATATACAAAATAAATGACAAATTTTAAATATTGTTCCCGATATAATTTACCTATTTAACAATACAATCTAGGTACTATTACCTACGGGTCATTCTACCTATGTTTATTCTTTGATAAAAAAAAACACAGATTAGAGCACATTTTTTTTGAGATAGCTGTTCTAGTACGTAAGTACATATTACCTCAATGAATAGTTGATAGAATCAGGCGTTACTTTGCGGAAATCCATCATAACAATTATAATAAAGATATTAATTTGCAACCATCCGCTTAATTAACTACAATGATGTGTCTTACCTGGATTGAAGAGCACCTCTCGCCCTCCCTCAATTGCATGCACCAATCCCGTTACCATTACTCCCAACACCACTACTCCCGGCACCACTACTCCCAACAGCACTACTCCCAGCACCATTACTCCCAGCACCACTACTCCCAGCACCACCACTCCCAACACCAATATTCAAGGAGGGAAGGCAGGAGGTGCTATTCAATCCAGGTAAGACACATCTTTGTAGTTAATTAAGCGAACGGTTGCAAAATAATATCTTTATTATAATTTTTATGTCATTTTCGAATGTGGGCGTTTGAAACTAATATAAAAATATAACTTCCTACGAAGCGATTGAGTTTTATTGATGTATGTATCTATGCAAGTTGCGAGACGTATAACAGGGTGAAATAGCACTTTAAGAATTTAAAATAATTTTAGATTATTTTATAAGTGCTATATGCTGAACACGATGTGCAGTTACAGCCAAGAGTGTTACGGTCTTTTTGAAAAGAGTTTCCAAGTAGAGATCGGAGTTAGGTTAAATTATTTTATATTATGGTTGGGTCCCACGTCAAATTATACATTTGACAAGTAGGCCTGTCCCTATAAATTCTCCTTTCATGAATCGTTTAAGTCTATCGTCATGAATTAAATTACCTTGCAATAAGTATAATGCCAAATTGTAAGAGTTAATAGTGCTATATTTGGCACCTTTATCAAAAACAATGGAAAGAAAATGAATTAATGCAGGAACAGAAACTACAGAGTAATCATAAACTATTTATATTTTTAATACATCCATCATATTGCTTATCTTTAGAATCAGATAAATAAGACAATATAATTTTTACTGATCTCGAGGCCAAACATCTCTTAAATAAAGTTTTCCTGAAAGCCTCGCGGTTACTAAGCACAAGGTGCGAGGCTGCGCGGAGTTTTGAAAGGAGACAATAACAAGTCTTTATTTGATTTTAAATATATTGGCATAGAACAAATTCGTTTTTGGAATACTGAGGTTGCGTAGACCAATGTGCTAATACTAGAATGCCTACTACTCTTTAATTAATAAGTTTTTGTATGATCTTTGTTATTAGTGAAAAGTGTGGAAATGCGTAGAATAACATATTCTTCCAAGGAACGGTAAAAGCGTCAGTGACCTAGGCATCAGGCTAATTTTTCCAAGCAATATATTTATAGCTTTTAGCATTGCGTCTGCTAGCAAAAATATCTATATCTGGGTAACCGTAGCAAAGAGTTAATTTATTAAATGCCTTAGCATGAAGTTCCCATTTAGTGTCCAAAAATTCCTTAAGAGGCTTTTGACCTGCTTCATAGTTGTCTTAGTTTTGCTAAAAGAAGAGAATATAGTTATTGCACGAATTTCACACATTTATATTTGACTAAGTATTAATCCCATCCCATCCTATTAATATATTTTTTATATTTTTTTATATTTTATTAATATATACTTTTGATTTCATTCATTTATTTATAAATTGCAGTAACATTATCAATTTGCAATGATTTTTAATTTAATTTAAATCAATAGCGAAGCACTTTAGAGCCAGAAAAACTGCCTGTTACTAATTCGTTAATATGCAAGGATTTCTCATGAACTTTCCAGTAGCTAAAACAGTTTTTCTTGTTACAATAAGCACCCCCACCTATAGATGATGAGTCAGAAAATATTTCTAATGAATCATGTTTATCACAGTTTTGTTGATGGAAACGATGATCATTATTGTTTATCCACCAAAGTATGTCGGTCTGAAGACTTTTAGGAAGCTTTCAGATTTGTTCAAAACTTATTTTTTTTACGTGGTAGAACCTTGCTGTAGTTATATCAGTAGTATAGTAGTAGCACGAATGGGTCGGCTCGACCGGGGAAGGACCATGATCTCACAGCATACCAGCGTCAAATAGTAGCTTAATGCTTCTGTGTTTCGTATGGTGAGTGTAGATAACCGTAGACCCCTTTTACTGGAAACGAGGCATTCCATCTAAGTCCTTACGGGTGACAACGCATCTGCATTTTGATTCGTAATCGAGGATAGATGTGGATGTCTATGGGCCATATGCAACCACTTACCATCTGTGGTGGACTGTGTGCTCATTTGTCACACATTCTTATAAAAAAAACTAGGGTAGTCGAGTAAGCACCGCTATTTGAATTGTTCAAAAGTTTTAGTGTACGAGTATAGCCACGAATATTTAACCGCAGGGCATGCATAGCCTAGAAGTCCTAAGAGTTGAGTAAATTCACGAATTGTACTTTTATGTAGTTTAAGGAACTTAGAAATACCCACTTTGATATTTATTTTTATTTTTTTTTAGAATTGGTTAATTTTATTGCCATGTTCTTAGAATTTACATCTAAAAATTACATTGAGTTTAAGGTTCCAAGCAGCTTTTCTCTTTGTTTACTATGAAACCCAAGCTTTGGCTAAAGTTTGTAATAAAACGTTATTCCTTTTGCATTCTAAAAGCGAACATCCAATACAAAATATATCAACAAGCTATATCACAGATATCATTCCATTAATTATAAGAAATTATAATACTAGCTTCATTAATTTAGTAAAATCATAATGTGCAGTGCACAAACCGAACAGTAGGCAATTGAATTCAAAAAGCGCATATTATATTTAAAGCGAACGTATTTTATAGCGCATATAGGCGTGTTTTGAATCTATGTAAACCATATAACAGATTTTGGTCATCAATTTTGATGCTGTTCAGTAATCCTCCACCTTAATATGTCACGTTTCTACAAACTTATTTAAGCATTTAAGATTCAATATAAATATATTTTCTTTGTTCTGTTTTGGCACTAAAAATACACAGTATATGAATTCGCTTTCTTTATGTGTGGTGTGGGATATTGAACTAATATCTAGAAGGGTTTGAATTGACTTGTTAAAATTATACGCTTCATGGGATGTTTTTGGGGTAAACATTAGGATTACGATATCGCATGGTTTTTTACGTTAGTACGATATCGCATAATTTTAAATGGTATATGGTAACATTTCACCCAAGATGGAATAGTTTTGTCTGAAGTTATTTCAGCCCATTTGTGGGCAAAGTACTAAAGTTGTCCCGAAAATGGTACCTCGTCTATGTCCGGCGAGACATCGTCGGCTTGATTGTCGGCGGGCGGCGAGAAGTGCTGGCTGCCTGCTGCGGTGCGTCCCGCTGGCGCATCGTTGACCGCTACCCACGCCTTGTGTTGTAAATTTGCGGCTGCAATTTGTTGTGTACCTTGCGATGTTGGTTTAGGTAGTTTAAATGGCCAGTGTTGCTGGTTGTATTGAAAGTAGAGCGGGTAAGTATTAATAGACGAAATTATGAAACCTCTACGTATTCTTGGTTCCATAAAATGACTATCGCAAAGAATGCGACAGAAGTCAAAGTGGTATAAATTCGCCCATTTTTAACTCTCGCGTGCCCAGAATTTATGAACGGCTTTTATTCTAATCTAAATAAATATATTTCTTATTTAAATATTATGTTAATAATTTTTGTTAAAAATACATTTAGTATGTTTCTTACATTTGACTTAGATACCTTCTAAAATATTCAGATAAAAATATCATTAAAATTTTATTGTGATATAATATTATGTAATATTATATTAAATAAGCAAATATAATATACAAAATAAATGACAAAATTTAAATATTGTTCTAGATATAATCTACATATTTAACAATACAATCTACTATTAGCTATGGGTCATTCTACCTATGTTTATTCTATGATAAAAAAACAACCGCGCGAACACAGATTAGAGCACATTTTTTGTTTGAGATAGCTGTTCTAGTATGTAATAACATTTTACTTCAATGGATACATCAATTATCCATCAGAATCAGGCGTTAATTTGCGGAAATCCATCATAACAATTATAATAAATTGGATTGAAGGGCACCTCTCGCCCTCCCTCAATTGCGTGCACTAATCCCGTTACCACTACTCCCAATACCACTACTCCCGGCACCACTACTCCCGGCATCACTACCCCCAATACCACAATTCCAGGAGGGTGGGCGGGAGGTGCTCTTCAATCCAGGTAAGACACATCATTCTTGTTAATTAAGCGGATGGTTGCAAACTAGTATCTTTATTATAATTTTTATGTCATTTTCGAATGTGTGCGTTTGAAATTAATATAAAAATATAAATTACTACGAAGCGATTGAGTTTTATTGATGTATGTTTCTAAGCAAGATGCGGGACGTATAACAGGGTGAAATAGCACTTTAAGAATTAAAAATATTATTAGATAATTTTATAAGTGTTATAGTCTGATAAGGTTTTGTGTCACTGACGTTGAGTAAATGCATTTTTGATCATGTTTGTTTCACCCACCAACAAGTTGCCTTCAATCATTTAAAGGTGGGAAAGTTACAGAGATAAATTATTATGTTGTTATATAAAACATCGTGGAGGGCAGACAGTCTGTAGCCCCGTAATGAAGGGACCTGACTTGGGCAAAGCTATTTAGGTGCGAGTCAAACCAAGACGCAGAGAGCGCCATTGAGAATAGCGTCCCACCAAACAACCATCGCAGAGACGCAATGCTGCAGAATGCAACAAGCATCAATACGACTATCGTCAGGCTTACACCATCCCAAGGTCCCCCACACATCCCAGCAGACATTACCACCCGCATACCTCCAACAACCAGAACCACAAGAATGCGTCGAATCAGGCGCAGCACACACGCAGATCCATCACAAGACGCAATACCGCAAGTAGCAGTAAGCATCAATGCAACTATCATACGGATGGCGCCCCCTCACAACACACCCACGTGACCCTATCGACTTTGGAAGTTTGTATTGTTAACTAAAAAATATCACCAACGTATCATAGTAGCACGCTACTAAGACGCCAGTGAACAAAACTCCACGTATCATAGCGCTAATGCACTAAGACATGAAGTTGAGTATGTCTGTTACACTTAAAAGTGCTACCAGACACACTCATCCCAATCCGAAAGATAGGCGACGCATCGCTATGCGTTACGACACCGCCCACAAACGGTTTAGGTGTGCGATGTCCACGGGAAAACCGTATTGCTACAACAAACCCGCTTACCACCGGCACTAAGATGTTAATTGTATACCTCCATCGACCAGAACCACAAGAATGCGTCGAATCAGGCGCAGCACACCCGCAGATCCATCACAAGACGCAATACCGCAAGTAGCAGTAAGCATCAATGCAACTATCATACGGGTGGCACCCCCTCACAATACACCCACATGATACCATCGACTTTGTTTACAAAATTTTATTGTTGTTAACTAAAAATATCACCAACGTATCATAGTAGCACGCTACTAAGACGCCAGTGGATATAACTGCACGTATCGTAGCGCTAATGTACTAAGATATGAAGTTCAGTATGCAGGTTACACTTAAAACTGCTATCAAACACACTCATCCCAATCCGAAAGATAGACGACGCATCGCTATGCGCTACGACGTCGCCCACAAACGGTATGGGTTTGCGATGCCCACGGAAAGGCCGTATTGCTACAACAAACCCGGTTACCACCAGCACTAAGATGATATGTGTAGGACACATCGGTTAGAGAGTCCAAGTTCACCTCGGACCAATTGCTTGTGAAGCAGCATACACGCCACCATAATGTTCCTTTTCAAGTCCCTAATAAGGACTAGTCATTTTGCTACAGTACTAAGAGCAGTCAGTTACCCGACCACCCCATATAATGCTTATGCATCAAGGAGACCTTCTATAATACTGCTTTTGTATCATAGACCTTACTTACATAAGTCTTTAATATATAGGACTTCAACCTACGATTCTACTATTGTAATGCAAATTCATCATAGAGACCTATAGTATTGCTTAATTATCTT
Organism: Parnassius apollo; assembly: GCA_907164705.1. Classification (NCBI taxonomy): domain Eukaryota; kingdom Metazoa; phylum Arthropoda; class Insecta; order Lepidoptera; family Papilionidae; genus Parnassius; species Parnassius apollo. The sequence goes on along the minus strand of CAJQZP010000552.1, from coordinate 653,782 downwards.
AGACCTTACTTTCATAAGTCATTAATATATAGGACTTCAACCCACGACCCCACTATTGTAATGCAAATTCATCATGGAGACATTCTATAGTATTGCTTTTGTATCATTGAGTTTATTATCATAAGACCCTAATATAGGACTAGTCATTGTGCTACAATACTTCAAGCAGTCGGGCTCCCGACCACCTCATATATATGTAAAACTGCAGGTATGTATCTCCAGCAGCTCCTCCATACAAGACATCTATACATGAACTCCTTCCACAACTTTCGACTTGTATTTCTATTATTTATCCTATTTTAAATATTTTTTCAAGTTTTTAAATAAATTTATTTACTATGAAAGACAATATTTTACCTTTAATTTACTACGTTATTGGTCTAATGTCTGAAATGTATTTATATTAACTTTATGTTCAATAGCGTAATTTTATTGCTTAATATATATATTTTAAGAATATTTTTGATGCCCCTTTATATTAAATTTAATTATTAATATTGGGCCATCACAGAGGCATTCCATCCAAGTCCTCACGGGTGACAACGCATCTGCATTTTGTTTCGTAATCGAGGATAGATGTAGATGTCTATGGGCCACAGCAACCACTTACCATTAGGTGGACTGTGTGCTCGTTTGTCACCCATTCCTATAAAAAAACATTGCAGTAACATTATCAATTTGCAATGATTTCTAATTTAATTTAAATCAATAGCGAAGCACGTTAGAGCCAGAGTAGCTACCTGTTACTTATTTGTTAATATGCAAGGATTTCTCATGATCTTTCCAGTAGCTAAAACAGTTTCTCATGATACAATAAGCACCCCAACATGTAGATGATGCGTCAGTAGAAGTCCTAAGAGTCTAGTAAATTCACGAAATGTACATGTATATAGTTTAAGGAACTTAGAAATACCCACTTTGATTTTTATTTTTTTAGTATCGGTCAATTTTATCGCCATGTTCTTAGAATCAAAAATAAAACCATATGCCTTTCATGCATTTACAGTATTACTTGTTACCTACTATTCAATTTACAGAAGCCGTGAAGTGTCCACGATATGAAAGCGGTAAATAATAATTTTATTTAAGGCGATAAAATACCACACCTACATTTAGCTAACGATATTGTACTTTTGTTTGAATCAAGAGGAAAGATAAGTTTAGTAGACTATTTTTCCATCAAAATCTTTTAAATAAAAGTTGTGTTAATATGTTTAAATAAATCATTATTTCATCATTGCTACATAAAGAAAATGAATTTTGCGCATCATAAGCTAACACATAGTTTATAATACAAATTATTACAATTATTAGAAAAGGGTTTAAAACCATAAGTTAATATTCATAATCCACAGGTTTTTTTCCGCGGGTACTTCAGGGTTTAGTTTACATTTTGAAATTGCAATGCTAATAGCTGCACATAGCTAACCTATTTTTGTTTATATTTTAATACTAAAAAGGTACTTACCTTTTTTCCTCGTCGCTACTTGTAACAGCCAGGGATTCACTGGTTCATACACGCACACGTAAATTCACATTTCACTGCACGTCCACTCTCGCCCGCGGCTCTCGTGATACTGACGCGGTGCGCTCGAAACAGTGCACATTTATACTTGTGTCTTAACTGGCAATATTTATGATAGTACCTTCATTCCGATTTATGAACCTTATTTTATTACATACTTATTAGCATTTTATAATCACATATACTACAATGACTATTTTTCATTTTAATGAAATACTAGTGACGAACAAACTTGGCAATTGTTAAGTATCGCAAGTAATTTCTATTTGTTATAATTAGGATTATTTCACTAACAATAACGCCAATATTCAGGGCTTTTTTGCCTGCTAGCCAATCATAAGTCTAGACTGTATCCGTTAACGTTACAGCCTATCAAAAGTTCACAACGGAACATACACCGCCACTATAAATTAACTGTGTGCCATAGTTGTCACACTTCGCAGGCGGATTTGCAACCGCAGTATTTCACTACCCCATATCATCTTGTGATATTCGTAAGGGACGTCAGAGGTAAATTGAAACAGATGATAACAGCAACTTTTTCCTGATAAGAACACTCAATTTTTTACTTATTTTATGCCAGTGTTTGTCTGCAATGCCACATGATGGTAAGTAAACATCTATGGAGAGCCTGTTCAGCGTTGGTTATTATAGGCTGAAATGATAAAGATGATTATTTATTATTACATTATTGGTTTCAGTTAAGATGAAAATATTTTGTAATGTGCAAAAATATATAATAAAAATAATCAGTAATAATTATTAAACTAAATTTTCTATAAATAAAATTATAAACTTTATATTTTACGTAATTTCGACAAATAGCCACTTTGATCTATTGTAAATTTTTTTTGTTTGATCCCCACGAGACAAGCCATGCCTAGTGTGGGAGTCACAGAACTTACTGTATTTTGGTGTTTAAGTGTTTTCTGGTAAATAAATAAATTTATAATTATTATTATTATTTATTACTATTATATCACGCTTTGTATACACAGAATAAGTACTCGTACTACCGCGGAAAAGCATTTTCCTGCTGCGGTTAGTGACAATACAATAACCAACCTTTTTTCTGATAAGGTGGCATTTCATCATAGTGTCACAAATTTGGTGACAACAAATTTTTGCATTTTTATCGGGTGTAAATAGACCATTACGGTCTACTTGCTACAGCATCCACTTACCATCAGATGGACTGTGGGCTCGCCTGTCAATCAACCTTCTATAAAAAAGTTAGTTAAAGAAAAAAAAACCTTCCATAAAAAAGTTAGTTAAAAAAGAAAGGTAAATATCATAAGTGACAAACTAACACATTAAACTGTCTTTCCTACACTTTTAACTTTCAAAGAGAGATTATCCTAATCACTGATTACATTTACTTACCAAAAACCTTTTGAAATCTTACCGTAAGTCCAATAAAGCAACTACAGATTTACTGAAGCTTTTGAAAGCTTGAAGTGTTCAGAGTAAATGAGTATACTCTTGAAAGCTGTCCACCGTAATTTATATTATGATGCATTATGATATAACCCACTTCAGGAAGCACTATAAGAATCGCACTTTAGGGGGCGAAATAGTATATTTCATTACGAGTGCGGAAAACATGTCATAGCAAAGAGTTCCGACAAATGTCTAACCGAGCTGAGGCGCAGCCGAAGGTGACGGTTGACAGTCGGAATAAGTTGCAATGTCGTTTCCGCACGTGTACTGAACAACTATTATTAATACAGTTGCAAAAAAATGAAGCAATTTAATAAAGAACATTTTTGGAAAATGGCGCCAACTGCAAAAGAATATACGCAGAGATTTTTTTTGTTTTCTTCCCCGATTCTGGGTAGGCAAAGGGAACTATGCCCATACAGCCAAGACTTCAGTAATTTTTTTTATTAATATGAAATGAAAATGAAATTTAAAGAGATGAAATGAAATGAAACTTAACCTAACTCATTGAATCAAATCATTAAATCTGATGTTGAAATAAATTAATAGCTTCTTTTTAGAAATATTTGCATGAATCATAAAAACATCTATGAATTTTTTTTGTAAAAACTTCGTGCTTGGTTTTTTCTTTTTTAATAGACATTATTTTGACAGTTGGGAAAGAGAACGCACGAGTTCAGAAAAGGTAAAGAAAAAGCTCGAATATGTAATAAACCACATTTCGGGATGGGTTATACGTCCCTGCAATACGCCACTTTTTGAGCAACTGTATTAAAAAATACTTTAACAAATAAGTTAAGAAATTAGTGATTTTACCGCTTTTTTTGAATATCGAAATGAATTTAATAATATAATTAATAAACCTTTTGATAATTGTAATAATATTATTATCAATCAATAACTCAATATAATTAATAAACTAATATCTGTAGCCCAGAACCACTTTCTGATGATGTTAACGCTGTTTGCCTTTTGGCTTCGTAGGTCTCAGGGTCGGACGGAGCGAATGTGTTTCATTGATGATCATGAAAGATCATGAAGTGGTCGGATGAGACCCCTAGGTATTTGGGGAGTGCTCGTCAGTCAACTGTGTCAACAGTCACAGGATCTAAGGGGAGGCCTTCAGGTGGTAGCGCACACCTACGCCCGACCTCCGCTTCGACCTCTGCAAGGTGAGCAGGTCCGCGAGGCAATCGTCTTGTTCAGAGTTGTCAAAGGCGAGTTTGGAGCTTCCTGGCCTAATGACAGGTGGCATAGGTGAGGATTGTTCTGCTTTCAGAGCTCGAGTCAACTTCCAGAAGGCAGTTTAGGACGGTTTGATATCCTCCTGTAGATTATCCCACTTATCCAGTCTAAATTCTGCAATGCGCTCTTTTAAATCGTTTTGGAGATTGCGCAGTCTAAATTTATTATCTATTGTGCGTTTGCTGCGTTTGCTGCATTTTTCGCTCTGATCAGTTGTCAAATATCTCCGGAAAGCTTCAGTTGTCATTTGCTCGACACGCGAAACGGTTCGCATTCGAGAGCATTATTTGACCGCTGAGGCGAGGTGGGCGCCGATAAGGCGTTAATTGCCTCATCGGCTTTGTCTGGCTACTCCTTGTTGTTGGAAATCGTATCTAAGTGCCGGGAAGTCATAGACTTGAGTTTTCCATGAATATTTAACCGCAGGGAATGCAGATACTAGAAGTCCTAAGAGTCGAGTGAATTCACGAAGTGTACATTTATGTAGTTTAAGGAACTTAGAAATAACCAGTTTGATTTTTTTTTTGAATGCAAACGCACTTTTAGAATCCCCGTTCCAATCGAAATCTCAAACCTGGCCAAATGTTGCCCCACCTTCTCACATCCTTTCATCTACAACAAAATATTAAAAATAATTGACCTTAAAGACCGGCCACTTTCCTCATGTAAACCCTATTAAAGAACATGCTATACACTTTTACATATAATGACACTGAAGAGCTAATTAAATAGCACATAAGATACACACGCACACAGATACACACAAACATACACACACACACACACACAAATACACACACACACGCACACACGTGTGTGTGTGTGTGTGTGTGTGTGTGTGTGTGTGTGCGTGTATGTGTGTTCACAATGGAACATAGGCCTCCACTGTAAATTTACTTTGTAAGGTATTTGCCATCGTTGCTAAGATTTGCAGGCGGGTTTGCAACCGCAGTATTTCACTACCCCATATCTCGTGATATTCCTAAGAGATGTCAGGGGGAAATTGAAACAGATGACGAACAGTAAAACCATTCAATTTTTTTTACTTATTTTATGGCAGTGTTTGACTGCAATGCCACATGATTTTTTAAATATTAGTAATATTTTTAATTAACAACTATGTTTGGAATTTGCCCAAAAGCAGAATTTCTCCGTTCTTATATCATATTACAAGAAATGTTTTTCGTCATTTCATAAGGTCAGGAGAATTTGACTTAAGGCAATAAATAATTGATAAAAATGTCCATTTTGATATAGGACATTTTTATCGGAATTTAATATCTATTAGTATGACTTAACAAGGAAATAACTCTTTTCTATTAAATGATTCCTTATATTTACGCGAACATTACACATTGAATATAAATATATTATGGATTTTATCGCATTTGATTAACTTATTTTTAATTCCCGACGATTGGGGTGTTTTATAGCATTATCTCTAATATGGATGGGAAGTCAGCCCCTCCCCCCTCGTTGCCATGAGTGTTATAAAGCATTCAAAACTACTGGAAACAAAAACAATTAAAAAAAAACGATAAAATCTGTAAATAATAGTTTTATTCAACCTATTCTATCTATAAATTGAAATAGGCCCTTTTTAACGTAATTAATTCACATAAAACTGCATGATACATAATTATTTATTCATTTAACTATTAGTTTATTACAGCCTATCTATCTAAACGCCCATAGATAGTTCCATATGAGGGATTTTACTATATTTTCCACGCTTGATGACAATAGCAGTTTATTATTTTTGGTTGCAATATTTGTCAAGAATATGCTGCAGCTGGTCTTCTCTTTCAGTTTCCCTCTGGTTCACAGGAGGTTGTAAGAGGGTGACCCACGGGTTGTCGTAAGAGACGTTAAGCGTATATTATTAATAAAATGACCAAAACACATATTTCGGAACTGGTTGCGATCAATCTTAACTTATTTTAACCGACTTAAAAAGTGGAGGTACGAATGTACGTTTTTATGTGTGTTACCTATGATTATATGGAACCACATGAGAAGACACTGTTTTAATGTGTCTTCTCATGTTGTCCCATATACAGACATCAACAAAATCTATTATGAAATAATATTTTATTTTTCATCAAATATCTAAAAATCAATGAAGAATTTTCTGATATAGTAAATGGAAGAATAATAGGTAATTGTAAGGTATTTAACAAAAAATAAACAAATATTTCGTAATTTTTTTATTCTAAATAAAAACGTTATTTTTTTAATCGGCTTAGAAAATAAGTATGTTAAAAAACTTCATCTCTTCATATAAAACTACTAATTTGAATTTATATCCGAAATATCTTATAAAATCTAATTATTGATAATCAGTGCTGCCACCTTTTACATACACATGGATATCGATTGTTCATACTTAAAATTATATTGTCAATTACTTGCTGCAGTATGAGGTCCAATGTTCTTTCCAAGTGTTCGTAAAATTGTTGTTTCTTCGTCTTTGGCGGGAAATCTCTCTTAGCTTTTCGTTCCAATACGTCCCAGGCTTGCTCGATAGAATTTAAATCAAGCGACTGTGCAGGCCAATCCAAAACTTGAATATCGTCGTCTCGGAGAGTGGCTGACATCAGCCGCGCCGTATAGGAAGGTGCATTATCGTGCATGGGTAGAAATTCCTGGCCCATTTGGATTCCGTGTGGGACAATAACAGACTCTACTACCTCCTCGTGGTGTTTTTGCGGAGTCATGCTGCCTTGGATCCAAACGAGCTGGATTCGTCCGCCAAGACTAATTCCTGCTCACACATTCGTATAAGTGGACCTCCGTAGGGTGCCGTACAGAGTTTACCTTCCCTGGAGTTCTCGAAACACGTTTTCTTCGTGAATTTGCATGAAACCCAAACCAAGACCCATCGATAAATAGCACCAAAGACCATAATCCGTTACTCCATGGTAAATGCTCCCTAGTCCACGAAAGCCGCCAACCGCGATTGCCATATCAAAATGCTTTTCCGCGGTAGTACGAGTACCTATTCTGTGTATACAACACGTGATTTAATAGTAATAAATAATAATAATAATTATAAATTCATTTATTTACCAGAAAACACTTAGCCAAAATACAATAAGTTCTGTGACTAGGCATGGCCTGTGTGGGAGTCACTGTCTCGTGGGGGTCAAACAAAGATTTTAAAATAGATCTAAGTGGCTATTTGTCGAAATTACGTAAAATATAAAGTTTACAATTTTATTTATCGAAAATTTAGTTTAATAACTACTACTGATTATTTTTAGTAGTTACTACTTATTATTTGTAGTTAGAGCCGTGGTAGCTCAGTGGTTAACGCTCGCTGTAAATATAACAGAACGCGAGTAACCCGGGTTCGATCCTCGCCGGCACCAATGAAATTGTTAATTGCAATTTTAAGTGCTGATTTACCACGTGCTCGGCGGTGAAGGAAAACATCGTGAGGAAACCTGCAAGTCTGAGGAATAAGAAAAAAAAATATTTCGAAGACATGTGAAGTTCGTCAACACGCATTTGGGCAGCGCGGCGGACACTTCCTTGCCCTAAACCCTCTCAGAAATGAGGGGAGGCCTGAGCCCAGCAGTGGGACGTATATAGGCTGTAACTTTACTTTACTTTACTTTTACTGATTATTTTTATTATATATTTTTACATATTACAAAATATTTTCATCTTTTAAACTGAAAGTAATAATGTAATATTAAATAATCATCATTATCATTTCAGCCTATCATAACCAATGCTGAAGACAGGCTCTCCATAGATGTAAGCATAGCATAAGCAGAGCCTGTGTATGGGGCATATTTATCATAGTTACTTACCATCATGTAGCGACAGTAGCCTAATGGCAGGGTGCGGATCGCGAACTGAAAAGGTCGTGGGTTCGAATCCGCTATTTGACTACTGTCGTGAACCACTCCTAACACAAGTGTTTAAAGCTTACCAGGAGTGGTTAAAAGGAATATTAATAATGTTAATTAAAAATATTACTAATATTAAAAAAAAAATCATGTGGCATTGCAGTCAAACACTGCCATAAAATAAGTAAAAAAATTTGAATGGTTTTACTGTTCGTCATCTGTTTCAATTTCCCTCTGACGTCTCTTACGAATATCACGAGATATGGGGTATTGAAATACTGCGGTTGCAAACCCGTCTGCAAATCTTAGCAACTATGGCAAATACCTTACAAAGTAAATTTACAGTGGAGGCCTATGTTCCGTTGTGAACACACACACACACACACACACACACACACACATGTGTCTATCTATGGGCGTTTAGATAGATAGGCTGTAATAAACTAATAATTAAATGAATAAATAATTGTGTATCATGCAGTTTTATGTGAATTAATTACGTTAAAAAGGGCCTATTTCAATTTATAGATAGAATAGGTTGAATTAAACTATTATTTACAGATTTTATCGTTTTTTTTTTAATTGTTTTTGATTCCAGTAGTTTTGAATCCTTTATAACACTCATGGCAACGAGGGGGGAGGGGCTGACTTCCCATCCATATTAGAGATAATGCTATAAAACACCCCAATCGTCGGGAATTAAAAATAAGTTAATCAAGTGCGATAAAATCCATAATATATTTATATTCAATGTGTAATGTTCGCGTAAATATAAGGAATCATTTAATAGAAAAGAGTTATTTCCTTGTTAAGTCATACTAGTACATATTAAATTCCGATAAAAATGTCCTATATCAAAATGGACATTTTTATCATTTATTTATTGCCTTAAGTCAAATTCTCCTGACCTTATGAAGTCTCTATGACGAAAAAAAATTCATGTAATATGATATAAGAACGGAGAAATTCTGCTTTTAGGCAAATTCCAAACATAGTTGTCCATTAGATAATAACTTTTTTATCCAAGCCCAGACAACCTAGAAATTTTTTAATCAATTATTTATAAATTATTCCGTCGACGAGAATAAAAATAAAGAATAATAATGAAAATTGCGGAAAATTGTTTATTTATTAATCCCCGTTACTTTCTTTCATCCCAAAAAGTCCCGATAATACAGCAGATATATTACGATATTAACGATTTTCAAAGATTTTAATAAGCAAATACCCAAAAACGTAACCAAAACTTCATCAACGCATAATCTCTTAAAGCTTATATAGACTTTAACTACTTAGAAGTGAGAATAATATTGATCGCATATTTCAATGTGTATCAGATTTTCATAGCCGACAAACTGAAGTAAAGGTAGAGTAAATTTCAAGATTCACGACATTCTTTTAATTCCTATGTCATGTTTGGTTAGAAAGAGAAAAACTAAGAAAGCAGATTTCTAAGCATCAATTTGCGTTTAGATTTAGTTATTGCCGATTTTATGGTCGATCCGAATTCATTTGAGAAAGTAAGAGTCTAGTTTAGCTAGGTTGATTTCTGAAATTTGAAAATCTGTGTGAATCGATTTAGGTTTTGAAATCGAATTTTAGTTACTTTTTGATATTTCTGACGCATGTCTAGCAACAACGTTGGGATCGTTCGACGAGAAGCAAACCAAAGGTAAGATGCAAAGAAAGTCCGTATCCTATCAAAATCAGCCGACCAATAGTGCCAAACACGGCGGCAGCATGCAGAATGCAATCGCGAGTGAGAGGCACTATACTCTGCGCTATAGAATGGCCCGAGTAGCCGAGAAGGGCGTCGAAGGAGAATCGATATCTATCTGGATGAGAGGTCAACAGGAAAGATGCATAATTCTCCACATCTGGTATCCGCGTAGACGAAATAACCAGTTTTTTCAGACCATATGCCAATTAACCGAGTCATTCAGCAAGGTAAGCGTTAAAATCACTGAGGATCACGACCTCTGCAGATGAGATCTGCTACAACAAGGAATCTGTAGCCATTTGGACGTGTTCGATGAGTCGATATGTATCTGCGTTACCGCTATGGGACCTATAGAGGCATTGTATACACGCAGATGGACGTCGCTGTCTACGTATAGCTAAAGGATGGATAGGTCCAAACCTTCAAGACTACTGAGGCGTTGAGAACAGATGTCAGAAAAGTGTAGCAGTATACTTTAAACGGAATTCAAAACCACACCACAAGACCCGCGGTTCAAACCCAAAACTAAAAATCATTTCCTTATATGGCCCTATTACCTTGGGAAGAATCGGTCAAATACATGGGCGTCACGTTCAACGCCCGCATGAGTTTCACGAAACACATAAGTGAATATACAACATAACCAAGACAGTCAGTGTTCATCCCCACCATCTCGTTAACAGAAAGAGTAACCTGTCGCTAAGACACAAACTCCACGTGTACAAAACGTGCGTTAGACCTATAATGTCTTACGCATGTGTATCTTTTGTCCACACATGTAAGACCCATCTTCTTGAACTTCGAAAAGTCCAAAATTATTTCATCCGAAAAGCCACCGGAGCACAGTGGTATCAACCGAACTTAGATTTGCAAGACTATTTCAAGATGTTTTGGCGCTACTTCGATAACGCCGAAACCCACCCAAACCCGTTAGTGACAAACTCAGACGTTCCAACCGCAAACGTTCCAACCGCAAACGTTCCAACAGCAAACATCGCACCCTCTCTTCGTACAACGCGAAACGTATTGATAGAAGTACCACGATCGCTCGACCTTCAGTCGACCCAAACGTCGCAGGTACATCACACAATGACACTACACCCACACCAATTGAGACAAACACAAATAAAATAACGGATGGGGTGCGTTGCACCCGTAGGCGGGCACGAAGCGTTCCAGCACCGTAGACCCGTGTACCTAGGCGGTCCTCTTCGCCCCGAACATAGATCGACACGAGCTGAGCAGTCAAAGGCAGCGGTCCACACTCTCTCCCTCGAATAGTGGTTAGATAGCTCAAAAACGACCAACGAGGTAACAGTACCGAATCGTAAACCATCATCATCATTTTGAGAGGGTTTTAGGGAAAGAAAATTTCTGCTGCACCGATCCAATGCGTGTTTGTGAACTACGAAATACTAATGAAGTGAGTGATATTATAAACTTTAATATACAAAAATTAATACTATGATTTTAATCACGGATTATAATATATTTTATAACAAACTTCAACAATATGGTGTAAGAAGTGATGCCCGTTAATTTGTTGTTTCATATTTAGTTAACACACCGCAAAAGTTGTTATTAATAATATGAGTTCTTCCGGGTCGAAATAATATGAGTTCTTCCGGGTTGATGGTACCTAAAAATGGGCTCGCCTCGGAGCTCAATTCTCGGTCCCCTTCTTTTTCTTGTATGTATTAATGATTCACCTTAAATAGTAGAGAATAACCGTGATATAATATTACTTGCTGATGATTCTTCATGAATTTTAATGTGAATATAAAACGAAAATTACTGAAATATGACGAAGTAATTTTAATGTATAAAATATAAAGTAACTATAATGCTATAATGTATAAATAAAGTAACTAAAATGCTATATCCAAATTAGTACAATATTAATTTAACGACAATAATTTAAATTTATGTAGTACCAAAACTAAATGAAATTCATAATTCCAAATGTCAAATATCAAGGATACATATGTAATTTTAAATGGAGAGATTAGTCGATACCGCAATTTTTAACCAGCAAGCAGACTCAGTTCTGCAGCGTATGCTGTAAAAAAGTTAGGAATATTACCGGTGTTGAAACAACTGCAATACTGTGGGGATACGCGACTGACACTAAAATTATATTTGTATTGCAGAATAGGGCCATAAGAGCAATATATGATTTATAATCTAAAGAGTCTCTAAGACAAAAATTAAAGAAAATTAATGCATTAACTTTGGTCTCCAAATATGGTTCACAAATTGTAATATTTATACACAAAAATATAAGTAGATATGTTTACCACAATAAATTATATTTTCTGTTAGTTAGTTAACTCCACAGAGTCAGTAATTACTTCTTGGGACGATGTATACGCTTTTACAACAAAATCTCAAAAAACATAAAAAATTAGATAGGGTAAACCATAATAATAAGGAATGGTAAAATAAGAGTTGCTTTCAGTAGCAATTATTTATTATAATATTTGTTGCATTAAAATTGCTATTTATAACTTATTGAAATTAATAAATTTTTGTTAATTCTTAATTAATTTAAGAGCAATATTTTAAAATAATAACTTTAAAATATTATATAAAGTATAAAGTTACAGCATATATACGTTCCACTCCTGAGGCACAAGGCTCCTGCTCGTTTCTGAGAGGGATTATATAAAGAATAAAATATTAATAATGTTTAAACTTCTCATTTTGACGAATAAAATTATTAACCAATCAAAATAAAAAATAATAATTAATCAGTGGAAGAGAAACTTCACCACATAGTACAAATAAACATAATTATTTGAATCTTATTCTACTTACAATTAGTCGTTATATATTAAGCAGCCGCATACGTTCTATAATTTTAAAAATAAAATAATATTAAAAATATAAAAATTCTTTTATTCAATTTTGAACATTTAAGCAGCCGCATACGTTCTATAATTTTAAAAATAAAATAATATTAAAAATATAAAAATTCTGGTATTCAATTTTGAACTTTTTTTAATTTTAAACAGAAATTAGTTTTTGACTAAAACTTTTATGTGTGTTAGCCAAAAACTAATTTCTTATAGTATAAAATACAGCGTTGAATAGATTTTTTTCATTTAACATAAGTTATAAATGTTATTAAACACACTATTAGTAATTTTTACTTTTACCGCTCATTATAAATGTTATCCTGAGAAGAACGAACGAAAATCCCAAGTGGGATTTTTAACGTAGTTACATTTTGTATCAAGGCAGGTTCTGCATAATCATTTACTGACCTTAAATATCTTCCCCTTGACTTTTTTTATTTAGTTACTCATTGAATGTACACCACAGTTTATACTTACTTTTACGTAACATAAATACCTATTATATACAAAGTTTTGACCTGGTTTATTACTAGACGATAATTTAGTACAGAGGAAAAGAAAACATCATACCATCATATGAAAATATCAAGTAACTAAAAAATTTACTTTAACTTGCGATTTTACAATTAGTAGAGGATAGAATAAGAAAAGTACGCCATTTGCCGTTGAACCTTACAATGTCATGACTGGCTCCCAGGACCGGTACATACTCGTGTACCGCGAGGAGATTTCGGGAAACGGTGGCGGCCCCGAAGGCCGAGACCTGTAGTACAAATATGCACATCCAGATGACAAAGTAGTGGCAGATGCCATTTCCAGCCTTCGATGCCGCTTTATCTTTACAAATTATCGGCTAATCAGGTTTTATAAGCTTTTAAAGTAATATGAAAAACATATTTCTAAATTAAAAATTATTACAAGTTAAAAAAAACTGCAAAAGGTTTGAGTAATCATGAGCATTTTAAAATTAAAAATACATTAGAATTGTTCTTGTTTGCAAAACTCTAACATGGAAGAGAGAACCTTATTTTTTAATTATTTTAAATTTATTACTCTTATAAAGATAATAATTTCCAATTCATAAATCTATATATTTCATACCATAGCTTACGTAAAAATTATTAAAAACGTATTATGTAAAAATTTACCATGCACTTTTAAAAAAGTAAGAGAATTTTGCTTTTATTCTACTATAAATTCACTCATAATAATCCTAAATCACACAACGAATTTAAAAAACATGTTTTAAAACGTACAAATACAAAGGTCTGTCTTGCGATTCCTTCGATCTATTTCTTACAGCCTTTTAACGATAAGACAGTCTTTCTGCTTCCGCATAAAGTGCAAGGGGTAAAAATAATATCTCATACTTTAACACCCATGGTAAATATAAAGTGAACTTCTTCATCAGCCTCTTCAAAGTTCACTCCTGGACATTGGTCTCTTCATTTGTAGGGAGAATTGCCTTAATTGTCGCGCATGATAAGCGAATGGACGATCACAGAAGCAAAAGTCAATTTTCTTATTAACCTCTCAAATTGCAAGCGACTGCGGCGATATATAAGCGTGAAAAACGTGCACATAGTCCATCTGATGGTGTATAAATAGATATTTAGTTTTTTGCAAGAGATAGTTATACACCGTAGTTTGTGTAGAATTACAGGGTTATTTTTCAGAGAGTAGGCAAACTCATGTTCATGTAACAGTAAAATGTGCTTTTGAAAATTTTGGAAAAGATGGAAGGGCTGTAATGATTACGATGATGAACTAAAAAAAGTATTTTTTATATATTAGTGCAAAATTTTCACTCAAATACACACACATCACACATATGATGGCCTTAGAATTAGACATTTTGATTTTTTATCTTCAACAATTCGTGATGAAATAACATTAGTAAATAAGATCTACAAATTCTTTACTGAATTTCTCATGTTGTGTTTACTTAAACCTTCAATCCCCATAAAAATCCCATGCATGCGACCGCACCCACCCACAGCTCCTTAAACCATTAAAAATTATATTTAGAGACTACTTTTCTATGAAAAAGTTTTAGCATTTTAAAATCTATATAGAATTTTCTATCCTGTGGTCTAAACAAAAGTCAGGTTTTACTTCATTACAAAAAGGTTTTTTTTTTGTATTTCGAAAACAAAGAAAATACATACCAAGCGGATGTCGGCAGCGTGAAAATCAGCTTACTGCTGTTGTGTTTCGTATGGTGAGTTTATAGAACCTGATACTTTTTTTACTAAAAACGAGGCATTTCATTTTAGTCCTCAGGGGAACATATGTATCTGTATTTTGATTGTTGATTGAGAATAAATGTCTGTTTTAATGGATAATAAATCTGTGGGCCATAACATCCATTAACAATCGGGTGGACCGTGTGCTCGTTTGTCAACCTTATTCTATAAAAAAACTACAACTTTATTTAGGAGTAATATCAACTTTTATATCGTATTTCGTGTGAAATTCCGGGTATTCCTGTATTAAATTAGACGATTCCAATATGTAATGCATCTACATTCCATCAAGTGGACTGTGTGTTCGTTTGTCATGCTTATTAATATGAAAATTCGATGTTGACTACGGATTTAGACTCATTAATTTTCAATAACTATAAAGTGAGATCAACGCCACTTTAAGTTGCTTCCAAGTTATTAAATTTATCATAAGTTTTCAGTATTCATATGTAACTTACCATCAGGAGTTTAAACTAAGCTGTAGATAAATTTACGTATTAGTTTACCGTAACAACACTGAGTCCTACAATGCTTTCGAAGTATTTTTGATATCAACACTCATACTTTTAATTAATGAGTAAAAATACTTGTAGCTAATATAGTAAGGCTTAGTTATTAGATAGGCGCCTAATTTGTAAAAGCAAACCAAGTTCATTAATAATGGATACAACCAAAATTTAAAGTAACATTTAAGGATGTGATATTTTATTGCGAAAAAACCATGCATGTCTGAGAAAGTTAAAAATTAAGTAAATATTCCCGCAAGAAACAAGTTTATGTATGGTATATAAATAACTGAGGTCTGAATGTTTGTCCTCCTGAAATTTACGTATGTAAACTGCCACCACGTTACAGAATAGAATCCTTGTTCAGAGGTTACATTAAAAAAAAATAATATGCCACTTGCGTCATGCCACCGGGACAGCATCAACTTTTTTCAATACGTTCGCTTCGGGCAATGGCTGCCATATATGGAAGCCATTGCCCGATCTATAGATCATACTCGTAAACAGATCTTGTTTTGCGTGGTCTGGTTTGCTCGGATTTGCTGTGTATATTTTGGCGAAGCTTAAATCTGAGCAAAGCATATTTCTACAGCGAGTTATTACAAACAATGTAGCATTCGTTTTAGATGAAAACATACGATTTAGGAATGAATTTTAAGTGTTTTGTAAATTAGGAGTATAGAGAAAATGGAATGTTTTCTACGATAAACGAAATTCAAATAATGTATATAGCCATAACAAATTTTATACTAAGTACCAAATACAAAAATATGAAACCTTCTGTTGAAAATACATTGTACATCCTTATTAACTTCCCAGTGGGAAGTTGTTTTGACCAATGAAATAGTTAATTGTTATTTTAAGTACTGATATCGACAACGTGTTCGACGATGTAGGGAAACATTGTGTGGAAAACTTCATGACTGAAAAATAAGACAAAAATTCGGAGACATGTGAAGTTCGTCAACATGCATTGGGTCAGCGCGGCGGACACTTCCTTGCCCTAAAGCCCGCACAGATATGAGAGGATGTGTACTCAGCGGTGGGACGTTTATAGGCTGCATCTTTAATTACGGACGCATGGGGCAATTAACTGGAATTCACAGATTACCTTAGTACAGCTAGTGCAATTGTGTTTAAGTACGGCATAGAATCTATTTATGTAGTCAGTAATTGTATCATTCATCCTCAGGCTTCAAGTATACGATCAGGTTTTCAACTACCCATGCCGGAGGCGTGTTATAACTGCACTGTCGCTGAGAATGTTTGCGTTAAATATTAAGATGGCGATCACAGATCATTATAGAGTTGATTACAATTTTCTTCGGAAAATCAAATTAACAATTCGAAATCATCGTGGTTTAAGATTCTCTAAATTTTACAGTCCAATGCAAAAAAACGATTCACTCGCAAAAATGTGATTAGTTTACATTTTTGCGAGTGAATCGTCTTTTTTTTACTACACATTCTCTACATTAAAATCTGTGGAGGTAATTATTACAATGGTTTTACAGAGACCTTAACGCTATTAAATGTTTAAAAGTATAAAACATATCCCTGTCCCATGAATCTTATTATATGAACAGTGCAAATGTTTAACTATTGTGTCTATTTCACAGACAGGGAAACTGTTAAATAAAATCAATATATCGAATAGAATAAAATGAATAATTTTTATTTAATACAGATTACAAGTAATTCTTATTGAAAATCAATTTTTTACATTACCACCGGTTCGAAAAAATCTCTGTCCTGGGAAGAATTAGCAAGAAACACAGCAGGACCTTTAAAAAAAATTACAATGTCAATGTTCACAAAATATTTACAAAATTTATTTTAGAAACAGCTTGGAAGCGACCACATTCGTCATTCATTCCCAGGAGTTATTATCAACCATGTATTCATTTATATCATAATAACCCTTTTTATAAAGTTTCTGTTTAATTAAATATTTAAAATCGGTAATAAAGAGACCTTGTATATTTTCCGGGACTTTGTTTTAATAGCGTATACATTGCTCAAAGAATAAATTACTGACTGTGAAGTCGAAAAACTGGTAGCACCAGCTTGTGTTTGTTCCTAGTGTTTACAGAGTGTATGTCACTTTTATTACTAAAACTACCTTTGTTTTTGCGAACATACATCAAATTTTCATAGATATACTGAGAGACCAAAGTTAATATATTTATTTCATTAAAAAAATTCTAAGAGGCTCTCTCGGTTAAAGGTTGTAAATAGCTCTAATTGCCCTCTTACGCAAAACAAACATAGTTTACAAATCAGCCATATTTCCACATAGCAAAATCCCATATGACATTATGGTATGGAAATAACTGAAATAAACTAATCTAGCTGTCGCGACACTAGTGAGATCTCTAATCTTTTTTACAGCATAAGCTGCAGAGCTAATCTGCTTGCTAGTTTAGATGTATGGGGGCCCCACTGAAGCTTAGCGTCGAGAGTGATGCTGTGGGTGTGCTCGCTTATGGTAGACCGGTATGCCTACTATTCATGCGCGTAGCGCAATTGCGTAGGTCTAAGTGAAGCGAGTTACGCCACAATGCCAAGAAAAACAAAGGATTCAACAGGACTCAGTTCTCCCTCATTTATAAACACATTGGTACACGGATTATTAATATTTGTTGTTGTAAATTTAATCAATTTAGTTTTATTGCCGTTTAAATGTAGATTACTAAGGTTAAACCAATGCATTAATTTCGATATAGCATTTTTCACTTCTTCACTTTTAAATGATTGACGTTTAAGTTCAAAAAATCAAGGAAGTATCATCAGCAAAGAGTACTATATCATGATTATCCCTACTAGGGAAAATAAGTCATTATTATACACTTCTTTATCTGACTATATTATATATATTCTAATATCTAACTATATTCGTATTTTTTTTGTTTTATCGGACATTTGCGTTTCAAATTAGCAATTCAAAACAATAAACTTTGTGCCACGCTCTAATTTTTTTCCTTTGTCATAATAAAATTCATCAGTTTTATCTTCCTCCTCCGTGTCCACCTCTTGTACTAAATCATTCAATTATTTAAAATGAAATACAATGAATCGATATTTTCTACTAAAATATAATAAAAATTAATATGTTTTTCTGAGATATAAACTCTGACGTACTCCTAAGGTATGAACTGAAAAAGGAGATGTATGTTTATGGTATTTCAAACTTGGGAGTTTCAAATGAGCAAAATATATTTATAAAATAAAATTGTTTGAAAATATGGTAATGTCCTCACCATGAACTAGACCGTATGCTCGTTTGTCAACCTTATTCTATAAAAACAATATAAATAAACAGTTGTAATTATTGAGTGTAGAAGTAAGGAGTATAGACTATGTATAAAAAAGTGTCCATGAAAACCGTTAAATAAGGGTGGCGCCACTATAATTACGGGGTAAATTTTAAAGAACGCACCGAAAAATATTAGTCGGATAGACGAATTTTTCGAGGTTATATCTACTAAGTAAAATTATTTTAGATTTTAGAGCTACTGAGCAATTTAGCACTACATTTAAACCGTCGACAAATGCTAAGTTCATTTCATCCCAGTAGCTACTCCATCGCTGTTGTTGAGAGTTTTTGATAGTTTTTGAACTGTTATTTACTGCTTACAGATGGCCACTTTTTCAAATGTTTTACTATGGGAGTTGGTACTCCTTACTTCTACACTCCATAGTTGTAATATTGACACTGGAATAGTTTTAACATACCTTAATATTTTTTCCTTAGTTTTGTTGAAAAATAAAAGAGAAATAGCAACCTGCATAAGACATTACAAACTATAGGCTTTCTCTAACTTCTATGATTATTTTTAAGTATGCGCAAGTCCACCTCGAATCTAAATTTGTATTGGTGGGCAAATTTCAAACAGCCATATTTTTTTAATAAGCCGATTCATAAGCAGATTCAGCATAAGCAGATTTAGTTACACTTTTCACAAATTACTTACACACTAGATACACACACACACACACACACACGTGTGTGTGTGTGTGTGTGTGTGTGTGTTCACAACGGAACATAGGCCTCCACTGTAAATTTACTTTGTAAGGTATTTGCCATAGTTGCTAAGATTTGCAGGCGGGTTTGCAACCGCAGTATTTCACTACCCCATATCTCGTGATATTCGTAAGAGACGTCAGAGGGAAATTGAAGCAGATGACGAACAGTAAAACCATTCTCATTTGTCGCTTTTCTAAATAAATTTCCTTTCGTCATTCAGTACATTCGGTAAGACTGGGTTCAAGCTCGATATTTTAGTCTGAGTTACCCTGGCCTATTTATTTTATAATCACTCACCTTTAAAAGTTTATTATTTTGCTTCGACTCTCGTTTCGTTGGTCTTAAATATTCGATTCTTCACTGAAAGTAAGTTGAAGTCGTTGTGACGGATTGCTGTCCCATCTGATTATGACAGTGAGGGAATAGATTGCATATATGAAATTCGAATTTGGCTCAAATACAATTTTTTTAGATTTATCTAAATTGTTTAGGTTCATAGCATTATTGTCATAATACTCTGCTGAAAGTATTCACGGTGTATATTCACGGGCCATTTGTGTGGTTAACAACCCTGCGTACTGGTTTGTGATGCAATAATATTTACATGTCGTCATTACTTTTATTGTTTTACGAGTACTCCAAGTGTTTTCAGCGTAGCAATGAAATTGTGAAAACAGCTTTATAGTGAATGTTTTGTTTGATTGCTATTCTACATTAACCGTGGACCGTGAACATAATTCGCAAGTTGTTAATTACACGAATTAATTAATGGGACAAGTTCATTAACTGCAATGATGTATTGCTAATAATTAAGTTATAATGGAAGTTAAGGAATGGCTTTGAAGAACTAATAGAAATAAAACAATTTTACTTTCTTCACATTTAATAACTCTGAGGAGGTGGAAAGTATCGTATACATTTTACCGGATACCTCAACCCGTTACTGAATAAATGGATCTTGACAGGAGACTACGAAACTCCGAAAGTTATTAAAACTAAATTCATATGAGATAAAGTTAAAAAATTATAAGGCGGTGTATATGGAGTATATACTACAATAAATATAAATTGAGGACATAAAACTTAAATTATAATATCGAGTTAGTTTTTGTATCCTTGTATCGGAACAGGAGCAGCATGGCTGTCTCTTAGTTCCTAAATCTTTTCGTAAATTAACAGAGGCGCTGTGCCCAGCTTGAAGATGTAATTAATTGTGAATTTACTGAATTACATAACTGCCAATTTTTTTTGCTTTTTTACATTACAATTTTTTTAATAACAACCATTAGTCCTCAATTAAGAATCAAATTTCAAAGGCATTCTCACTCCGAATGACTAAGATGGTATGTTTCATTACAAATAAAAATGTCTTCAATTTTCTACGCATACTACGCTTCTCATCTCATTAGCAATAAGCTGCTTTTTCACGTTGATATTGTATGAGGGCGTGGAGACTTTAAAACCCTTGGACTATAATAAATATATTTAAATTCTGATTTACGAGTTACTCAGCTAAAGAAAAATATTTACTAAGGGCCAATTTTTCTGTGCTCAGTCAAAAGTTATGCATAGGAAAAATTACAACATAACTTAAAAATATAATTGTACACATAAAATGGTTCAATTTTACCAGACGGTTGAAAAACAAGCTCTTAGTGTAATAAATTGCTCAGTAAAAGTGTTTGTACGCGGAACATTGTAAAAATATGATATACTCGTAAGTTAAAGCATTCATTGTTAAGATCTCTGTCATCAAACTAGGAACGAAACTAAGTACATTACATGACATTACGTGGAGAGACTCGTAAACTCTCCGATTCAGAGATGTTTTGAACAAGAATATTGGCCAAATACAAAAGCAGATGAAAATATGTGAGTTCCGTTTTTCGTAGCGTTGACGAAATACCGTTCGATATAAGGCAGATTTTGCTGAATTTGAAATAAATAAAGTGACAGAGAAAATGTATGCTCCAGAAGTAGGTCGCAGAGTCGTTAACGTATATATAGATGGAAGTTTATCGACCAAATTGATGATATTATACTGAAGATCGGAGTAACTACCAACGAGCTTTAATACGCATGTATACTGATGTGAAAGAAACAAGAGAGTTGTGTCAGATTCATGCCAAACGGTGGTAGTTGTAATCTCCTAGGTAACATACATGAGAGTTGATATTGTTATGTTTAAATTTTAACTTAAAATTATTTCAAATTCATAATTTCTTAATAACGGAACAACGAAAATTGAATGTTTTCACAGAAACCAGAATAATCGATATAGCCTAAGAACGAAGGTAATTTGCCGGTTATATACCTTAAAACTGACCGACGATGGAGAGAAAAGGTTCGCGAGTTGCAGCTTTTACCCGTAAGTAATGTATATGTATAGAGCGACCCTCCGTAAGTACGTGTCAAGATCTTGTAAAATATGCTGGAATTTAATTGATTCAGTTGACTCAGAGCCGTGTTTTAGTGGTATTATTTGGTGGAAGTCTATGTTTAACATTGGATATAATTGGATTTTAATGACACTGATGATAATGATGAAAATGCCAATACCGTAAGATATACCCGGCGTTTATTGTGCACGAAAATTCCAAATATATTTCTAATTCAAAACATCAGCCAAGGTATCTTGTTAAATGTAATAACTTTATGATGAGACAGACACGTACAAAAAGATTTTACGATATTTACTGTTCCTTATATTTGAAAGAACTAAAGCGAGTTAGCACAATGAATAAAAAAGAAAACCTGCAATAACAAGGTTTGAGAATAACTTCTTGTCATGGTAATCATAAAACGATCCTCCTTACCATCTTGCATTTTCCATCTAAGTCCTTAAAAGGAGACAGCGTATCTGTATTTTGATTATTAATCTTTGACAGCAGCGTCCACTATCAGGTAGACCTTGTTTGACAACTTTGATTTTTATAGAGAATATTGAAATTGAAAAGACGAAGAAAAAGGATATTAAGATAAGGAGTTTCATATTATTAAAATTTCATAATCTAAACTAATTCTGCAATTTATTTTTTATAAAAATCTCTAGTAGCTCTAGAATAGGTTTTTTGCAATGCATACACGTGTTATACGATCTTAGTACTGTCGTAGAAATATCTCACTGTCGATGCTACTTCCCTTCGACGATTTAGAAAATATTCTTTATATAAATATATGCATGTAAAATTTGATACTAGCCATGCAAATGTCTTCATGATATATCCGTTCATCGTCGAGAATATGTTGAATCAGCACTTAAGATTGTGATTAACTGTATCTTTATGGTCTTCGTTTGTCTTTATTGTTAGTTCTCTACACTGTCATACGAAACAGAACAGCATTGAACCGATCAATTCTGTAATATAGCTGCAACATTGCTGTATTACGTTGAAAATTTTTTCAGCAGTTAACAGTAAGATCCAACAGTGTTGCTGTATTTCGTATGGTGAACGTAAAGAATCGCATACCATTATTTACGGAAGTGAGGCAATTCATCTTAGTGCTCAAGAGTGAAAACGCATCTGCATTTTGATTTTTAATCAAGGATAAATGTAGAAGTCTATGGGCCGCAGCATCCACTTACCATCAGATGAACTGTGTGCTCGTTTGGCACCCTTATTCTATTTAAAAAGCCGGTTGACAATTTAAAATTAACTCCAAAATTACAACTATCTTCTTTTGTTCTTCTGGAGACGGAAGACGATTGTGTTATTTTAAATTTGAAATTAGACAGTACCCCCGGCTGGGACCTACCTTGCTTAAATAATCTATCGTTACATCCTGTCTACAACAGTGGTGACATAAGGGATATTAATATTTATCGACCTATGTCAGTATTGTCAGTCATCTGTAAAGTTATTGAAGGTAAGTCACAGCTCACGGCTTATTACCAATCTCGAAAATTGTTATATAATATCATTTTGTTCTCAATTCGGGTTCAGAAAAGGGATATCACAGAAGACGCCATTTCAATATTATGCTCTTTACTAATTCACATTTGGACTTTGCAGAAAGGTGTCTGACAAACTTCTTGGATTAAAAAAAAGCTTTCGACACTATTTCTATCTTTACCCCTGTGAACAAAATGGAGAATATCGGCATTACAGACATACTACTAAACTGATTATAGGAGATGGGCATCAGCATCATCCTGATTATAATTTAAAATAATAAAGAACTGCGGTTGCATTTCAAGTGCGGCAACTATGAAAATATACCGTTTATGGGACAAGTTATAGGAGAGGTCTATATGTAGTAGTGAAATTTTGATAGACTGTTATGAAGTTTACTATTATGTTGATAATAATAAATAATTACACTCAATTTATCTTTTAAATATATGTGCTTGAAATGGTAATCTCCTTTCTTTTATATTTAGCGTCCTTTTGGAATGTGGCTCCATGTGTCCATCGACTGTATTGACTGACTCTTTACAAGTTTTATAAAAATATATACGTTGCTCGTGAATTGAAGCTAGCAGCAGCACATCTCGCGCAACTATGACGTTGCCTCACGTATCGTCGTTCTTGTCTTTTTATATACCTCATCTATTCTCATATAAATATATAATATGAAATATATATATGTATAGGTTTAAAGCACCCGTGAGGACTAAGATGGAATGCCTCATTTCCAGTAAAAAGGGTCTCCGGTTCACTACACTTACCATACGAAATACAGCAGCATGTGATTTCATGCTGGTATTCCGTGAGTGCGTGGTCCTTCCCCGGTCGAGCCGACCCATTCGTGCTACAACTATACTTCTAATATAACTGCAGCATGGCTCTACCACGTATTAAACTGACTGACTTTAAAATAGTTACTGATTTCGCAGTGTAGACACTCACTGAGAACGGATTTTATGATAGTCTCATTAAAAAAATCTTGTTATTGACATCTAGATTCCGCAATAAAGTAGTATCGTGCGCCCAGCGAAGCGGGTATAAGCTAATAATATATAAGATAGAGGAACATCCATCAAAGGCCATGATGTCTTTTTGTTGTTGAGCTTATCTCTACGACATCTACGTCGTGATTCAAAAAGAAGATACTAATTTGTGATTTCACCTTAACCACAAGGAATATTATAAAAAAAAATGAAATTCAATGCAAATTGCCACTTCTTTAGATAATAAGTGTAACAAACAGGCACACGGTCTACTTGGTGGTAAGTGGATGCTATAGCCCGTAAAGATCAACATTTACCCTCGATTAAGAATCAAAATACAGATGCGTTGTCACCCCTGAGTATTAAGATGGAATGCCTTGCTTCCATTAAAAAGAGAGTATCCGGTTCTCTATACTCACCATACGGAACACAGCAGTATTAAGTCACTACTTTATGCTGATATTCTTTGAGAGAGTGGTCATTCCCTGGTCCAGCCAACCCATTCGTTTTACAACCATAACACAGCTGCAGCGTGACTGTATCAGGTATTATGGAAGCAATTTTACAAATTATTTTCATTACAGTCTAACAAATTTTGTTGATGCAATAAATTTGGCGTAGCGAAAGTTTTGGCAAAATATTTAGAGTTTCGGAGAGACTACTGTGCACAATTTATCGGATATATGAAACTTGATCTTCAAAGTCATAACAGTTTCTGGCAAGTTTCACTCAAACTTTGAAATATGCTAAGCATATCGAGAAGATATTTCGACAAATTGCCAACAATATTTTTCTTCCTTTAGTATTACAATATTTTTGAAAAGAAATAACTTTATATTATTAAATCCAATAATTTTGTTATAAGTTGTTTTATGTAAAATACTCTCGAAAATATTTTCAATTGCACTGCTGATTATACATCTTAATTTAAGTCATATTTTTAGTAAATGCACCAAATGATAGAGATCGATTTATTTTAAATTGCACGCGTCTCTTTTGTATTTTGACAGTCTTTATATTACCGATATTATGTTAAATACAGTAAAAAATTACTAAAATACAATAAAAAAAGGTCGCTTATTATCATAATACGGAACAAAATCTACCAAAACTTCAAGGCAGTCTTCTTAAGATTTTAGTTTTAATTAACTTAATCCTTATGTACATGAATTGTGTTTCAGAAATCTCGTGAAGCCCTTGGACCTGCGTCTGATCTCTCACCGGTCGTACCGGATTACCATCTCATAGTCATGTAAAAGTGAGGGAGTAGAAAATACACCTGTGTATGTGTAAACATACTCGGGCACTATAATCTCATCTTGCGCAAATTCTCTACGATCTCTCCATTAAGGTCTGATACGAGGGCAACTTGGATAGTTTTAGAATTGCCCACTAGTAACGGATAATAATAAGAAATAAGTTCAGTATTTTTCGTACAATGATTTTTTATGATTTTCAATGACATCAGGCCAACAGGAAATTTATGATAGACTTTGATTGGCCTTTCACAATAAAGCCCTATCTCGTGCCACTGTTTACAACTGGTTTAATGAGTTTAAACGTGGTTGCACTAATCTCACCGATGATCTGCGTGAGGGACGGCTTTCTACGGCGAAGACTGAAGATAAAATCAGTGTTGTGTGGCGTATGATAGAGTCTAACATAAGATGGACTTATCAGGAGATTTGGGCAAGCTTAGCCATATGCTCTAGTCAAGTGCACAAAATCATCCATGAAAATTTAGCGGCCAGGAAGCTTTGTGCCCGGTGGATACCTCACAGCTTGATAGAAGCCTAAAAACTCCTTTGTGTTGATTGGTGTCGTGAAATGACTCAAAAATTAAATGGAAGTGACTCAAATGATGTGTGCGATATACTTACGGGCGATGAAAACTGGATTTATTGTTATGATCCCGAAACTAAGAGACAGTTTGCTATCTGGGTGTTTCCTTCCCAGGAGTTGCCAACCAAAATGAAGAGAGGTCGAAGCATGGGAAAAAAGATGGTGTCCCCGTTCTTTAGATCTGCTCCCGTTAGTTAAAATGACGCATCCAACAAAAAGTAAATTTCGAGAAAAAAATTCTTGAAATGACAAAACAGGAAAAAGCCTGCTTTGCGACCTTAGTAGGCACTTTTTTGTCATTGTGTTAATGTATGATATTATTGTGTACACTTTTTTATTATACGAATGTATTGGATTTCTTAATTTTTTTTTATTTTTTATAAAAAAATTATAAAAGCGTTTTATTTTCGCACAAAAAATTATACGAATCACTTCCAACTGAGTAAAAAAGGCGCAACAAGCCATATGCGGCCTTTATACTTAGCACACATATGATATTATATATTTTTAATTTATTCATATTATATTTGCCACCAAAAATTTAATAATAAAAGACGCTTCTGCAAAAACTTCACTTTTATGACGAATGAAATATGGTTGCAATGATAAAATTATTTCAATTTTACCTATCAAGTAATTAATTTTAATCAATATTTATTTAAAAACTTCAAACTGAACAAGCCAATTCGGTCTAAATTTCAGTCACTGAGCATCGGTTATAAAATTATATATATAATTTTTTATAGTACGTATATATACCTAATATTTTCAAAAATTTTTAAGTTTAAAACAACAGTCAAAAATTACACGTTTAAAATTATGAAAGGGTTCATAAAATGTATTTGATAGAGTTTTAAAAAACTAGAACATAAAACTTAAATTCCACTTCAAAAAAATTTTGTGATACTTAAAATCTATACTGTGATGGTAGATCATAGGCACGGTAATTTTATCTATATAATATTACCGTGCCATAGGGTTTCAGAGGTTTGTTAAAAAAAGCATTAAGAGTAAAATAAAACAAACATCAAAAAATCAACTATTAAAAAACAGAACACAAAATCACCTAAAAATGCACCTCAACATAGTTTTACGATCTTTACGGTTTTGTCACAACCGTAGGCAAGTGTTATAAACACAAAGTTTAACAAATGTATTTTTGTGCCTAATCATAATAACTGGACTATAATGGGTTCTTTTAGTTTCTATTTAGTGGCATTGTCACAGCCACAAAGCTTTTGTTTCCAAACTCTAAGTTACATCCACGTATAGTAATAGTTCAACATCTTATAGTTTCTGCCTTAAGTACAATACCTATCTATCTGTAAGTATAAGTAACAGAAATAAAATATCATAATACAATATAATTCTTCTTAAACTTCGTTTTCGGTGATCAAATTCACTGAATCATTATTAACCTGCAAATTATACCAACAATTCCCTTCTATTTTCGGGCTAAGCGTTTTTATAATATAAAAATAATTATAAATTAATAGTAATATTATTTATGTAGTTATAGAACTTCACGTGTTATATCGTAACAAAAAAATAAGTAATATTGACTAATTTTCTTAACACACAGTAACAGTAATAAAAAAATTGTTACTAACTTCACCAATTTAATGATAATAAGTATTTTAAATAACTATCCACTAACATCTACCCTCTATCAAAATAAGTACAATGAAATTCACAACTTTACTAGAAAAGTATCAAAAGATTATACATAATATGTATTTAAAATAATTATCAGGGACTACCAAAATAGACACAAAAATCATTAAATTTAATTACATAACTGAATTGGAATGTAAATCGTAGATAGTATGATAAAATATAATATTAATAAATATTACTGGGCTACCCGCAAATAATTAAAACACTATACAATAATAAAATAACAGTATGAGGAAAACCTAGAGGTTAAAATACACGGAAAGTATTAAAACAGCATTATTTACAAAATTACTTTAATTTGGGAAATGAACGAGGCGCAGCCGCTGCGTCTTTCCACGGTAGCCGCTTTTTTTTGCGCCCGAAGCAATTAATGGGCTACCCTATACGTAGGGAGGTGGAAAATGCGTTACGCATACCACGATAGCCGGTCTATCGTGGTTATGAGGGACTCACATCCTACCGGGGACCCTAAGTGATACCCTCTAAAAACCGCCTTAGGGGACAGCCAACCGGCTGATTAAGCTTTATTGTGCCTTATCGTGAGCGACCCTCTTTTGGGAAAAAAAGGCGCAGGCGGCTACGAGCCGCTGAGGGAGTGCCTACGAAGGAAAATTAATTATGAGTAAATAATTTAATTTAATTAGAGTCGGCCTGAGCCGCCAGAAGGCAGTTTAGGTCGTTTGTTAGTTTATTAGGTGGGTCCGAGAGAGAGTTTCTCGGCCTGCGGACTCGATAGCGAGGGAGGGGTGGGGCTGCATAAGTAGCTGCCTCACGAATTAAATGGTTTGAGTGCGACTCTGAGGCTTTGAAGAAGTTCTCAGAGAGTTTTTGGAGAAATTGTTGAATTGTGGGGAGCTCTAGGTCCCGATGAAGGTCAGCATTACGGACGTACCAAGGTGCGTTCGCAGCTCGACGACAGAAAAAGTTTTGAACTATTTGGAGTTCATTAATAATTTTAGAGTTGGCGTGGGCAAAAACGGGGCCCACGTAGGACATGACTGGTCGTATACAGACCTTATAAAGGGTACGCTTGTTTCTAAGGGACATTTTACTGTGTCGGCCCAACATACTGTTGAGCCTACTCAGATAAAACCGTGCGTGACGGGTTACTCTTTTGACGTGGGGCCTGAAAGTGAGCCCTGTGTCTAGAGTGACACCTAAATATTTGGCGGTCGTATGCCAGGGGACAGGGGTCCCTAGCATACGTATTGGTGGATTGTTTTTGAGACGGTGTCGTTTATAATCGAAGTGAACGGCGGAGCTCTTCTCCGGGTTCACATCGATGCGCCATTTTTTGAACCAAGCTCCTAGGTCATCAACTGACTTTTGAATCTTGTTCCGTATGAAGGGTAAAGAGATACCTTTGCAGTAAATAGCAGTGTCATCTGCAAAGAGGGGAGAGCTGAACACCTTTCGACGGGATGGGAATGTCGTTGGTGAACAGGATGTACAGCAGAGGAGCAAGTACTGAGCCCTGAGGGACACCAGCTTTAATAATTCGCTGTGAAGATAGCGTGCCTTCGTGTCTAAAACGAAAGGTACGATACTTTAAGTAAGAGGCCACGAGACGTACTAGACAATCGGGGAGACCTATTTTGTAGAGTTTGTAGATAAGGCCTGTATGCTAGACTCTATCGAAGGCTTTAGCTATGTCGAAAAAGACCGCGATGGTCTTATGACGACGAGGATAAAAATCGCTGAGGATATATTCCACAATACGGTGAACTTGTTGGGGACATGAGTGTTGCGCTCGGAAACCGAATTGATGGGGAATGATAAGAGGATCACCGTCTGTGGGAAACAGATAGCTCCTCATACGTGTTTGGATGACTCTTTCGAAGAGCTTGCCCATTGCCTTGAGGAGGCTAATGGGGCGATGACTGGAGGGGGAGGTTGAGAGGCTTGCCTAGCTTGGGAATTCCAATCACAGTTGCCTCTTTCCACGTAGTGGGAAAGTAACTAAGGTTGAAGCAGGCGTTGAAGATAATAGATAAAAAGGTTAACACCTGCTCAGGAAAGTGTTTTAGGGCTTGGTTGGAGATGCCATCCGTGGCCGGGGCCTTTTTAAGCTTAAGTCCTTTGATGAGGGATGAAATCTCATCATTGGACACAGAGATAGGTTCGGAGGCCGTAGGGGGTGAGTTCCGGCGGCGGACCTCATCCTCCACTGCCTGGACATGTGAGAGGTCGACGGGTTGAGAGCTAGGAGAGCATTGTGCGGCAATTCTATCTGAAAAGCACTCAGCCTTTTCCGCGTCCTCGAAGGCAACAGTGCCGTCGGGACGGGAGAGAGGAGGGAGGACGGGAGTGTGGGTGATAGCGTCTATGCGGAGGGCTCTGGCCATCTGATAGTACGCTGTATGAGATGGAGAGATATTCTCCATGAGTTTACTCTTTTCGAGGTCTCGAAATTCAGAGAGGCGGAAACGGAGTTCTCGTTGAAGACGATTGGCCACGCGCCTATATTCGGGGGTGGGATATTTTGCTGCTCTCCGGAAAGCAGCTTTTTTGGCTTTAATAGGTTGCTAACATGTAGGGGAAGCCCACTATTGTTAGCAACCGGGACGACCTTTTCGTTCTCCTTAAGGGAGGATTTGATAAGGGTGGAGAGTGAATCGACCGCGGTGTCGATTTTTTCGGGACTGTCCAAGTCCGACGATAGGGAGATGGTAGAGTCCTGTGAGTCCAGAGCTTTAGCTAGAGACTCCTTGAATCCCTTCCAATTAGTGAAGGTTTTCGTGGCCAAGAATGAGGGAGACCGTTCGGTGGTCGGATCCTAGATCGTCTAGTGTCTCGATTGCTCTGAGGTTGAGAGAAACTCCTTGGAGTAACGCAAAATCTAGTACATCGGGGGCGTGATCGGTGTTAACGGGAAAGTCACTAACACCGAGGGGACTATGGACGGTAATATCAAGAGATTGCGTGATATCGAGCAGTATCTTGCCACTAGGGGACGTAGTACGGCATGTCCATTCAGTATGCATGGAGTTAAAATCTCCAAACATAATGACTGAATTGCCTAAAGATAAAATGGCCTCAAAATCTTTTTTGAGGGGATGGGTTCCTGAAGGGATGTAACAGGAGGCTATGAGGATGGACTGATGTCCAGTCATAGCTAGCCTTCATACCGTGGATTCCATGTTGGTAAGCTGCGGAGTAGAAATGGGCGAGCAGTGAAGTGTCTTCTTGTAATAGATGGCCGTTCCGCCACCTCGGCGGTCGGGTCTGTCGTTACGGAGAAGAGAGAAGTTTTTAATAGAAAGGCCTTTAGTGTCCTTAGTTTTGAGATTAGTTTCCTGTAGTAGGAGGAAATCGGCTTCACGATTCCGAAGAAAGAGCTTAAGCTCTGGGAGGTTATTTCGCAAACCGCGAATATTAAAAGATACAAGCGATAAACCCTTAGGTTTGATACGACCGTGAGATTTTGGTAGAGCAAACTGCTCTGTCATTGAAGTTAAGTTAATTAAGTTAACTTACATGATTAAAACTACTTTTACGGATTTTATCGCGTTTATTTTTACTTCTTATTTACTTTTATTTTTAATTCCCGACCTTTCGGGCGCTTTCCAGTACCCATGGTCACGGGGGACTGAGATGACTGACGTCCCGATGTCATTGTTAAACCCGGAGTACCTTCAGCTTTTTTAATTATTGTTTATGGTCCGATCTATGCAAAATGAACTGACTATGTCCTGAGGTCTTGCAGTGGTATACTTGGGTTTAGTTTTAATTTTATTGATTATAGGATCCCAAGCAGGTGGTAGTACCCAGCCTCCTTCTCTATTGAAATTAGGATGTTTTTTAATTTCAATAGCCTCACGTATCATCCTTGGTAGGAATCGGTGTTCTTTCGCGAGGATTTGTGGTCTATCAAATATGATGTAATGGTTGGGTCCGTCTAGGATATGATCACAAA
This sequence comes from Parnassius apollo, assembly GCA_907164705.1. Classification (NCBI taxonomy): domain Eukaryota; kingdom Metazoa; phylum Arthropoda; class Insecta; order Lepidoptera; family Papilionidae; genus Parnassius; species Parnassius apollo. The sequence continues at coordinate 622,032 of CAJQZP010000552.1, read as the reverse complement.
CTGCAGACTTACCGGAACGTTGATGCTTCACATCAGCTATATGTTCTTTTACGCGGGTCCTAATTGATCTTTTTATTTGTCCTATATAAGAGAGACCACATTCACAATCAAGCTTGTACACTCCTGCATCTTGTAGAGGAATATGACACTTGACGGATGGTAGAAACTGACTAATCTTCTTCGGCGGCTTGTAGAATGTTCTAATAGAAGCTCGCTTCAAGATATAGCCAATCTTGTCTGTGACACCTCTGACATATGGTAGTACAGCAGGCACACGCTCGACTGTGGCCGGCTTCACTCGGTCACTGTGACGTAGGCGCGGGACCCGAAGCTTGTTATCGTGCAGAACTTGCTTGACGTGCTGAAGCTCGGCGGCCAGGTGTTTGCTGTCACAGATCCCTCGTGCTCTCTGTAACAAAGATTTGCCCACGGTAGCTAACTGTGAAGGATGATGATGAGATTCACCGTTTAAATATCGGTTTGTATGGGTCCTTTTCCTATACACAGTGTGACCAATGGTGTTATTAGGATTTCGGATGACTAACACATCTAGGAAAGGTAAGGAATTATTTGCCTCTAACTCCATAGTAAATTGAATTTTAGAGTTTATGGAATTAAGATGTTCTAAAAATGCAGTTACTTTGTCTGATGATAAAATTGTGAAAGTATCGATAGTATAGTAGATAGTAGGATGATACGTGAGGCTATTGAAATTAAAAAACATCGTAATTTCAATAGAGAAGGAGGCTGGGTACTACCACCTGCTTGGGATCCTATAATCAATAAAATTAAAACTAAACCCAAGTATACCACTGCAAGACCTCAGGACATAGTCAGTTCATTTTGCATAGATCGGACCATAAACAATAATTAAAAAAGCTGAAGGTACTCCGGGTTTAACAATGACATCGGGACGTCAGTCATCTCAGTCCCCCGTGACCATGGGTGCTGGAAAGCGCCCGAAACGTCGGGAATTAAAAATAAAAGTAAATAAAAAGTAAAAATAAACACGATAAAATCCGTAAAAGTAGTTTTAATCATGTATAGTGTTCGCGTAAATATAAGAAATCATTAAGTTAACTTAACTTACAACGCTAACAGAAGATTATGATGCTCTGAAAGAGCGAGGAGACGTTCTTGAGGGGGAATTCGCAGCGCGCAGTTTGCGTGCTACTACTGTGATTTCCCTAATGTCAATATTCCTAATAGCGGAATACAGTGTATTATAGTCATCAGCTGTGGGCTCTGATTCTTGGGGGTAGGAGGTTGTCCGCGGTGGGTCTGCCCTTTTTGGGGCCCCAGGGAAAGGCTGGAGGCTGCATAGGCTTGCAGAAGCCCGGGGGGCGGAATTATGCCCTGAGGGGGGCCTAGGGGGACCCTGAGAGGGCCGAGAGAAGCCCTGGATGGGCTGAGAAAGGCCCTAACGGGGCCGTTGGTAGAGGGCCGGGAATGAGCGGTCATTGACCGGCGGTGGAGCTTGCCTACTGGGGCGAGGTTTAGGTGCGCAGGGGCAGCCCCTGTAGTTAGCCGGGTGGCCTGTCTGTTTGCACAGGACACATGCGGGCGGGGATTCGGCGTCTTTGGGCCGGGGGCACTCTTTTGGTGTTGTGGGGTTCGAGGCACCTGGGTGGGGCGGAGCAGTTGGCCGCCGCATGACCATATAGTTAGCAGCGATGGCACTGCGCCGGGAATCCGCGCCTATGTGGGGGCTCAACCTTCACTCTCGACAGGCCACACACTGTGCGCGTACCTGCCGGAAGATGGCTTTTGCCTCCGGCACGTTGGTCAGGATGACAAGTGCTAGGTTGAACCTCTTGCCCGTTCTACTGTGCATTTTGTGCACGGCTTCTGGGGGAATCCTTGGGACTTAAGGTCCTCAAGGTTGGTGAATTCAAATGGGACGCCTCGGATTACGGCCCTGACTTTTCGCTCTTCCGGAAGAGCGTAGGTGTGGTAAGATATTCGTTCGGCTGTGAAAAGCCTGGTGAGTTTTCGGAAGTCTTCTATTGAGTTAGGGACGATTTTGATAGATTCGCCAAGGTTGATGGCGTGGTCATATTTGATTCCTGCGTCGTAGCAGGTTTTTGAGAGTTGGGTAAATTTTGCCTTGTCCCTTAGGAAGACAGGGGTGGGACTTGCTTCTTGGCAAGGACTGGAGCACAACGAGAGGCTGGCTTGGACGGTGTGGGGGATGTCTAGTGACATAAGTGGGATGGCAGCAGCGGCGGGGGCTGCGGAGGTTGTAGGAGCGGCAGGGGCCGTTGAGATAGGGTGCGTTTTAACGCGGCGCACTTACCGTTGCGCTTGGAATTAACTGTGGTGAATGTAGACTCCCCGGTTCCGTCGGAGTCAGTCAGACTCCGATGAACCGGTGCCTGAAGTGGTGGCGGGCCTCTTCCGGGAGGCCGACGCCGAGGGCTCGGAGCATGCGTACTCCATCTCTAGGGAGGCAAACGACTCAAGGGGGGCAAAAGAGTTCCTTTTGCCCCGTTCCAGCAAAGGAGATTACTGGCGGCGGATGGTGTGCCTGAGGGGCAGGGGGGAGCCTGGGCGGCGATGATGGTGATGGCGGCGAGGACCGTCTCATTGTTATTCAAACCATATTGGTTTATGAGGGCGGCGAGGGACTCAGATAGGCTATATGTGGCCATTTTGGGGCAGTAGAGCTAAGCTCGGTAAAGATTGGGACGGGTCTCTGTTCTCAGTGGAACAGGGACTTGAACGCGAGAAGTACTACGAGACAATACACGTATAAAAAAATAAAAAACACGAAAAAAAAAAAAAACGGTAGCCGCGTAGGCGCAACCTAGTATATAGTGTATTGTCTATGGGCGCAACTAACAGAATGTCAAACACTTCCTCTCCTCCCGCACCCCATCACATATATGAAAACTAAAAAAGAAAAGACGCATCTACCATTTACGGCTTTTGTAAAGTATGTTAGTGACAAATTTTTCGACTCCTTAATAAAATAAAACGCATCTACACTATGTACTTAAAATGAAGGACGCATCTGGTATAAATGTCTTTTTTGACACTTGTATACGATAAAGTTGAAACAAAAAAATGTAAATTATCAGTTACGTTTTTTTATCTTACGTCGCGAAACTCTTAAGTAGAAGTGACTTTTTTACTATCTATCAACAGACAATTCTTAATAAAATAAGACAAATATACAAAAATACGTCTTTTTATTTAAGTGTTTGTTAGATGCGTTTAAAGTTTTTAGTAAGACAACATTCAAAGATGTATATACGTCTTTTGATTATCGGTAAATCAGAAACTAAGAAAGCTAAAATTAACAATTATACGCTGATCTGTCTTTTTTTCTCATTCAGGCAATACATTTATATATATTCAGTTTTTGATTTTCTAAGAGCTTTCAGTATCACCCTCGTATCTACCTACGAGTGTGTGAATCTTTATAATTCAGTTTCCACTTACTTTTGGACGTCTGAGTCTGAACTGAGGCAAATCTATTCAGAACCAATTAAGACACAAAAATTTCATGATCATGACCTCGGTATTCAATTGGATAATTACAGATCATTATTAGTGTTTTAGAGTGTTTAATATCTAAAATTGTTCAACAACAAGTTTTTAAGTCTTGAACAATAATAAACCTAAACAGTAGAAAGTGATTTGAGGAGGGGCAATATAATTTCGTCAATCAACTTTGTACACTTCATTTTTGTATGCATAAGTGTAGAAGTGAGTCAATACGACGAAAATACGTGAGCGTAAAATACAAGTAGTTTTCATAGAAATTTTCAGTATAGATGGATAGATAGTTGAAGCCTCATGCCGTGGTAAATAGGTATTTCATATCCAACGCCATAAGAATTTTGTTGTGGTGTGAAGTAAGACCAATACTTTGATCTGTGTGGTATAACAGCAAATACAGTGGTCACCAAGAATTTCTTCAGCATCTTATTTGTGATTTACATACTTACATTTCACATGTAATTATATATCATAACATATACTAAGTCCGGAATAATTAGGTTTAGCAAATATTTGTCTTTGAAAAGTCTGCATTATTTGTAAAAATATTTTCAATAATATAATATATTTTATCTCAATGAATGAATTGCAATGTTTAAATATCAGTTTGTTTTTTTATTGTACTGTTGTGTGATATAATGTGTGTTCCCATTTAAGGTTGATTTATCATAATGACCACGTTCGGCAGATGGATTTCTTGTCGCAGAATTGAGTGGTTCGTTCCTAAAATAATAAATTTAACACCTTATATATTTAAAGGCCTCCAATAGTGCATTTAAATACGTGTAGAGGTAAAAAAATCTATTAACTCATTCCATTCCATGGTTTTTGAAATATAAACATAGTTGTTCAAATTAATGTATGCATAGAGAAAGAACAAAAAACGTATGGTATCCAAAAGTCAGCTATAAACTTCCTCTTATGAATGTAAAATACTCAGTCCTGCAATAGTATGCAATGTCATATATACGAGGCTGTCAAGTGTGGTCAACAATCCTTGCAATGCGAGAGGTCCATGCTTTAAGATTTATATAAAATTTTATATACAAAGTAGTGTGTTGGCCCAATGGTGTAAATGGTGCAATAGTGCATTTTACACTACATGACTTTCTTGTTAGTATTTCAATCATGCAGCAGAAGGTAAAATAACTGGTTTACCTACACGGGCATTGTTATAAAAAAAATTCTTGCCTGCATTTACCGTAAACATGTAATTCATACGATATTATTTTTTCTGCTACAACCATAAAGTGATCGTCACCATTTACCAAAATTATTTTCTAATCAAATTAATGGATAAGTATTGGATAAAATTATACGTTCAATTAGGCACTAATCGAATTATTATTTAACATTTTAAATTCCGATAAAGTAATGAAATTAATGAATTTTATAGTACAACGTAAGATCCACATCTGGGTCTACGCATATATTTGAAAGTATCAGTGAACAATTATTCATAACATAAACACTCACGCCTGTCACCCAGAGGGGTAGGCAGAGACTACAGACTTCTATTTAGCACGATCCTGACATACCTTTCGCCTCTTCCACATCCATATACCTACGCATACATGCTCGTCGGTTAAGGGTACTCTTAATTTGACCCATTTTTAGTATATCGCCAATTTGGTCGACAAACTTCCACCTAGGACGTCCCTTTCCGACTCTGCCATTCACTTCTGCAACATAAATTTTCTTTGTCACTCTTTCCTCATCCATTCTTTCCACATGACCAAACCACCGAAGCATTCCTTTCTTAATCATGGTCACAACATCATCTTGCAAACCACACTCTCTTATCACACAATTTTTTCACCCTGTCATTCAGATTCAGCCCTAACATACTCCTTAACGACCGCATTTCTACTGCATTTATTCTACTCTCGTGCTTCTTCTGCCACACCCAACTTTCACTACCATACGTTAAAGTAGGGACCAACACAGCATTGTGAATTGCCATACGTGCCTTTTTTGACACGTTTTGACTCTTCACAATAGAGTGTAGGGCCCCATTTACTCTGTTTCCTGCGTTCACTCGTCGTTCTATATCCTTATCATATCTCCCATCCCTGCTAAATACGCAACCCAAATATACAAACTCATCTACTTGCTCGATCAACTCCCCATCTATTCTTATTTCACATATCATTTTACTTTCATCTCTTTCAAAAACCATAATTTTCGTCTTACTTGCGTTCACTTTCATACCCCTTTCTTTTAATGATCTGTTCATTAATGTAACCATCATTTGCAACTCAGCCGCCGACGACGCAAGAATAACTTGATCATCGTCGTACAAAAGGCATTTGATGGTTAACTCACCCATTCTTAATCCGCATTCTTCAACTTTCAAATTTTGCAAACAACTGTCCATAAATAAGTTGAACAACCACGGGGAAGCCACACAGCCCTGTCTGACACCTTTATGGATGCCAAACCAGTCCGAGTAGACCCTGTTGATTCTAACACAAGCACTCGAGTCCCTATACAGAGACTTTAATGCCTGTATCAAACCAGCGCTCAACCTAAATGCGTTCAGCGTTTGCCATAACACATCCCTGTCCACTCTGTCATAAGCCTTTTCCAAGTCCATGAACGCACAAAAAACTTTTGGTTTTTCGCCAAAAACTTCTCCGCGATTATGCGCATGGAAAAGACTTGATCTGTACACCCCATTCCCTTTCTAAATCCCGCTTGCACATCCCAAATTTTTTTCATCAGTTTCTTTCATAACTCTTTCAATTAGTACCTTAGCATACAGTTTTCCCACAATGCTAAGAAGGCTGATACCACGGTAGTTTTACAGTCCTGCTGTGACCCTTTTCCCTTATATATTGGGACTATCACAGCTTTGCACCAGTCTCCCGGTACCCGCTTTAGTTCCCAACATAAATTAAACAAGGTGTACAGCAGGCCTGCCACCACGTCCTCTCCAGCCCTTAGCATTTCGAGTGAAACTCTATCATATCCGGCTGCCTTACCTACTTTCATGCTTTTCATTGCTTTCATTATTTCATCTATACTTTTCTCCCTGTCTCTTTCATCTTCTTTCGGAATTTCTATTTCATTTAGTTCACACTTCTCCTCACTCATAAATTCACTTTCAAAATATTCTTTCCATCTCTTTAGACTCAACACTTCATCATTCAGGATACAGCCATTCTCGTCTCGTATCGCATTCAATCTAGGCTGTTTTGAAAGTCCCCTGGTATTTCTTACGAGTTTCCAGAACATTTTAATATTTGCCTGGAAGTTATCCGATATTCTTCTGTTATTCCTATCCGTTCTTTCTTGTTTTTTCCTTTCAACTAATTCTTTTACTCTCTTATTTAAACGTTTAAACTCTGCCTTTTTTCTTTCATTCTCATCATTCTTACCGCCAGGGTTACCAGCTTTGGTCGCTAGTAAATCTAGCCATGCTCTCTTCTTTGCTTCAACTTCCATACGTACCTCATCATCCCATCATAACGTATTGTCTTTCCTTTCATTCGTTCTCTTACTAACACCACATACTTCGGTAGCTGCATCCACTAAACCTTTCTTAACATTATGCCACACATTCTCCAAGTCTAACTCATTCACACACAACTCAACCAAATTACTTATATTTTCTCTCAGTCTGCATTTGTACTTGTCTTTCACATCTTCATCTTGTAACCTCTCAATTCTTATACGCTGTAACGCAGTGGTAGACACAGATGTCCTATGCCGCCAACGTCTGAATAAACCCCTAACTCGACATAAGACCAGGTAGTGGTCCGTCCCTACGTTGGACCCCCGGTAAACCCTTGTATCCACCACTGCGCTCCTCATTCTTTCATCCACAGTTATGAAATCTATCATGCTTCTATCATCACCTCTTTCCCAAGTATACATGTGAATCTTCTTATGACGAAAGAAAGTGTTCGTCACAAAAAGATTCCTTTCCACACATACGGTGAGGAGGCTTTCACCATTCTCATTTATACTTTCATCACCAAACGTTCCCAATATCCTTTCATAACCAAGCCTCCTCACCCCAACCCTTTCATTAAAATCTCCTAGCATAATAATATTTTCATTTCCCTTACACTTCATTAACACCATCCTTACCATTTCCGAAAACTGCTCCCGGATATAAGTGGGCTTAGACATGTCTGGGGCGTAGACCCCTAACACAAACAACTTCTTTAAGCCCACTTTCATTCGTATTCATAGCAGTCTTGGGCTTACACATTCATACTCTTTCACACATTGGCCCATTCTTTCTGAAAGGATGATACCTACTCCCTGGCATGCCCGCTCGATCTCGTCTACACCAGACCAGTATGCGGTATACATGCCATGTGCAGTGACATCCTTCCCCCTTCCTTTTCGTCTCATTTACACATAATACATCTATTCCTCTATCATACATCATATCGCATACTTCATCCATTTTATCATTCATTGCCCCACATACATTCAACGTAGCCAGACGGGCCTCTGCAATCCACTTTTCGCCTCTCTGGGAGACAGAACGAGACGGGTGGCGAATCTCGTCGCCGGTTTTCCTCCCGGAGATTCTTCGCACCCCTGCCCCATTAAAGGGGCGCCGGGAACTCGGGGCCATTTCTTTTACTTTTTGCCTCATGGTGCGAAAACTAGGGCGTGGCATATTTTACGCCGCTACCACACGGCAAGTAGCCGAGTCTGTTCTTTCGGTTTTGTCGCTCTTTTAGCACCACCCGGGGGAAACGTGTAGGGTGGGCCTAGGATTAGGTGGTCGAAGCCTACGGACGCGAGCGACTTATCCCCCCAATTATTCATCAGTTGAAATTAAAATTCAGATGCGTTGTCACCAAAAAGAAACTCTATAAATATATCTTAGAAGTGAAAAGTCAGCAGGAACCTTAAAATTGCTCACAGGAAATATAATATATAATAACTAATTTGTTGCTAACTAGTTTCCGAAATTGCGATTTTGTTGCTCCAACCTGTTTCGAGAAAATCTAATTAATTTTAAAGTTACGATAGCCATAAGAACTTCAAATCAAACCGGCCGTTGTGTACAACAACGAGAATTAGTTCTTAATTTGTTGCTGTAATATAGTGTAAAAAGAATAACAAAAATTAAGACACAAAAAATTAAAAAAATTACTACACATCAAGTTGTAATATAATAACTAATTTGTTGCTAACTAGTTGCCGAAATTGCGATTTTGTTGCTCCAACCAGTTTCGAGAAAATCTAATTAATTTTAAAGTTACGATAGCCGTAAGAAATTGAAATCAAACCGGCCGTTGTGTACAACAACGAGAATTAGTTCTTAATTTGTTGCTGTAATATAGTGTAAAAAGAATAACAAAAATTAAGACAAAAAAATTAAAAAAAAATACTACACATCAAGTTGGGATCTAACGCTGGTTCGGAAGTAGCAAGTTAACGAGCATTTTGCTGCTGGCCATAAAAAGCTAACAATAAAAAATCAATCGATAAGCTGCACCAAGTAATAAATTGCTTATTATAAGCGTGCATGCTACCTTTACAGGAGATTTTTAGTTAAAAGTCAGCAGATATTTTATTGCTGATCTTACATAATATTACCAGCAAGTCACAAAGAGGCAGCATCGAAATAATATTAATCGATATGATGCTAATTTATGTGTGTTCATGCTAATTTCAAAGGATATTTTTAGAAAAAAAGTAAGGCAGATATTTTGTTGCTGGTTAGTAATAGAACCTGCAAGTCATAAATAAAAGCGATCGAAAAGATGCACCACGTAATATTTAAAAAAAAATTAAAATGGCAGATACATTGTGCTAGACAGCAATGGAACGAGAAAATAATACTTAATACGTAAAATAATATTGATTGATCAGCTGCCACAAGTTTAGAAGTTTATAAGGAGCCAGCAACAAAATACAGCAACAATTATTTATTTTTTCATTAGATTTTCTATATTATTTTGTTCTTTTTTATATTATTTTATTCATAGCTCTATATGACAAGTAGTAAATTGGTCGTTGATTTGGAACTTTAGAACCTGTGTTAGAACATAACTTGGTGTAAAAGCACCCGAAATGTCGGGAATTAAACATCAAATAAATAAACACGATAAAATCTGTAAAAGTATTTTTAATCTATGCCTAATGTTCGCGTAAATATAAGAAATCATTGATGTAAAGTAATTACTTTTAATTTATTTCGTGTCTCATTTTTTTCATATCTAATTTTTTCACTATTTTTCAGCTACAAATTAGCAACAAAATCTCCCGTGTATAATCCGCGAATATCTTAACGATAAGATTAATTCGTTTTTTTTGAAACTGGTCGGAGCAAAGGAATGCTACTAATTATCAACAAATTAGCTACAAATTTCTGTGTGAAATTCTAAGGTTTCTGCTCACTTTTAACTGCTAGTATTATAGAGCTCCAAAAATAATAGTCTTTGATTCTTGGCAATTACAATATATAAACAGTATATGTTTCAATAAATACAACAGTATTATGCTACTATTTTACGTTGGTATCTTATAAAAGGGTGACAATCTCTATCACGTAAATATCAAAACAGCGTATCTTTTACGCTCATTTATTTTTGTTGTCTTTTTTATTTATACAAAAACTGCCTTTGAAGTAGCATTGTAATTACTAGGAAATGTTTTCTTTAGCAACTTTTAATTCAAAGTTTGTTCACGGTAAGTTAACTTGTATATGAAGCTCGAAAATTTAGTGGCCCGGATGATTTTTTTAAGCTTAAAATTAAAAATGTTTCCTATTTCCTACTTCCAACGTTTTTTTTTTATTTTTCTACAACTTAATTCACTCTTTGTATCAAAACTAATCCCAACATCTATGTTTAAATGATTTTTTTAAATACTATACCGTATCGTACCGTGAGGGCAATTTAAAAACATAAATTCAACAAAAAAAAAAACGTCCAGACCCGGAATAATTATATGTTGATCACAAAAATACTTTAGTTCCGTGCTGCAACCCTCAACACCACCGCTCATTACTAAGCCCCTTTACCATGCTACCTTCAATTGCTTCTTCATTTTAAGGATAAAAATAAAAAAATTAAAAATTAGGAATTAACTCTTACCACATCATATTCCTTAATATCTATCTCACTGTCACGCCCACGTTAAGACAGACCTGTCAAAATACATTTATTTTGTGAAAATTTTTCGTTGTATTTTGAAATACCACGACCAAATGTCGCCAGCATAATACGACACAGTTTTTCTCCAACATTTTTCCCACCATCATCATCAACATTACAGCCCTACACAAGTCCACTGCTGAACATAGGCGTTCCCCAAGGAATGCCATAAAGCACGGTTCTGAGCCACCTGCATCCATCGACTTCCTGCATGTCTTACCAGGTCTCCATCTAGTGAGGATCGCCCTACACTACGCCCACCGGTACAAAGCTGCCACTCGAGAACCTTTTTTCCATATCGGTTGTTGGTTCTTCGAGCCATATGGCTGACCCATTGCAACTTCAGCTTACTAATCCGTTGGGCTATGTCAATCGCTCTGATTCTACAGCGGATGTCGTCATTTCTAAGTTTATCACGCAGGAAGATCCTGAGCGTAGCCCTCTCCATAGCTCATTAAGCAACCTCGAGCGTCCTCTTACGACCAGCAGTGAAAGAACAAGTCTTAGATTTGGAAAGTTATTCTAGCCTTCAAAACGATCTCTATAATTTAGAAGCGTATTGTTTTAACAATAAATTTGATCTAAATATTTCTAAATGTTTTATCTGCTCATTTACTTGTAAACCTAATCCTATAATATATAATTATAAATTACAACATACTGCTCTAAATAGAACCAGCACTATCAGAGATCTAGGTGTTACATTTGACTCAAAACTGCTGTTTGACAATTACGTTGATGATATTGTTACAAAGGCTAACAAAGCGCTAGGTTTCATATTAAGATTATTGGCAGATTTTGAAAGTATAAAAACTTTCGAAATTCTTTACTGCGCTTTTGTACGCAGCCACTTGGAATATGCCTCTGAAATTTGGAATCCTAAATATAATGTATACGTTGATAGGATAGAGTGCATACGAAAAAGATTTTTTGAGTTTTCTTCAATTTTTTGCGTTTTCTTTAATTTACCTTTATATGAGCAAAGAAATATTGCAGATTTCTCTTTCCTCTTTAAAATTGTTAATGGTGTTATTGATTGCCCTGAACTATTGGGTAAAATAGGTTTACGCACCTCATCATATATCTTGCGAAAACCTACAATTTTATCGGTACATGCATATCTTTTAATGTTATAGCACATATTCAAAACGTGGATATTGACTTATTTCATTCCAGCGTTCTCCAACTTAGGCGTTCTCTTTCTAACAATTTCTTTTCTTTTCGATAGTGTACTGTTACTTGCCATATACTTGTACTCTATATCTTTTGACAAAATCTTGTATATTATAAAATATTATATAAGTGAAAACTTGTAAATGGCCTTCATTTTTGTTATTTGTTTGAGGTTGCAGTAGCTACAGTTCGCGACCGCAATAAAGGATACAGCCCTAGGTGCTATGGTTGTGGGAAAAGGGGCCATCTTCGATCCAGCTGCCCTAAGCGAACTGTAAGAAGAGAAGATGACCGACCTCGAGGGGGTAATGCGGCTAACAGCACCGCTCAGCAGCGGCAGGATCATCGTTCTCCTCACGTTAGGGAGGATGCAGCACCTACAGTTCGCGACCACGATAAAAGTTACAGCCCAATGTGCTACGGCTATGGGGAAAGGGGTCATCTTCGACACAGCTGCCCTAAGCGATCTGTAAACAGGGAAGGTGATCGATTTCGAAAGGGAAGTGCGGCTTACGGCACCGTCCAGCAGCAGCAGGAATACGACTTTACTATCGGACACTGCAGCGGGAAATGGCGTGGCAACACAGATGCATTGTCAAGAAGTCCTTATCCTGATGATTGCGAGAACAGTACTAGGCAAGAGAAGAGTAAGGAAGTGGTATCCGTGAGGATGCTCAGGACAGACCACCTCAGCAACGAGTGGAAGTACAGCTTACAACACGCACAGCAGGAAGATCCGGACATCAAGCCGATTCTAGAAGGATGAAGGCCAGTGCTCCCAAGCCAAAGTGCAGCGACGTCTCAGCGATGAGTTCGACCACTAAAAGCTATTGGGCCCAATGGGACAGCTTGCTGCTTCGGGACGGAGTTCTGTGCCGTAAATGGGAAAATGTTCGGGGAGACAGCTGTCATTTGCAAATGGTTGTCCCTAAAGCTAAAGTACCGGATGCTCTACAGCTGAACCATAATGATTGTTCAAGAGGCCATCTGGGAGTTAAAAAACTCCACTGAAGATCCGGGAATGGTTTTACTGGGTCCACTGTCGGTTCGAGGACTGGTGTCGCAAATGTACAAGTTGTGCGTCTGTAAAGGGACCTCAGACTCGTAGTAGAGGTGCATTGAAGTTGTACAATGTTGGAGCACCACGGGAGAGAATAGCCATTGACGTGGCGGGGCCGTTTCCGGAGAGTGAAAACGGTAACAAGTATTTCATAGTTGTGATTGATTACTTCACTAAGTGGCCCGAAGTCTTCGCCATTCCAAATCAAAAAGCTTCAACATAATAACAAAACAGATAAACTAGTTCATGAAGTCTTCTGTAGAATTTCACTACAATTAGAGCTATACAGCGATCAAGGAAGGAATTTTGAGTCTCAAATATTTCAGGAAACTTGCCGAGTTATGGGTACTCATAAAATAAGAACGACTTCTTATCACCCGTAATCTAATGGAATGGTAGAGTGATTTAATCAGACATTGGAGAGGTACCTAGCAAAAGTTGTAGACAATCGGCAAAGGGTTGGAACAAGCACATACAACCGTTTTTGTTGTCATATCTGTAGCCATGGAAGGAAAATGGGAGATCTCCCGCCGGGCAAGGTGTTCTTCCCGGGGAGCGGCCAGCACTCCGAGTGATAGTTCGGAGAAGTTCTATATATACTGTCTATAATTACGTGATTTAAGCTTCGGTGTATTTCGCTTGTGGCGCGACGACAGCGCCGCTACATCACCCTGCTCAGACCGGAGGTCGATAGTGCAGCCTCGTTGCCGACGAATGTGCAAGTGCCAGGAGATTTGCCTTGTAGTCTGCGGTGAGTCGAGAAGAAGGCAAGTAATCTGCGAGAGTGCCGTGAAGCGGAGGCGAGCAGTAAGGCTCAGAGCCGTGCCGAACACTGTATAGCGCAGAGAGTAGCTTGAAGGAACAGGAAGCGTTATTATTCCAGTGCTGCGATGAACCTTGTGAAGCTGAGTTTGAGCATCGGCTTGCAGAATATGAAGACTGCAGTTTATATCTGCTCGGGAGCGAATGGGTGGAGTATTCTATGACGATGATGAAGCTTGAAGTTTCCGAAGGTTGTTTGGTTGCGTGTTCAGATCACGTCGGTTAGTCACCACTGTAGCCATGGAAGGAAAAGGGGAGATCTCCCGCCAGGCAAGGTGTTCTGCCCGGGGAGCGGCCGACACTCCGTGTGATATTTCGGAGAAGTTCTATATATACGGTCTATGATTCGGAATGTTGATAGCGTGATTTAAGCTTCGGTGTATTTCGCTTGTGGCGCGACGACAGCGCCGCTACATATCGAAGCGCTGTTCACGAAAGTACTTCCGTGACACCAGCTTTCGCAAACTTTGGAAGATAATTACCGCTGCCTACAGACCTCATCACCGGGATACCATCTGATGCCCCACGCAGTATAACGGATTATGCAAATGACTTGTGAAACAATATGAATGACATTTATGAGCACGTCGGATATTCGGGCCAGCAAATGTCCGAAAAGATGAAAACCTGGTATGACCGCAAAATGAACAACAAAAGGTTCGACGAAGGTTCACTAGTGTGGTTGCAGAATCCAGTCCGCAGGAAAGGGAAATCTCCTAAGCTTCAAGCTAAATAGGACGACTCGTACCGGATTACGACCATGATCAACGATGTAACCTACCGGATACAGAAATGCGCAAGAGTGACTCCTTAGATCGTTCATGTGGATCGCCTGGCGCGTTATTATGGGGCCGGTAATGCTCGGGACGAGCATGTAGGAGGGGGCAGTGTTGCGCGCCTAAATTGACGTCTGGCACTAGCGCCTTCTAGTGTCGGGTAACAGAGCGAGGAGAGCTTTCCAGAAAATAACATGACTAATCTTTCAACCAACAGCACCATCTAGTATCGAATTGAAGAACTAAGCTTTCTAGAAGCCCAACAGTCGAACTTGCTGCGTCAGTCAGCGCCCGTTTTTTACTGGAATATTCTGGATGTTTCGGAGTAAAAGGCGTATTTAAAGCCGCTGCAACCCGGTATCGAAGCAGTATTGAATTTGGCGAGACAAGCGAAGCTTCGGAGCGAAATAAAGTGAATCAGTGTGATTAATTATTAGTGTTTTAAGTTTTAATTGGTGTTCGGTAATAAAAGTGTAAATTTTGGTAATTTAATCGGCAGTTTTTATTGTCACGAACCTCAAGCTCGTAACACTACTTTTGTAAATTAGCTGTAAGTTTTCCAAGTGAATAAAAAATAAAATAAAATATGATAAATCCATAAGCCATCACTCTCAACACGCACTGGTTGTACAATATTTGGCACCGCTGCAGGGACTATATCACCGTCCAAATTTTATAACGTCACCCTGTCTTACAACCCTCTGAAGTTGGATAGGTTTTGACTCTGGTTGTCTACTTGAATAGCTATCGTAGCCTTTCTGTATAAACACTCCATCACTTCGATACACCGACAGTCAACTTGGCACCGCTGAAGAGACTGTCCTAATGTCTGCTGTCCTGCCCAAATTTTGACGGAATCAAAGGCTTTTTTATAGTCCACGTCTGCAAGGTAAAGTGGCAGATTGTACTCCTCGGTTTTCTGTACAATCTGCCGCAGGGTGTGTATTTGGTCTATGGTGTTGAAACCTTTTCGGAAACTGGCTTGTTCAGGAGGGTGGAAACCGTCGAGTCTGCGTGCGAGATGATACGTAATAACTCTTGAAAAAAGCACGTGGATGACGGAGATAAGAAATTTTTGTCGCCTTTCTTGAAGGACAAAACCATCGCACTTCTGTTTCATGCCTATGGAATAATGGCACCATGGAGTATGACATTGAATAGCTTCCTAAGGACTATTAGTACTGCTTTTCCACCCACTTTCAGAACCTCCGCTGTAATTCTATCCTCGCCTGGGGCCTTACCGTTTTTAAGTTGCTAGAGAGCCATGCTAATCTCGCTCAGACTAACGGTCGGGATATCTTTGTAGGATAAGACTTGCTTTTGGATTGTTACTCACACGTGCGTGTGGCTCCGACGATTATGTGTATAGCTGCCTAAAGAACCTATAAATCTCACTCAAAATCTCAGGTGTAGCGAAAATTATGCTACCACGCTCAGTCTTCAGCTTTGACAGTGGGGTCTTTCTGGCAGACAGATCTCTGGCAAAGAGTTTGGAGCCCTGTTTTCGCTCGATCGCTTATTCAATACAAGTAGTATTAAAGTTGCCTAAGTTCCGCCGCATGCATTTGGAGATCTGTTTATTCAATTGCCTGTATGCTGTAAAATCTGTTGAAAACTTCAGCTTCATTTCCAGTCCAATAGCTATGAGATTAAGAGTGTGGTCGGAGAGTTTTTGTGTACTTCTGCGGCGGGTCTTGCAGAACTTAGCTCCGATCGCATGGACAGTTTCCATGAGCTTGTAATTTATATCATCCGCTGCATTGCAGTTTTACAGGCACTGAAAATAGTTTTGTAACTCGAGCTGAACGGTTTCGCGACTTTTGATTGGAACACGAGGTGTAATGAGCGTTGACTTCATTAGAGGAAACCTCTTCAACTTACCGTTTAGGTTCAGTGTGCCTCTAACCATTCGGTGATCGCTGCCAGTTTTCACCTTTGCGATCACTAAGACATCTCTGAATAGTTGTCGTCTTGTCGTCATAATGAATTCAATCTAATTTTGTGTTGAACTTCTGGGGCTCGACCAGGTACACCTTCTGTGAGGCCGCTTCTTAAAGAAATATTCATCATAAAAAGCCCTTCTTTCTCCATGCCGTCGGATAGCTGCTGGCTCCTTGGGTTCCGTTTGCCTATCCAAATTTTCTCTACCTCCAGCTCACCATTCTTTATTTTGCCTAGTTTTGTATTGAAGTCTCCCATTCACACCATATAGTGGGTTTTGGAGGAAAGCATGACTCTATACACTTTTCACATATTTTCTACACCTCTTCATGGGCATTTGCCGAAGTTGGTGCGCAAACCTGTGTGAACTTCAGCAAATACCGTTTGGTGATTCTGAGTATAATGTACGCAACATTTGTCGACACACTCCCAATCTTTACAACGTTGTTAACGAGAGACTTGTGGACGATAAATAGAACACCTCCTTGAGGCAGGTGATCGCCCTCTCGGTGATAGAACAAGTTGCCGGATTCGAGAATCACCGTGTCCTTCCTCTCTCTTCAGACCTCGAATCATCCTATAATATTTCAGTGCAACTTGTCTATCTCTTCTTTCAGCTCCAGGACCTTCTCGTCAGTCTTCAGGGTGCCAGCGTTTTTTTTTCAGTTAATATTTATTGTGGCCTTTTTTAAATTCATTTTTCTACAACAAGGCTTGCAGGGTTTATACTGTCCAGTATTTTTGGTTAAACACTTAAATTTAACTGAAACACATCATCATGACAACGGAGTAAATTCAAATTAATGAAGCAGGTATAATTTAATCATGTAGGTTGTAATGCTTTTATAAATGCTAGCAATTTTTATATCAGCAATATTTTCGATGAGTTCATCACATATATGGTTTTATATCATTTTTTAATGCCTAAAATTTCCTTTTACATGTTCTTTTTAGCCAGCCGTATAAGTTTACTGCGGAACGTAGGCCTCTACCGTTGTAGGAGGATAAGCCTCAGTCGTCACGCTTGGATTCCAGATCCAGGCATCTTGCACCTGTGACACTCCTTCTCGTCGATAACCGCGATATTTTACGTCTGACGTATATAAAATGTTTATATGGTGGATCTGTACTATGCCTTTTAACTGGAAACGAGGCATTCCAAGTAGTAGTTAGTCCTCAGGGGTGAAAACACATCAGTATTTTGATTTTTAATTGAGGGTAAATGTAGATGTCTGTGGTCACAGCATCCACTATCAGGTGGACTGTGTGCTCCTTTGTCACCTTTAATCAATAAAAAAACTACAATAGGTTATTAAGAATTAACAATATTTTGTTGCTATCATATAAATTTAAAATAACAGCCTATGTTATTTCCATCCCAGAGCCGAGCTTCATCATTTTAATATTCAAGTATTTGCCTACTCAGTGTATAATAAAGTCTTAATATAAATCATGAATGGCACTTAGTTAAGGACACTTAGTTACCCTTTACACGCGTAGCATTTTAGAAGCGCAAGAATAATAAGCAAGTTAGTCAGTCAGTCGATATGTTTTGAAGGAATTCCTGATATGGATTTCAACATCTGATAAATCATTATAAAATTTTAAACGTTATGTAAAATGTTATACATAGTTACTCTCTGGTGGACTGTATACTGTTTTAATTCTTATTTCTATAGAAACATGATCAACTTTCTGTGTAGAGTATTTTCACTTAGTACTTTGTAAGCATAGAAATATACTTCAAAAGACTGGTTTCGCCTTTTGTAAAAGTTAATTCAGAATAATTGCAAAAGTTAAGCAGAGCCCAAGTATAGCAGACATGCAACTTCGAAACAAAATAATATTTAAGATAATTCTGAGTTATCAAAGTGATCGTTTACTAAATTTACAGTGTCAATAATATTCAGGCGTAAAGCTAATAGAACTGGAGTTTCATTATTTCGTTCTTTTAAACACATTAAATATTTAAGTAAATTTACGTAACGAAAATACGTATCATAAAGAATTTACGTAAGTAACTATTATATGAGCGTAACGGCAATGTTAGCTTTATTAACCTTTTAGCTACCAAGTGTCCGAATTCGGCCGTACCCACCCACAGCACTTCAACCCATAAATACTTATAGTTAGGGACTGCTTTTCCATAAAAAGTTTGGCAATATAGGCTCAGTATGAAATTTTTTATCCTCTAGTACAATAAAAAGTTAGTTATTCTATGGTTGTTTATTTATCTACGTTCATTACGTACGCCATTTTTGTGTGGATGTTATTATGTTTTGTTGTGTTGATTATTGGACATTT
The DNA here is from genome assembly GCA_907164705.1 of Parnassius apollo. Lineage (NCBI taxonomy): Eukaryota > Metazoa > Arthropoda > Insecta > Lepidoptera > Papilionidae > Parnassius > Parnassius apollo. The sequence continues at coordinate 603,322 of CAJQZP010000552.1, read as the reverse complement.
CTAGGGTTTTATTAGTGTTTAGTATAGTGTTTTATGATAAAAATTTTAAAAGTTTTTGTGTGAATATAACTTATCTTTTTCCGTAAATAATTTCGAGTAATATATAGAAATAATAGTGATTTTCAAGCAGCTTACATCCGCTTGGTATGTACCCGTTGTAACGAAAAACGGTGTACCCGTTTTTTGTTACAAAATACAATAAAGTATTTTTGGAATGAAGTAAAACCTGACTATTGTTTATACCAAAGAATGGAGAATTTTGTATAGATTTTATAATGCATAAACTTCTTCATAGAAAAGTAGTCCCAAAATATAAGTTTTAATGGTTTAAAGTGCTGTGGGTGGGTGCGGTCACATGCGACCGCTCGGGATTTGACGGATGCATGCGAATGCACGAGATTTTTTTTTATTGGGATTGAAGGGTTAATTTTGTTGTGATTTTTAATAAAGAAGTTTTTTCGTAATCACTCTACTTGGCCATCTTATCACACGTATATCAAACTAAATGCTGTTGATTTTGTTTCTTGAAACCAATCTATATATTTCAAAATATACATTTAAATATATACCGTGTGATGTTGGCGTAAGAAAATAAAACACATCATGTCAAAAAGTATGTGATTAAAAGCGATTCTAGGAATCACCAGGAAAAGTTAAGTATTCAATAGGACAATGTCAGTATAATTATCTTTGAATACTAAATGTAATATTGAATAAAACTTACAGATTTTATCGCGTTTTCTTACAACTATTATTTATTATTATTATCCCGACGTTTCGGATGGTCACGAGGGGGGGAGACTGAGATGTTTGACGTCCCAATGTCATAGTTAGTCCGGCTACCTTCAGTTTTCGAATATTAATTTTTGATCTGATTTACGCAAATGGAGCTTATCGTATCATGAAGTCTTGCAGTGGTATACTTGGTTTTGGGTTTAATTTTGTTAATTATAGGATCCCAAGTCGATGGCAGCACCCATCCATCTTCTCTATTGAAATTTTGATTTTTTTAATTTCAATAGCCTCGCGTATCATCCATAGTAGGAATCGGTGTTCTTTTGCAAGGATTTGTGGTTTATCAAATCTAATGTAATAGTGGGGACGATCTTGAACATGTTCGCAGACTGCAGACTTCTAAGTCTACAGTTCGAAGTCTACAGTCTGCTATATGTTCCTTCACGCGGGTTTTTATAGATCTTTTTGTTTGACCTATGTAAGACAGACCACATTCATAATCTAGCTTGTACACACCTACATCTTGTAGAGGAATATTACATTTGATGAATGGTAAAAATTGACTAATCTTCTTCGGCGGTTTATAGTTTGTTTTAATGTACGCTCTCTTCAAGATGTAGCCAATCTTGTCCATGACTTTTCTGACATACGGTAGTACAGCAGGCGCGCGCTCGACTGTGGCCGGCTTCACTTGTTCACTGTGACGTAGGCGCGGGACCCGAAGCTTGTTGTCTTGCAATACTTGTTTGACGTGCTGAAGCTCGGCGGCCAGATGTTTTGGTCATGACCATGACCATGGGTACTGTAAAGCACCCGAAACGTCGGGATAATGAAAATAAATTAAAGTTGTAATTAAACGCGATAAAATCCGTAAATAATAGTTTTATTCAATGTGTAGTGTTGGCGTAAATATAAGAAATCATTAAATGTAATATTTCCAGAGTGCTGACGGGAAGCAGCGCCAAAGCTGTGACATCAGGTACAGCAGACGGTGATAGATACGGTAGATCTCCTCTTCTGATAAAGAATTCAATATACAGCAATGGACTGCTAAAGAATATTTGCGAAGTAGAAATAGGTTAATCAGTTAAAGTTAGAAAAAAAATCTTGAAACTCTGGGTCCGACTACTGTAAGGGTTTAAATAATACAAGTTTTTACGGATTTTATGGCGTATATTCACTTTTTTATATACCCGACGTTTTTGAGTACTTTACAGCACTTATAGTCACCGAGGGACTGAGATTTTTGACATCCAGATGTCATAGTTATATTAAAACTTGTATTATTTAAATGTGTCGTGTTCGCGTAAATATAAGAAACCAATTACAATAAGAGTTCCAGAACTTCTCAGTACTTTATATCTTAAGATTTTCATCTTCCTTTAGATTTGGTGATATGATGGTGAAGTCAGCAAGGATTCAAACATGTCTGGTTGGTGAAACCACTTATAATTAGACTTAAAAAAAACTTTCTTTTAAGTGGTAGATCCATGATGCAGTTATATTATTGTTGTAGCACGAATGGGTCGACTCGATTAAAGAAAAACCTCGCTCACATAGGATACCAACGTAAAATAGCAGCCAATGCATCTTTGTTTAGTGTTTTGAGTGAAGAAAACTGGATACCCTCTTTAGAGGAAACGATACATTCTATTTTAATCCTCAGGGGTGCCAACGCATCTGCCTTTTGATTCTTAATCGAGGATAGATGTAAATGTTTATGGGCCACGGCATTAAATTACATCAGGTAAACTATGTGCTCGTTTGTCATCCCTATTCTTTAAAAAAAATCGAGTACTATTTCATCTTTACAGGAGAGCGCTTCAAATAAACAATAATAATCTCTTTGGGTAATCTATATTGTAGAGTTATTTCCGTGGGCTCAGATAACGACGTCCATGTAAGGATTTTCAGCAAGACAGTCCAATTTGATTCAAAATTTATGAAGAACTCACTCCAGTATTCTATTTTCTACGCACGATTCACCATATACGTAGTTTGTTTGAATTATTACTCAATGAACTAACGCTTTAGTTTGAAATACGGATTGAGAAGTCCTTTTTAATAAAAATAATAATATCCCATAGATGTTTAAAATTGTTTACTTTTAATTGTTTAATTGTTTACTCACATTCTTCGCGTAGAAATTTAAAATCCAGAATCTAGATTCATTGGCAAGACGCACTGGATATACAATCTTGTTTTCAAGTTTTGTGGTACGGTGCCCATCCGAGTTGACTACGTCGATTGACCTCTTAGACAATGTTGGATTTACCTAGTCGGATTATTTTACCCAGGTAAACATACTCAAAAACTAATGTTAAAACTCAACTAATATTTTTTATTAACTAAGTTTATAATAATAAATTATCATTTAGGAACTGATTATAATCGATTATTGGTAATTTTGAAAATCGACTATCAGAATGTAAATTTTAAAACTTCCTGAACTCACGTGGTAGAGCCATGCTGCAGCTATATTAATTGTATAGTTGTAGCACGAATGGGTCGGCTCGACCGGGGAAGGACCACGCTCTCACAGAATACCAGCTTCAAATAGCAGCTTAATGCTACTGTGTTTCGTATGGTGAGTGTAGAGAACCGGAGACCCTTTTTACTGGAAAAGAGGCATTCCATCTTAGGCCTCAAAGCTGATAACGCATCTTCATTTTGATTCGCAAACGAGGATAGATTTAGATGTCTATGGGCCACAGCAACCACATCAGGTGGACTGTGTGCTCACTTGTCAACCTTTTCCTATAAAAAAAAAATTAATACGAATGTTCAATAGCTTAGCACTCACCGTAAATTTCATATTAAGTAAGCTTTCATATTAATTAAGTGCTGATTTACAATGTGCAAGGAGGCCTATGTTTAGAAGTAAACGTCCTGATAAAGAATATTATGCTACATGTATAAGTAACATTTTTAAAGAGAAAATTATTGTGATCCGAACTCTGATTAATTACGTAAGAACGTAGATATATTCTCATATAAAGATTTAAAATGTTAAATTTATTGGTATAGTCGTTTGCTCGAATATTTTCTTCGGATACTAACCGTTTGATTGATCGTCATACGTTTGTTTACTATTAAATCTGACCCGTGTAAGTCATCGTTTTCGTAGTAATATCTAAACTAACGATGTATCCATTTTCTATCCAGTAAGAATTGCAAACGGCCACACAGTCGACGTAACGATAAGTTGGTGCTATGGCCCACAGAAATTTACATTACTTGTCTGTCTTCCTTAAGAAGTCAATTGGACTAGACATCAGGAAATTTTGTAAATCCTACGAGTATTTTGTTTGTTCCACAAAAACTGATTTTGTTCACAGAAATATATTAAATTGAAAAGGTGTTTTCCTAGTTCTTAATACTTTTTACCGAAAATTCATACGTTTTCTTATCAAAAATACTTAAAATTTTAATAAAAAAATATTTTATGTTTAGTGATAATATTTTTGAAAACTATACACTGTTTGTTTTTTACCAGGTGGTGGGAGTCATTTTCTATCAGAGAGTCCGTCTTAATAGGTCACCCTATAACCTAATTCTTCCGCCAAACAGCAGTGCTTTCATCGCTGTTCCGGTCCAAAGGGTCTGTAGAATGTAGAAGTCTGAAAGTCAGTGTAAGTACCGGCTGTGAGGCAGTCCAACTTCATCACTTCAGTTTTATAAAAAAGCATAACTGTGATAACAACACAGGATTAAAAAACGGAATAAGAGTGTGTTATTTTTTTTGTAGGATAGGGTGACAAACGAGCACACAGTCCACCTGATGGTAAGTGGCTGCTTTGGCCTATAGATATCAACATCTATCCTCAATTACGAATCAAAATGCAGATGCGTTATCACCCGTGAGGACTAAGATGGAATGCCGCATTTCCAGTAAATAGAGTTTCTGGTTCTCTACAGTCACCATACAAAACACAGCACCATTAATCTACTATCTGAAGCTAGTATTCTGTGAGAGCGTGGTCCTTCCCCGGTCAAGCAGACACATACTACTAAAATAACTGCAGGATGGCTCTACCACGTGAAGAAAATTCTTAGAGATGATATGACAATTTTAGGAATAAGATAAAAAAATCAGCGCACCGTCCCTTCGTCGCACGCATAATATATCGCTACAAGTAAAAAGAGTCGCTGATTGTTTTCACTTACGACGTGAAACACAGAAGTACTACTACTCTAAGAGCGTAGTCCTACCCCGGTCGAGCCTTCCCGTTTATGTTTCAGGAATAATACAAATGCAAATTGTGTGTGAGAAACATGTTACTAAAATATAAAACATTTTAAGTTTTTTTAAAGGATTTGTCTGTCTGCCCAAACTAATCTTTGGAATGGCTGAACCAATTGTAATTAAACTCACTTGGTAGAGACGCGCCGTAGCTATATTATTATAGTTGTAGCACGATGGGTAGGCTTGACTAGGGCAGGACCACGCTCTCACAGAATACCAACGTAAATTAGCAGCGTAATACTTCTGTGTTTCTTAAGGTGAATGTAGAGAACCAGAGACCCTTATCACTGGATACGAGGCATTCCAAATCAGTCTTCAGGGGGGGAACGCATCTGTATTTTAATTCTTAAACGACTGTAAATTCAGATGCCTATGGACCACAGTATCCACTTACCATCATGTGGATTGTGTGGTCTATTGTTACTCTTATTCTATTAAAAAAAAAACCAGAACAAAAACAGTAAAGCATTGCACCCTACACCGTTAACGTGTTTGATATCTAGATTTTCCAAGACAGTTTGATTGATTGTTTATATATTTTCAATTTTATTTGTTATATAGTTATACAATATAAAAAATTTGCTCTTGTAAGATATATAAGGATATAAAAATATGTTTTACCATGATTATTATTTTCTATGATTTTTCATATAAAAGATACAATAAAATATCATAACATTTAACATAAACATTCACGCCATATGATTCAATCTATGTCTGAGGCTATCTTCAGAAGTTGACTCTTTGGGGCTGTAATGGAATTAATGGATGTATACTAATGGTATACGTTAAAAAGATCTGCATTATTTGACTTGTTAATCTATAGACGCAAAAATGAAAACATTAATTTGTTCAAAATCTTAATATCTCCTGGCATTATTTACATATTGTGCTCCTTTACTTAAGAAAAAAAATGCTGCGTTCGAATACTCGAATTTTTTATGTACTACTGTAACTGTTTGTAAAACTTTTTAAGTAACAGCAACAAGTGGCTGGTTGCAGCTAGTATAATAAGTATTTTCGTAATTTATGAAGTGCTCGACATTCTTCTGCATAGTTTCATAAGGTTGGGGTTGAAGTAGTCCTAAAGTTGAGGCATGATCCTTTATTTTTTGTGCACAACATTTTTAACGACTTAATAATGCTTTATACATTACATTGTGTTTCTCAGTGGCAAGAACTTTTATTAGGTTTATAAAATTTGACATATACAAAAGGCATTAAACAATATGTGTATTTATACGCCATTCTAGTCATTAACGCAGCACAATTTAAAGAAACAGGATGCAACAATATCAGTGTCATTATTAATTTTTATTCTTATTTATTCTACAACATCATTATTATTCTAGGAAAAAACACGTGATGGTAGGAAAAGCGCTGACCTGTTCAAGCATATAGAAGTTGCTTTTTCTGTTGACAATACTAGCAAAAGCGACGCAAAACATGAGGGTAATAAAATGATGGTCTTTTTCAATATAAATAAAGTGACAAACTAACTTATAGTCCACCTGATGGTTAGTGGCTTCTGCAGCCCGAGAACACCCGCAACCCACAACAAACAGTGGAGGCTACAGATGCGTTATCAGCTCTGAAAACTTAATGTAATTTACCTCGTAGTCTATTTAAAACGAAACACAGTCATGCAAGCACTGTTGCTTGTCAGCACAAGTAATTAAAAGAAGTCCTACCAACTAGTAGATATTAGTAGTCTTAGTTTGAATTTTTGAATAATGTTACTACTCGTTAATAGGACACCTATTATGCGTAGGTATCCGCATGAATAGGAATTGCCTCTTTACTCATGTTTGCCGTTAAGTAACAGGGCACAAGTCTTGTGTTCCGTTTTGTACTGTTACACGTGAGACTGTTATTCATTTATATATTAAGTTACTAGCTGGTTTTTTGGTAGGTAATTGTTATATATTAAGAGATGTTGAATATAAATATAGTCAAAACTAAAAAATTTAAATCATGCCATATAAATCACCTCTTTTAAGTATAAATTATTGCTTTTACGTCATCATTATAATCATTACATCTCTTCACAAATCCACTGCTGAATGTAGTTCTCGCCCAAGGAATGCCACAAAGCATGGTCCTGAGCCACCTGCATTAATCGGATTCCTGCATGTCCTACCTGGTCATCACTCAGTCTAGAGGGGAGTCCTACACTTAACCTACTGGTACGAGGCTCGTACCAGTAGGTGAAATCACTCGAGAACCTATTTTCCCTTCGGTTGTCAGTTCTTCGATCTATATGGCGGGTGCATTGCAACTTTAGCTTACTAGTCTGTTGGGCTATGTCGTTTACTATGGTTCTACTGCGGATATCCCCATTTCTAATTTTATTACGCAGAGAAACCCCAAGCATAGCCCTCTCCATAGCTCAGTAAGCGACTTTGAGCGTCCTTATACGGCCAGGAGCGAAGAACCACGTCTCAGATTCGTAAGTCATCACTGGCAACACGCACTGATTGTACAATATAGTTTTAAGGTTTTGATACCTGACGAGAAGATGTGTCCTAATTTCCTGAATGCTGCCCAGCCGAGTTGAATCCGTCGATTGACCTCTCGGTCGTTGGATTTACCTTGTTGAACTATTTGTCCCAGATAAGCGTACTCGTCAACAACTTCGAGCTTAGTGCTCTCGACAACTATCGACATAGGTATGACATGAACTTTACTCGTGATCTTTGTTTTGTCCATGTTCATCTTAAGACCTATCCGTTGGGAGACACTGTTGAGGGCATCATCAGCAATCGAAGGTGAGTGATGTACTCGCCATTGGTGTTAATACTGTATCCTTTCCAGTTCAGTAGCTTGAAAACATCTTCCAATGCAGCAGTGAAGAGTTTCGGGGATATAACGTCACCTTGTCTTACACATCTCTGCCGTTGGATAGATTTCTTACTCTGGTTCTGTACTGGAATAACCATAGTAGCCCTATTGTACAAGAACTTTGGCACTTCAATATACTGATCTTCAGCGAATACCGTTTGGTGATTCTGAGTATAAGGTAAACAACCCTCGTTGATACACTCCTACTAAAATTTTTATTTACCATGTTGTAGTAGATACTCGGCGGCTAATAAAAAAATTATAAGAAAACCATTTTTTTTAATTAATAAATAATTTGCACAATACCATCTATAGATGAAATTCGTTAGCTTTTTCACTTATATATTGGGTTTTATATATTTCTTATAAATAATTATTACCTTATTCTTTATTATTTTTGTTTAATGCGTTTAGGTACAATTATATCAATATAGAAAACTATTTTACATTATTTAATTACAAAATTCCTTTGATCACTCAACGCCACCATTGAACCAATTCGTACCTATAATTCTTATTCATACATCCGTATTAACGTTTTTAACGTTAGGAATTCCAGATATCTAATTTCCGATCCAAGCATTTTAAATTTGACGTAAAAGGAACATTGTATACTGCAGTACCATTAGTATACAAATCGGTACACAACAGTTTATTTTAACATGTGGACAATGTAACTGAGCCTGTCACCATATTTCATCTCGTGAGTGTAATAAAAGGTGACAATGCGAAACACCGGATATGTGCTATGACTAATAACAACGTCAAAGGTGTAAAACATCTGGTACTGTGGTCTCCGCTTGCTAAGCCAGACGATTAAGGTAAATCCTTTCTTAGCAGTGAACTTTTAAAGGCTGATGTTGAAAATAGTCATCTGTTGGATTTTTTGGTCTTTCTTTCAATTTACTTGCACGACGTTACGTAATAAAAATTACCTTTACTGATATTTAAAAGCTATATGTGACATAAAGCCACTTTGAAGTTATATTGTGGCGGCTACGGTACGGATAGGTCTACTCGATTGCAGAAAAAGATCTCATCCTCAAAAAATACTAGCTTGTAATATCAGCTTTATGCTGCTATTTTGTGCGTTATAATAATAGAGAAATGAAACCCTTTTTACCGTTAATGAGGCATTCTATCTTAGTCCTGATGGATTACAACGCATGTATACTTGACATTTCAATGCTTGGTTTACTTAGTTTTATTAACATTTCATTGCTCATTTAAGATTAAAGAAATGAAATGGAAAATTACTCGATAGATTCATACTGAACCCTTAATGGTTGCATCTTGAATGGATCAATACTGCTCGACAAGTTAAGGAGAATAAAAAAAAGCTCACGCAGAATACCAACGTGAAATTGCAGCATAAATTTATGTTTCATATGATGACTAAGTAGAATCGGAATAACTCTCATCTTGGTCCTTATGAATTACAACACATCTGCATTTTAATTCTTAATCGAGGATAAACGTAGATGTGCATAGGCTTCAGAATTCATTAACCATCAGCTGGACAACTTGCTCACTTTGTTACCACTTAAAAACTTAAGTCGAGGATTTCCGACGTAAAAAGGCTTTCAAACCTTCTCCGCTGCATACTTATTTGTTCAGCAGGAAGTAAGCCAGTGAAATACATTGGATAAAACGTTCCTTTATTTCAAATTTTATTGCTAATTATCACAAAATAAAGGATCAAATAAAAATTTAGCCGATAAATAATATTACTCAAGAGCTTGCCTTTTTTCCCCACGCTAAAAACTCGCTTTTAAATTCACAACCAAAACAACCCGGGCTCGATCTCCGTTGGCACCAAAAAGTTGACTGTGAAACTGAGTATGACGAATTCTATGTTAAAGAAGTAAAATATTTCAAGAAATGTGAAGCCCGTCTATGTGTATTGAGGCGGCATGAAAGGTTAAGGACGTAAATGTAACATGACTGCCACAAGCAAATGGTTTATTTATAGGGTAGCAATTTTGGTAATCGTCTATATAGTGGCTATGTATGAAAATCCACTACTCCATATCGTCTCATGGGAATCGTTAGAGTCGATACAGGGAAAATGACATAGGAGATGGGTAGCATCATCTTTCTGGTAACAACGCAAAATAACAAAAAACTGCGGTGCCAAACCGTATGCCGAAATCCCTCTTATGAGGCAATCTATATTGATGCCTATATTAAGTAGTGAACTTTTATTGCTTTATGGTGCTGTAATGAATGGATGGATGGATTTTGAAAAATCTTTCCGAAGTATGGCGATTTGAGTAATTTCATTCAAGAACGGGAGGGGTTCACGCCCAGATCTGGACTAACAGGATGATGAAGATACATATTTTAATATAATTTAAATAAAGATAGTAAGTTGTATTAACTTTTAACAATTCCACTAAACATTTGAACGCCGCATCACGAGCCGTGAAATGGGAATACACTTAGAGAAGTGACGTTGCTTTTGTTTCTCGCTGTTGTTACACTTACTGTGTGACCTGGTTAGTTTAAGTTACTAAGTTTATTATTTATACGCGCACCACTCCGTCGCTGCTCTACTATTCAGAATTCTACAAGAAATGTCACAAAAATGCAAAAACATTTCAAGGATTTATGTTAAAATCGTAATGGTGTGAGTTTTTGTGTTTTTAGCCATTAATAAGATATTATAACCATTTACGTATGTAATATAATTGTTTATAAATTATTATACATCATCATCCTTACTGTTATCATAAGTCCACGGATGAAACTCACTTCGCTTCCGGATGACCTATTTTTTACTTACTGAATAAAAATCTACTTTTGTGACTAATAAAGGTTTTTGTAAAATTCAGCCCCTAAAAAGGTTAAATAGGATGTTATAGTTTGTATGAAACTATAAATTTTTGGGAGTGATTACTCGAAACTTACTGAATGTACTCTGAAAATATAATAATGTAATTATAGAAATGTACGTGCGTACTTTGCGATTTGCGATTTATAGTTTGTTCAAATTTGTGTGCAAAGTTTGGGCAATTATTTTTAAGTAAAAAACCTATATCTTATATATACGGGTTGTTCGAAAGATGGGTGCAAAGCCATGGGAATGATGTCTTAAACCATTTAGAACATACTAAGCTAAAATTTTCTTAAACGAAGTATGCTCAATTTTTAAATTGAATTTCTGATGAATTTTGAATTTTATAATTGGAATTCCATTTTTTCCAATTAATTTCGAATAGTATCCAGTAATATCTTATTTATTTATGTAATGTGTAATTACTCAAAAAAAAAAATAATTTCCAAGCATCTTCCTCATCAGAAAAACATTCTAAGCATATTTAGGTTTCAGAAACAAAAAAATATTAAAGAGAGGTTGTGTTTATGCCTTCATAAAAAATAGCCGTTGTTATTAAAATGTTTTCAGAAATGTGCTTAGTAATTGCCCTTTCTTCTGAGGTATTATTTACGCAGATGTCTTATCAACTTTTGGAATTAGGGTGTACTAAGCAAATTGCGGACGAATGTTTTTATTTTTATACGAACCAAAATAAAACACCATTGTTTTTGTTAGAACTGATTAGTTTTCATAATTACGGTACACGTGCACGAATTAACTTCCGGAAACTCGTTTAGCAAAAGCTGCCACGCGACCTAAAATACTCGTCACATCTTCGGACCCTCAGTTAGTCAAGTAATGACTGCCTTGTGAATAGATGTTTTAATTGTGAATTCGTGTTCATTTCAGATGTTCTTCTTTTATTGAGTTTAGCCTACATACACACATAAAGGATTCCTACCATTTTGTCAGCGAGATTAAAGACCTACATCTGGCAGACAATTAAACTATGGTCAGTTTTGATGTGCAGTCATTGTTTACATGCTTACCTGTTGAAGACTGCATCTCAATTGTAACTAGAAGGCTGGAAGAAAACAACATGCCCGTAGAATATGCAGTATTACTCAGACACTGCCTTACATCTGGCTACCTATTGTGGAAGGAGGAGTTCTACAAGCAAGTAGATGGTGTGGCGATGGGCTCACCTGTATCTCCCATTGTCGCCGACATATTCATGGAAGACTTTGAGGAGAAAGCCCTGCTTACTTCTCCCATAAATCCAAGATTCTACAAGCGGTACGTAGACGACACTTTCACAATTCTACCTTTAGATAAAGTAACTGCATTTTTAGACCATCTTAACTCTATAAATACTAAAATTCAGTTCACAATGGAGTTAGAGGCAAACAATTCCTTAGCTTTTCTAGATGTGTTAGTAATTCGGAATCCTGATAACACCTTGAGCCATACTGTGTATAGAAAAAAGACCCATACAGATAAATATTTAAACGGTGATTCTCACCACCATCCTTCACAGTTAGCTACCGTGGGTAAATCTTTGTTTCAGAGAGCACGAGGGATCTGTGACAGTAAACACCTGGCTGCAGAGCTCCACCATGTCAAGCAAGTTTTGCATGACAACAAGCTTCGAGTCCCGCGCCTACGTCTCAGTGAACGAGTGAAGCCGGCCACAGTCGAGCGTGTACCTGCTGTACTGCCATATGTTAGAGGAGTCACTGACAAGATTGGATACATCTTGAAGCGCGCTTCCATCAAAACATACTTCAAGCCGCTGAAGAAGATTGGTCAGTTTTTACTATCGGTCAAGTGTAATGTCCCTGTGCAAGATGCAGGAGTGTACAAGCTTGATTGTGAATGTGGTCTCTCCTACATAGGACAAACTAAAAGATCAATAAAAACCCGCGTTAAAGAACATATAGCTGATGTGAAAAATCGACGCTCCGGGAAGTCTGCAGTCTGTGAACACGTACAGGATCGCCCCCGTCACTAAATCAGATTTGATAGACCGCAGATCCTCGCTGAAGAACACCGATTCCTTCCAAGGATGATTCGCGAGGCTATTGAAATCAAAAAACATCCTAATTTCAATAGAGAAGATGGCTGGGTGCTACCATCTGCTTGGGATCCTATAATAAATAAAATTAAATCCCAACCCAAGCATACAACTGCAAGACTTCAAGATACCATAAGTTCATACTGCATAGATCGGAACAAAAGTTAAATTTTAATCTATGGTAACCGCGGTTAACTATGACATATGGACGTTGTACATCTCAGTCCTGCCCGTGACCATGAGTGCTGTAAAGCGTCCGAAACGTCGGGTATTTAAAAAAGTTAAAAAAAAGTTAAATATACGCGATAAATTCCGTAAAAAACAAGTATTATTTCAATGAGTTTAGCCTAGCCCAAGCAGTGAGCTCTTTCACTGTTTTCCGACTATTTGTGTGGTTAATATGGTTGCTTTTACTAAAAAATATGCTGATATCGTTTCCATATAAGGCAAAACTGACAGTAGTAGATCTTTGTCACTGCGGATGTACTAATATATTATATTCCATTCGAAGATTACCTACCAAATTTCCGTGTGTTTTAAAGCACATTCGGTCGGTTTTCTGAAGTTGCAATCCATAACGCGAAACTTGAATTCAACCCTTGAATGCACAATTATCGAGGTAGACATTATTGCAGCTATGACGCACGTGCAGATACTACTACGAGCGCCAGAGCAGCCGAACATTGATTGGAAGAAGTCAATAACTAAGCATGATTTTAAAATGAGTTGAACAAGAAAGACTATTTTTTTATGATGGCATAAACATATTTCCCTTTTTTTTGGTATCTTAAAGCTATACTTGCGTTGAATGTTTTTATGATGATGAAAATACTTGTAAATTATTTTGTTTGAGTAATCATATTATACTTAAAAAAATAATAATATGACAACTGTTACTGGACACTGTTACCAATCAATTGAACAAATGGTAATAAGTGGCAGATGTCTATGAGTCACAACAATCACTTAACATCAAGAGGACTGTGTACTGGTTTGCTACGCTAATACTATAAAAAAATAAACATGAAATGAAGTGATGGATTATTTTATGAAGACCCTACGTGGCACAATAAACTTAGTGAATATGGTAACACAATAATTATGTATAAAAAAGGACATACGTTTCAAAGTAGAATCTATAAAAAAAATTCAGGCTTCGTTTAAACATACAAAGTGTTGTATGTACAAATGATACGGATATTAGAAGTGTTATAAAATACGGATTTTACAAGTATTTTTTTAATTTTATTTAAAATCATTTTTTTATTACTTCTTATTTGAAAGCGGTTGTACGCATACCATTAAATTAACGGCAAGCTTAGCCTCTGAGTCACCGTGCAATTTCAGTATTCTTATAGATATATACACGTATACTTGTGTATGTAGGTCTAATTTACCATATACAAATGCAAAAATCCGTGTCCTCGTACCATGATTTTTCCTCAATTCAAGAGGCATTTGATTCTTACATCTAGAAGAAACCGTTCGCGATATTCACAAATCGAATCAATTGAACCGAGAGGCAAATATTTTCCTGGAGTTCTCGGAAAATATTTTGTCTAGAGAGCGCGTCCGATGACGCTGGTTTCCCGGTTTATAAAATATAGAAATGAACTGGCTTAGTACATTTCTTGTGTATATGCGTCCCAGAATTGAATAAAATATTTTTATGCAATTTAGATTTCTACATATGAGTTATTGAAAGTTACTTTATTTATTCATCACGGGTTACATATACATCATATACCTCCGCGCTGGGAATAACCAGCAAAAAATTTTCCAATTATATTATTTGATATAATATTGATAATAAGATAATGAAATATAATAAGACCAGTATGTTAGTGATAAGCTCATTCCTGTATTCATCAATTACAGTTAGAAAATTATGGTGTTTCCCCTCTTACATACGAGAAATGTTCACTAATTGGTGATATCTCCGTTCGTTGAAGTATGATGTTTGAATTGTGGTTTTAGAAAAGTCTTTTCTTATAAAGAAGAATTTTATCACTGTCCGCAACGCCACAGTCATCGTAAAATTTGAGATTTGCTACCAAATTCCAAACTTTAGATTTTAATTCGAAAATTCGCTCGAGGCTTCTATCGTGAATTAAATTATATTTAAAGCCTGAGATTAATTATTTTTAACTACTTTTTGTAATACAACGGAAAAAAATATCTTGGAATCTCCACAAGATCTACACAAGAACTTATAAATTGTGAAGAAAAACTACTACTGTTTTAATCTTTTAAAAACTCTAGATACATAGCAACATACATAGCCAAAGAATAATTAAACTAAGATTTCATATACGTGGTTAAGTCAAGAAATGCATTATTAAAGCGTATGGAAATTTCGTTCATTTTAGAAGCTTTGGCAAAATTTTGCTAAAGCTACTCCGCTATTGTACTCACTTAATGGAGATTTCAGCGCAAATGTTAGAGGCGAGATAATTACATTGCATCATGTGCAGCAATTTATTTAAAATTTATTCTGACCGTGATAAAATGCAACAACCACACTTTACTGCAGTAACAAAAAAAAAAATTAAAAAAGTCACTTATGGTTGTTAATATTTGCGCTTAGAAATTGCAATATTTACACAAACAAAAGTTATCGAACCTTCGTTTGAGGAAGAAAGAGAGTAGAGAGAGAGAGAGAGTGAGAGAGAACAAAATTAAAAACACTTTTGGCTTTTAAATATGTGAAGCAAATAATTAACATTTCTTTTTATATATGTGTGTAACTTAGAAACAGTTTTGTTAAATAATATGCAAGTAAATAAATTAATATAACTTATTGTTATGTCGTTATTAATACTAATGAGTTATTAACGAGGGCTTTACCTTGAAGCACCTTTGATTATCCATTTACATTTTCAACGTATTTACCAATGTTGTGCGAAAATTATTTGAATAAATGCATGGCTTTATCAAGAGAAAATACTCTTCATTCCATTTGTTTTTAAACTTCCCTCTATGAATGTCAATAATTTTCAGAAAATCTATATGTTATTGTTTTCACGCCAGTATTATAAAATCGAGTTCTAATAAAATTTGACGTTTAGAGGGTGTAGGAAGCTACGCGTATTCTGGCTATTTTTTCATGCAGGCACACAGCTGCAACTTTACAAGGCGCAGATTCGGCGTCACACGGAATATCGTACTGGCTTCCTAACACCAGCTCCTTCCTCTTGACCGCATCCTGTGCAGAGCGGCTTGATCGTAGACAACCGAGTGCTTTCGGATCGGTTCGATTCATGTGCACTGCGAAGAGATAATGCGAAGAGATATTGTATTTTCTTTCGCATCTATCATGGAGAGTGCTCTATGGAATTCGGATTGTTCGAATTAATCCCAGCCACCAAATTTCATGAACGCACATCGCTGCAAAACTCCCGATACCATCCACACCACGTGGATGCTTGACAGTCCACCACTGAACGTTTCACTAGGAGTTTTATTACGCGTACGCCCTCTCTGTGGTATAGTTTACCACCGGCGATTTTTCCGGACCGGCAACGCACCGGCAATTACCCCGGTAATGCAGTTGTTTATAGGCGGTGGTAGTCACTTAACATCAGGTGAGCCGTAATCTCGTTTGTCCCTCTCCTATAAAAAAGCAGTTTAAACATCTGTTGTAATACATCTGAAAATCCAATAATTGATGTTTTATATTATAATAACTCTTTAAAAAAAGAAAACCAATCCTAAACTAAAAGCAAAAAAATTGTCATTAATGTCACTATAGTGCCCTTGTGCTCTGTCTGCTTTGTATCTGTAGATAGGCTTTTTGTCTCGCTCACACTTCTCCATCTCACTTATACGGTCTTGAGGAATTATTTAATTGAATTGAAGAGGAATTATAAATTGAACCTTGGTCACAATATAATTATTTAAGTACAATATTCAAATGTGAGTTAACAAGCAATAATTTCAGTGTCATTCCATTTACATGAAATCCACTACATATGTTATAAATACTCCGTTTAATTTTCTGTTCTTTATCGCTAAGCGATTTGCTCCTTTGGTTTGATATTAATTATTGCACTGCAAAATGGCAGTAAATGCAAATAAAATACGACTTAAAGCCCTTTACGCAAAAAGAGAAATTTTTTTTCTCGAATGCAGAATATTTGTGATCTTGCAAAAAATATTACTTTAGAATCCATTCAGGAAACGTTATTGTGTGTAATAGAAACTATAGATTCGATACGCTCTAATTTTGATGATTTGTTAGACAAAATTAATAGTTATGAACTGATAATTGAACCCATTATGTAGCTAATAACCAATCCCTTTCGTCGTTTGAGGATGTCACAATGGTGACTCCAACCTATAGCTCAAAGTGACGTAAAGTCAGCAGATTTTATTTATCTTTTATTATAAAAAAATTTTTTTTCTCTTATTGGGGGGGGTGGGGGGGGTGGGGGGGGGGGGGGGGTGGGTGGTTGGTGGGGGGGGGGGGGGGGGGTGGGGGGGGGGGGGGGGGGGGGGGGCTTTTTTTTGGGGTTGTTCAAGTACACTCAAGCGACGCACCTATATTGTCACGTATCAATATCCCAATATTTAATGGTGATATTAAAACGTGACCGCTATTTATTGCTAGTTTTTATAACACTATACATAATAGTGCATCTTTATCGGATACCGAAAAAATAAATACGAAGATAAACGAATGTTGACTTCTTCCAATTTAGACCAAATATTCGATCATAAAGCTATGTCGTTCGCAAATATTCAAAGCCGCTTTCAAAAATCTAAAATTTAGTAATATTACTTATACTAGGACTATATTAGGACTTTGTATTTTTACACATTTCATTATAAAGGCTACACCCGGACACCGTTCGTTCGATCGAAATGGAAAATCGTGGCTCCGACAAACCATCGTTCGACACTTTAGCATCTTTCATGTAAAAACAAATTAAAATTATATAACGCTCATGTAATGCAAAACAAGAAGTACGAAATTACACTGATCGTCGAACGCATGCACCCTTGAAGCCAACGAAATCGCAAACATATGTGACCACTGCACCTTCATTTTCACACAATGCCTGATTCATATGTAAAACTCATCAATATGATAATTTATATAATAATGCAAATTTTCGCAGGCCCTCATCCATGAGTAAAGGCTAGCGACTTTTGCTTAAATTGCACAAAATTTTGGAAATGATGCCACATCCACGTTGACCAAACTTATGAGTGACGCTCCGCCTACCGGGGCCGATGCGAACCCCTTATCTTACAATGGAGTCGAATCGCATCGATACCTCCCGATTAGCATCATCACACGCGCGCTCGGGCGACGTTTGTTTGTGCTTGGTATCAAAGAGATTGCTCGCGTTCTCAACGTACGTACGTTATATAGTTAAAGAGTAACATGAAAACGAACTGAGCGTTCATGCATTGTCGTTTAGCGCGTCTCAAAGTAATTTTATAATGCATTAATGTTGTCAACGTTTAGAATTATTTGCAAATAAGACACCATCATGTCCCGTAGTGAAGGGAGTTGGAGGCTTATAAAACGGTCCAAGGTTCTGTAATACGGGACCTCGTAAACTAGTTTAGAAAAACACTTTTATTACACTATCGGAAAGAATATTATTTACAAATAGAATTTGTTACAATATTTAACTGGCCTGGAGTCAATAGTGGCAGACACGCGATGATACAGAGAAAGATGTTAGGGATTCAGCGGTCGGGCAGAGACTGACTCGTCACCGAGAGCGGGAAGCAGAGATGCCTTTAAATGATGACATGACTAATTAGTGGAAATCTATGTAATCAATTATTATCCATGGTTAAGGGTTTTCCCTGGCATTGGAAAATCGTAACAGTTCGATAAATTTAAAATTTTATTCGCGTTTCGATCGCAGTAATAATTTTAGTGTAAATTCATTAGATGTACACAAAGTTACCGAGCGTCTGCCATTTCTTTCGTTCGACGTCTTTGCAATGACCAATTTAAATAATTTGTTCGCTTCACCTATACGTAGCCCGTAATATATATATTATAGATATCCAATGTTGGATACATTTTATTATGAGGGGCGCTACTTTCAATTAAAATGAATTTTTTGGTAATCTCGAAAAGTACTTGACCTATTTTGAAAATTCTTTCACTATTACATTGCTGATGAAGGCGTTACTGTGTGTTTAAATTACATTATAATAATAATTATTCGTGTGATTAATATTTATGAAATTAATAAAATAAATACCTACCTAATTGAAAAGGAACCAGAGAACGAGGGAGGTCGATTGTTCCGGCTGGTTCAGCAGCGGATTTCCTAACCTCCTATGACACCTACGTTGGGTTCGGGAACAACGTATGTGAACCCCGCAACGGAGTAACACACAAGGGCGTCGACCTCTTTCTTTTCTTCAAATAGGTTCAGGCGGGGATTACGGGTCTTCCGAAGTCGTCCCGGTCCCAACGCCTTAATTCTTCAATATGTGCCGCAATAGCGACACCAGTGGACTGTATTTTACTTTTTTAAAGGTGAAGGATTCCTAGGGAATAAAACAGTAATTATCTTTAAACCGTTCCGTGAGAGAGTAATTACTTTCCCTATCACTTCCCTATACACTTTTTCTTTCTTGATTATTATATATACTGCTGGTCCCGAACGATTTGTAACGTTGTTGATGTCTTCTCACATGTCGAAGCACACATGTAGGTGTTCGGGCCTCGGGGTAAGCCCCCATTACCCGTGCTGTCCTCGCGGTCCACTACTATGGACCGGTCCTGGGAGCCTTCTAATGGCATTGTAGGTGTCGTATACGATTTGTCGCAATCGGTTAATTTTTCGTAGTCGGTTATGACTACGAAAAAAGGAGGTTATCTGATAAAGTCGGAGTTGGCCTTTCAGCGGCATTGTGGGTTGTTACTCGACTCTCTAATCGATATAGAGAGGAGTTCTCTTGGATAGGGTCGCCCGTCCGGAGGGCGAGAGTGTAGCGGCGCTAAGTTGTTAAGATGTAAGTGTGGCCCGTTGTCTGCACGGTCGAACAGTCCGCGCGCCAACCGGGCCACAAACTCCTGGATGGTGATGCTACTGAGCTACTACGAAACTATACGCGAAAGAGAGCCGCGCCCTCTGTGCTGTGCCACTTAATTACATCAATTTGTACTATCACTCTCTCACTGTTTGCCCAATATCTTTATTTGTATAAGACATACATTTATACATTTTATTTATAAATATAGCACAAAAAATATCTATACTATGATATACATTACATTTTTATATCACAAAAAACCTTTTATTTATTCAACAAAATATGCCCATTTTACAACATATGCACCAAGTTAGAATTCTTAAATATCCAACATATGAGGATGAAACAATGTTCTTCACTTGAAATTATATATATCTTAACTAATACAATAGTTTAATTTACATTTTTCCTATACATTTTACTATTAAAAACGCTTTTAAATTTCTTACACAAAACTATCAGTATTTCACTAATCCAAAGGAATTTTCACATTAAAATAACACAGAATTCACCTATTTTGTTCATACAGTCAATCTAGAATATTTCACAAGTCAATTTTACATAAATTGCTGAAATTTGCAAATATTTAAATTTCTACTTATTTTGACCTCCTAAGTTAACGCTCGGCTATGAACTCACGCTATTTGAACAACTAATTCTCACACAACTTTCAATTGTCAGCAAAAATGGCAAATTTAGCACACACGCCTATCAACCAATACTAGGTGAACAACTGATTCTACACGACTCCCGATTTGTAGAAAATTATTTCTAACTAGATTTTTATCAGTTATCATGTCTCTTATCAGATAACACAAACATTTTATGAATCAAACTTTGAAAACAAACATTTTGTTTTCATACAAAACGTATCAAACTCATATAAGATAATACTTATGCAATTAATTTCCTATAATTCTATTTATTCACAAAGTGATCATTTCGACCAGGGAACAAATCCTGGTCTCTAACTTTATTTTAATATTCCTTTAAATTAACAATACTATTGGAAAGGTTATTTCAACCAGGGAACTGAACCCGGAAACATAATTTATATCTTAAAAATTCCCTATATGAATTTATTAAGAAAATATTACTAAGAAAACGACAAACTAGTCCGGCCTGGGAATCGAACCTTCAAATTATTAATTCGATATTTCTTTAAGATTCAACTAAGTGTTTTCTTATTAGAATATTATTGCTCGATAATTTGTTTTTAGAAGCTGTTCGTAATCGGTTAACCAATAAATTGAAATATTCTTATAGACGCGTTACCAACACTAATAAACCAGAGTACGAAACATATCCAAGTGCAGAGAAATGTAAGACAGGGTGACGTTATATCCCCGAAACTCTTCACAGCCGCGTTGGAAGATGTTTTCAAGTTTACTAGCTTTCAAGCTGGACTGGAAAGGATACGGTATAAATATCAATAGTGAGTACATCACTCACCTTCGATTTGCTGACGATATAGTCCATATGATAGAATCGTTGGGAAACCTAAGTACTATGCTCAATGACCTCAACAGTGTCTCCCAACAGACAGGTTTTAAGATGAACATGAGCAAAACAAAGATCATGTTTAATGTCCATGTAACACCTATGCCAGTAATTGTTTGGAACACTAAGTCCGAAGTTGTCGACGAGTACGTTTACCGGGGACAAATAGTCTGACTAGGTAAGTCCAACTTCTATCGAGAGGTCAATCGACGGATTCAAATCGTATGGGCAGTATTCGGGATATTACGACACATCTTCTCGTCAGGTTTACCTCAAACCCTGAAAACTAGATTGTACAACCAGTGCGTGTTGCCAGTGATGAATTACGGATCTGAGACGTGGTCTTTTACTGTTAGCCGTATGAGGATGCTCGAACTTGCTCATCGAGCTATGGAGAAGGCTATGCTCGAGGTTTCTCTGCGTGATAAACTTAGAAATAAGGACATCCGCAGTAGAACCAGAGTAACTGACATAGCCCAACGGATTCGTAAGCTGAAGTGGCAATGGGCCGGTGATATAGCTTGAAGAACTGACAACCGATGGGGGAAAAGGTTTTCGAGTGGGAGCCTCGTACTGATAGGCGTAGTGTAGTGCGACCCCCCAATAGATGGAGTGACGACCTGGTAAGACATGCAGGAAGTCAATGGATGCAGGTGACTCAGGACCGTGGCATTCCTTGGGTGAGGACTATGTTCAGCAGTGGACTTGTGAAGGGCTGTAGTGATGATGATGATGAAATACCTACCTAAGGTTATCAACTCTAATTATTTTTACCATTTAAGAATCATATTTACTTTACCTACTTAGGTTTATTGTTATAGATATATGTAATAAATCTAAAGTAAAAAGAGCTCCGCTAAAAGAAAAAAATAATTTATTAAAATAAACATAAAAGTCGAAAAAATGTAGCTAAGTTGAGTTGGAGTCGCATTCCCATGACCGAGGGTAGCACGCATAGATATAAAAGAGAGATATAGATATAAAATACCAATACCACTATCGCTAGCAACAAATCACTTTGTTTTTTATAGTGTTCGTATAAATGACGAAGTTGTATTTGCGGTTTTTGAAAATGTGCTATATCTCAAAAAATGGACTACTGTACATTATAAGATTTTCTGTAGTTTTTTTGCCCAAAAATATGTTTTTATCCTTTTCAAGCCATCAAATGCGGTTGTCAACCGATGAAAACGAAAACAACTGTTTTTATCCACTCGGTTGAAATCGTTGACAACCGCCTTCATATCTATAGGCGGTATATCTGTATACGTTGCAGTCGCGGCAGAAATAGTATATACAACAGTTAACCCATTAAGGCGCTACCTCCAGCGAACGACCTTGAGCGTTTGGTCTGTCGACGCTCGCTACAATATATCGCGTAAGAAATCGCCAAAAGACGCCACCTACTGCTACGAACGTAGTATTATTTTTTCAATGTCAATGAACTCTTCTATGGAAATAGACACGGCGTACAATGATAAATGTATTTTAATTTTCTTTATTCGGTATATTGGTTGCATTATATTAGAATTATGTATTCTAATATATTATCTAATTAATAAAAATGACTATTTTGATTATTTTTAACTATATACTATACTGCTAATATTGAATTAGCTTTTTATAGTGTAAATTATAATATTTGTCGAAATATTAATTATGGATTCGAACTTTACATGCTAATGGTGCTTCATTTTTGTTATTTTCATTTACTTACATATTGAAAATATACTTGAATAGTAGTTATTATTATTTTATTTAGCTACTGAATTTTAGGATATGTTTTACCTTGAGATCAAATATAATTTTGAGGAGCAATAGTTATTACCTACTAATCTTTTATCTGCTATTCCTTATTTAGGAACAATATTAGTAAATTGAGTTTGAGGGAGATTTACTGTTTATAATGCTACATTCATTATTTTAATTTTTACTTACTGGGTGGGTAATTGTTAAAATAATAAATATAGCATTAGTAACTAAATAGATATTTTTTTTTAATTTTTAAAATTAAAATTTTCGTATTTTTAAAAATTACTAAAAAATTTTTTTTAGTAATTTTTAAAAATACGAAAGGGTAAAAAGGGTTTGAAATAATAGATTTTCTCACAAAAGAAGGAAACTTGAAAAAAAAGGAAAAAAAAAAAAAGCGGGACCAAAGCCAAGACGCGAACCACGGAACTCCGATATCACGCCCGACCGACATATCACCTGAGCTATAACGACCGCTAATGATTAGTCGAAATTTACCTTCTTATATTGTAGCAGTTTTTTTATTGCCTGAAAACATGGACAAAAGGACATTTTCTAAAAATAAATCCAAGCGTTCGTCGCTAAAATCGATGGAGCCGTATAATTTTCTCATCTGGTTCGGTTATATAAATATTTAATAAAATATAAAAATTATAAATTAAAATGAAAAGATAAATATACATAAATATCAATAAAATAAAATAAATACAAAATAATATTATATTATTATTGTTATTATTATTATTATAAGTTGTGGTTCGGTGAAGCTGCAACCTAATGGACCATGATCTGAAATTTTTATGAAAAGAAGTGGCTGACGTCAATTATTATTATTCTTATTATTTTTTCATTACTGCCTTTTTCAACCTCACAAGATATTTGTAACTGCAAAAAAAAAACTACGTATAAGTAAGTTAATCAGTAATATAGTGTTATGTATGATTCAGACTAAATAAAGATTCCTAAAAATAGACGTAGATAAAGAAATTGCATAAAAAATTACTCAAATAAAAATGCAATAAACTTGTTAATTTTGTAGGTACTTAGTAAAATATTAAAATAATAAGTTTTTTAGGATATTTATCTAAAATATAAAGATTATGTTATGTTCTAACTACATTCACGCTTGCGCATATAAAACCGCGGAATTTCACTAGTTTTATTATCAAAATAATTATTGACAACCCTACCCTAAGTTTGTCTTGATTTTACCAACTCAAACTCGTTTTAGGAGATCAAAACATAGAGAGAAAGATAGGAGACTATTTTTTATTTAATATGGTTGGATCTTTATTTATTTGTATATTTTTTGTATTTATTTTATTTTATTGATATTTATGTATATTTTCTTTTCATTTTAATTTATATTTATAAAAACCAACCAGATGAGAAAACTATACAGATACCCCAACAATAATTAGTTGCGCGGAAAACCATTCGCATTTTTTTTGTATGACGGTAGGACTTGCCGAATCGTTATTCCTTTCCAAAACGATATCATTCGTACCCTCCTATCGACACATCGGGGTGGTGGGGTGGGAGGGGAAAGAAGATGATTCTAGAACATCGCGTAATCATCGGAGCCGAGGATATATAAAGCACGCGCGACGAATGCGCGGCCTCTTTCTTCCCGCCGCAGCCGTCGTTGAACTACAACGCTTCTCTCCCGACGCACCCCTGGGGCCCCAGAGTGTCTGTCCAGAAGAAGTTCCGGAAGTCGCCGCTATAGTGCTCTAAAGGATAGAAGAACCCCGGTGAGTCAATATCCATTATTATACCTGCTTGATAATAGTTTTAACCCGCTCCAACTTTGTGTTTTCCTAATCAAGCAGGATTCCTTTAATCGATTTGGCAAGTAATAGTTTTAGTTTAGGGAAGAGCGAGTGCATTGTACCGCATGCTATAGTAGTCGCTTTTACGTAAGCGTAGAAGCAATCGCATATACAGTCCACTTTAGTTAATATCTCGCGTAATAGGTTTAAGGTTCGATCGGGGAACTAGATTTTCGGCAGCCTTAAACACGTGGCTCCACCATTTTATGGTCACTTCAGGTAGGATCTGGATTGGTGTTTAGTGGTTATCCAACCATTTTCTGGTCGAATAATTAGTGTTCGTAAATAGTGTAAATGGTGTTCGTTTAAATTTAAATTTGATTAGGCACTCGCAAACAGAATTGTTTATTTCATAGCGCTCGTATTTATTAAATTTAAAGCTTTAAAATTGAAACAGTGTGATAGCAACCGTTTGATACGCTTACCCCACAATTCTGATAAAATTATTGAGTGTAGCAAACGACGCGTCGCCTCGACTGCAACAGGTGTTCGATTTAATTACGTAATACGGCATACCGAGTGTCCATCGTCCATCGTTTATGCGTGTGAGATTAATTGTGATTAATATAACTTCACTATAATAATTTAAAATGGCAGTTAGTGGAAGTGAAATCAAAATTAAAACGCTTTATGCCAAGAGGGACATACTCTTTTCGCGTATGCAGAATATAAGTGATTATATAAAGAACATTAATATAAAATATAAATATAAAAACACAGGAATATAAAAACAGAATGTACTACTTAGACATGCTTGCAAACTATGGTATATTAGCCGGCCATATTTTACCTACAAGAGAGCAAAACTGTTTAGATCACTTCATGCTAAAAATAAATAAATCTAAGTATAAAGCATCAATTGCAGTTATGCAGACATCCACCACGGATCATTCTACTATGCTCCTGTCAATTTCTAAATTAAAAACACAACTTAAAGATAATAAAATTAAACAAACTACAAATTTTGAAAATGCTTTAAAATACCTACAGACTAAAAACTTACCAGAATTATTATTTTGTAATGATCCAGTGGCTGTGACTAACAACTTAATACATACAATTACTGAAAGTCTTAAACTAAATACATCAGTGTCTAATATCCCTTGCACTAAAAGAATAATACAACCGTGGATGTCTGCAGGAATCTTACGCTGTATAAGAAACAGAAATAAACTTCAAAAAAACTTACAAAAAGACCCACATAATAACATTCTTCGCATTACATACAGACGGTACAGGAATTACTGTAACAATTTAATAAAAAGAATGAAAAGGCAATATGATAGAGAAAGTATTATTAAATCCTTAAATAACAATAAACTATTATGGAAAAATATAAAAAATATTACTTACAGTAATCAATCAAGAAATACTAACGCTGAACTACTCAATCTGAAATCATCGCCCACTGAATCTGCAAACTTCATAAACAGCTATTTCGTAAATATAGGAATACAACTTGCCAATAAAATACAGAACGTCAATGTGACACCTAGTAGACCTATGGAAAACAATCCGGTGCCATTACACTCCTTTGTTTTACTACATACAGACATAGAAGAAGTTAAAAATATCATTTTAAACTTAAAATCAAACAGCGCTCCAGGCTGGGACAATATCTCCAATGACTTCATGAAATTGGCAGTCAATGACTTGGCTCCTGTTATTTCCCACTTAAATAATCTATGTTTCGATACAGGGATATTCCCAGCACCATTAAAGCAGTCCATTATTACACCTGTGTACAAGGGCGGAGACAGAGATGACATTAGTAATTACAGACCAATTTCCGTTCTACCAACAATATCTAAAATTCTGGAAAAGTTACTTAATATTAGATTACTCAATTACTTAAATAAATTTGATATATTAGCACCCACACAATTTGGCTTCAGACAAGGAAGATCGACAGAAGATGCAATTATTGAATTAAGCACATTTGTAACAGAACAACTCGACCACGGCAAAAAATGTTTGTCGGTCTTCCTTGATCTGAAGAAAGCATTCGACACTGTCTCTGTCCCTAACCTTGTGCACAAGCTTGAAAAAATTGGAATAAGAGGGACTCCGCTTGCTCTTTTCAAAAACTACCTATCGGAGAGAAAACAGAAGGTTAAGCTTCCTGGGTTCATTAGTGGGGAAGCGGTGGTGTCATCATATGGCGTTCCACAGGGTAGCGTTCTGGGCCCGACCTTATTTCTAATTTATGTCAATGATCTGTGCAGTATGACCATACCAAATGCCAAAATCCTGTCGTACGCCGATGACACGGCTTTGGTTTTTGCTGATGAATCTTGGGAGGCTGTCAAGACTAGTGCTGAAAGTGGGCTAGCTCGAGTCGCTCTATGGTTGCAACAAAATCTCCTCACTTTGAATACAGCTAAGACAAATTTTATTTGCTTTAGCATTACCAACAACTTGCAGCCACAGAATGACTTTTGCCTTAAAATTCATATGTGTTTTGAGGATGCTAAAAACAAAGCTTGTGACTGCCCATCAATTGAAAAAGTCTCTCACACTAAATATCTGGGCGTCGTTATAGATCAGAGGCTGTCGTGGTACCCACACCTTGAACATGTCATTAATAGGACCCGAAAATTGATTTGGATTTTCAAAACTCTAAGACACGTAATACCTGATAGTACTAAGCAATCGGACTCTCCCAGATATCTTCTTAACCAAATATACATGTCCCTTGCACAATCTATCATAACATATTGCATTTCGGTGTGGGGTGGAGCTACAAAGACCAAATTTCTTAACTTGGAAAGAGCCCAACGAACCCTTATTAAGGTCATGTATTTTAAAAAAAAGACGTTTTTCCACTGAACAACTGTATAGAATAAGTAGTTTACTCTCAGTTAGACAATTATATGTTACTATGACAATCCTCAAAGCACACAAATCCCTGTCCTTTGACCCATGCATCTTGAAAAAGCGGCGAAAAGATATTGTGGTTAAGCCTTCTGGTACCAAAACAGTTTTTGCTAGTAGGCAATTTAGCTCATGTTCTGCATTCCTATACAATAAAATAAATAGAGAATTGAACATATACAACAAAACGTACAGGGAGTGTAAAAACCTGATACTTAAGTGGGTGCAGTCGAAAACTTATGAAGAAACCGAATTTCTGCTGTACCGCATTTCATAATTCACTTCTATATACAATATAATTTAACAAAATGATTTTTCATTAACACACACACACACACACACACACACACACACACACACACACACACACACACACACACACACACTCACACATGCGCGCGCGCTCGTACGCACGCATGCACACATACACACTTTTGTAATTTTTGTAAATTTTGGTTGTTAAAGTCGAGTAATTTGTTTTTGTTATTTTTGGTTTTTTAAATTAAAAAATGTATGTTTAGATAAGGAAGAGCGGGATTTCCAAACACAGGCATTACTTGCTTAAATGGAGATCCCAGTCAACTATGTCATTCATTTAATTTTTGTGAAGAAAAATAAATTATTTTATTTTATTTATTTATTATTTTTAATATAGAAACAGTGCGGGAAACCTTTTTGAATGAAATCGAAACGATAGATTCCTTGCGGATAGATTACGAAAGAATATTAGACCAAATTAATCATTTGGAATTACAAATCGACCCGAAATACATAGTGAACTACCAACCGCTGCTGGCATTCGAAGATATATTGTGTCGCGTGAAAAGAACTGCAAAACTCCTACAATCTCAAAGCGAAGCAAAGCCGGAAATACAGGTACGTCCTCGTGACTCAATTAGGTTACCGCCAATAGATATTCCGGTATTCAATGGTGATATTAAGACGTGGCCCTTCTTCTTCAGTAGTTTTCAAAACAATATACACAACAACCCATCGTTATCGGACGCTGAAAAATTATATTACTTAATTAGTAAACTTAGTGATAGAGCACAGTCGATCTGCACGGGTTTTACACCTACAGCAAACAATTACTTATTAATATTTGAAACGCTTAAAACTAAATATGAAGATAGGAGAATGTTAGCTTCCGAATATTTGAACCAGATATTCGATCTTAAACCTACATCGTCCGCGAACATCAACGGCTTAGAGCAGTTTCTAGATAAATTTGTGGCATCGGTGGCTGCACTTAAGAATTTGAAGTTTAATGACCTTATGGACGTGGTGTTTCTCCATATTGCATTAAAGAAATTAGACCCCGACACCGTGCGTGCGTTTGAAATGGAGCATCGTAGCTCGGAGATGCCTTCCTTTCATTCATTAGCATCGTTCGTGCGAGATCAAATAAAGGTGATGCAGCGCTCTCCGAACGTTAAACAAGAGATTAAAAGGTGCGTCGACCGTAGACAGACTCAACCATTTAAAATAGCAGGGTCGTTAACTTACGTAACCGCTACGTCAACATCACTTCAGCATACTTGTATCGTATGTAAAGATAAACACGGTAATTTATATAATTGTGCGACTTTTCGTAAATATTCACCAAGCGAACGTTATAAATTAGTAAAGACAAACAACCTATGTCTGAACTGCTTAAGTGATAAGCATTTAGTTGCAAAATGCAATTCGAGTTCCGTATGTAGCAAGTGCGCCAGGAAACATCACACGCTATTACATTTTGAAAATAGCAACATAGCGGCGTCAAGTAAAGCGGACAAGGAATTCACCCCTACTAAGATCAACGATTCTAGCGGTCGACCTGGTGATGTCGCTCTGTGCTCATTGGCAAATATGGGAGCACAACCTTCTTCAACCGTGTTACTGGGTACGGCGCGTATTTTGGTTAGGGATTCGCGTGGAAACGAACAAAGCGTCCGTGCACTGCTGGACAGCGGAGCCCAAAATAGCTTTATAACGCGACAATGTTGTCAGCGCTTAGGCTTAATTAGGAGTAATAAATAGGTCACTTTTATGTCCTGTAGTTAAAGGCATCGGAGGTACTAGTAAAGCGACACAGGGATATATAAATTTAAAATTTTATTCTCGGATAGATCGTAATGTTAACTTTGATATAAATGCACTAGTAGTAGATAGGGTCACTGAACGGTTGCCAACCGTTTCGGTTGACACCTCGGCAATGATTGAATTTAAAAATTTGACTCTGGCGGACGACACTTACGCCGTTCCTGGAAACATAGACATGCTCATTGGAGCATCGCTTTTCCCTCATCTTTTGTTAAACAATAAGGTCATGGGCAACTCCTCGCATACCGCGCCTTACGCACTGGAAACCGTATTGGGCTATGTGATCCTTGGCTCCGCCCCCATCCTAGATAGTATTTCGGCAACCTCTTATTGTGGTATGGCTGTCGAACCGCTCGAGTCGTTAGTCCGCAAATTTTGGGAGATGGAGGAGGTGAACGTCCCACCCATAGCTAGTTCAGATGACAGGTTATGCGAGGAAATTTACGGCCGCACGACCGTTCGTGATCGCGACGGTAGATATAGTGTAGCGCTACCCTTTAAAGGAGATGTTTTATCTCTCGGCGATTCGCGTCAAATGGCGGAAAAACGTTTCTACAGCTTGGAGCGTAGGATGCTCGCTTCACTCCAGTTAAAGGAAGCTAACAACGGCGTCATTAACGAATATATAAAAGAAGGTTACATATCACTCGTGGCTTCGAAATTAGATAACTACGAAGACACACCGTCGTATTTCATACCACACCACGGGGTCATTAGGGAGGACAAACTTACATCTAAGTTACGTGTAGTGCTCGACGCTAGCGCTAAAACTAGCACTCACCTGTCGCTTAACGATATCCTCTATAGTGGGCAAAATTTACAGGGCAGTTTATTTAATATAATGGCCAATTTTCGTTTGTTTAGTATAGCACTATCCGCCGATATTCACCAAATGTTTCTTTGCATAGGGGTCCGTGAATGCAACCGTAGATTCCAACGCATTTTATATCGTTTCAACCCAAAGGAACCTCTAATGGTGTTTGAATTTAACCGCGTTTGTTTTGGTTTAAAGTCGAGCCCATTTCATGCGTTACGCACGGTGAAACAGCTCGCCCACGATGAAGGTCCCTCTTACCCTAAAGCTAAGAGGGCAATTGAGAGCGGATTATATATGGATGATTTTGTATACTCGGTCGATAGCGTGGAGGAGGACACCCTAACCACCGCCGAGGTTATAAGGCTCATGAAATCGGGTCAATTCGATCTTGTGAAGTGGACTAGTAATTCGCGTCCGGTTTTAGATACAATCCCACTATCACACCGTCTTTCGGCGATAAAGGAATTCGACGATTCCGATACACACAAAGTGCTCGGTCTGTGTTGGTCACCAGAGTCCGACGTGTTTAGCCTTAAGGTAAATCCGCCCGTAGAGAAATGTACAAAGCGCACAATACTGTCATGCGTTGCTAGATTATGGGATGTCATGGGTTTCGTAGCTCCAGTGGTATTATACGCTAAGCTTTTGATTAAACAACTTTGGTTATTTGAATGCGATTGGGATGATTCGCCGCCTGACAGCATTGCTCGTTTGTGGCAGCGCTTTAGAGAGGAACTTCCTTTACTAAGAGAAATTAAAATACCGCGTCATATAAACGTCGATAGAAATAGTAGCATAACGGTCGTTGGGTTTGCAGACGCCAGCGAGAAGGCTTACGGGGGCGTTGAATATTTCCATGTCCAGAATAATGGTAGAAATTCGATTAGTCTCATTAGTTCTAAGTCGAGAGTCTCCCCCCGTAAGGTTGTCTCTCTGGCGCGCTTAGAGCTTTGCGCAATATTAGTACTCACCAAGCTTATTACCGCAGTTATCAGCGCATGTAGGGATAGAGTTCACATAGAAAGGATATTTGCCTTTTCCGACTCCACCGTCGCCTTATGCTGGGTTCATTCTTCACCCCGCCGTTGGGATACGTTTGTCGCGAACCGAGTGGCCAAGATCCAAGACGAGTTAGAAACGCGGAACTTTTATCACGTATCCGGTACGGAAAACCCTGCCGATTGTCTATCCCGGGGACTCACCCCGATGCAAATAATGGACCACCCGCTTTGGTTCCACGGACCTTCTTGGGTTCACTTGGATCCCTCGCAATGGCCAATAAGCGATTTCGAACCTTCGTCAGTGTCACAACCGCCGGAAGAGAAGAGACACGCTCTAGTGGCGAACGTTTCGAGCGAGGTTTCTCCAATCATTGCTCTGGCGAACCGCTTGTCGTCTTGGTCGAAATTATTGCGTAGCATAATTTACGTTTGTCGATTCGCGAAGCTTTTACCGCGACGTTCGTATGTCTTAGCGTCCGATTACAACTATGCCGAGTCGCTAGTATTACGTGAACTTCAACGTGCGCATTTCTCTGAAGAAATTACAAGATTACAATCGAATAGAGCTTGTAGTCGCGCCTTTCAACGCCTTAAGCCATTTTTACAGGATGGGATTGTAAGGGTAGGTGGACGCTTGTCCAACTCGCGGTTGAGTTTCGACCAACGGCACCCTATAGTTTTACCACGTAAAGACCATATCATGAACTTATTAGTCGATTACCATCATAAATTGAACTCACACGCTGGCCCCGATTTATTGATGTCGATCTTGCGTCAGAATTATTGGATTCTTTCTGCACGTAGTTTAATACGCAATCGGGTGCACAGATGTATAGCTTGCTTTTGGGCACGCCCCAAGCCGTCATTTCCGGAAATGGCGGAACTTAGATCTTGTAGAGTGATAAAATCGGTGAAGCCCTTCACGCACACCGGGTCTGATTTCGCTGGTCCGTTTAAGGTCACGCTCACTCGCGGGCGTGGTATAAGATCCACAAAGGCTTACGTCTGCATTTTCGTATGTCTAACTACTCGAGCGGTGCATATAGAACTCGTTGGTGATCTAAGCACAGCAGGCTTTATGGGTGCATTTAAAAGATTTCTATCCCGTAGAGGCCCTGTAAGTAAATTATATTCGGATAACGGTACGAACTACGTCGGTGCAAAACGTATTCTATCGGAACTACATGAGCTCTTAGCTAGCAAGTATTATAATTCGGAGTTCGCTCACATTCTAGCCGAGAACCGCATTGAGTGATCTCTGAACGTCCCAGCCGCGAGTCATTTTGGAGGCAATTGGGAGACCAATATCAAGAGTCTAAAGAGCCACTTACACCGATTAATAGGAGATCAAATTCTGTCCTTCGAAGAACTAAGTACGGT
The DNA here is from genome assembly GCA_907164705.1 of Parnassius apollo. Classification (NCBI taxonomy): domain Eukaryota; kingdom Metazoa; phylum Arthropoda; class Insecta; order Lepidoptera; family Papilionidae; genus Parnassius; species Parnassius apollo. Next base: position 570,356 of record CAJQZP010000552.1, on the reverse strand, counting down.
GCTCGCTCAAATTGAATGCGTAATGAATAGCCGCCCACTTTGTCGGACGTTATCTAGTGACCCCTCGGAACCGCTGGCTCTAACTCCAGCACATTTTTTGAATTTAACGCCTCTAAGGTATCTGCCCGCCGCGGATATGGATGAGAACAGACTTAGCATTTCCGCACGCCACAAATTATTAGATCGGTTAGTGCAATCGTTTTGGAAACGATGGAGGATGGAATACTTGCATACTTTGCAGTCTCGGCAAAAATGGAACACAGCGACAGAGCCTTTAGCTGTAGGAACTGTAGTTGTGCTCACTAAGGAGAATGCGCCGCCTCTCCACTGGCCGTTAGGAATTGTCGAAGAGGTCTTTCCCGGTTCCGACGGAGTAATTAGGATAGCTCGCGTTAAGACCACGGTTGGGTCTTACCTACGTCCTGTTGTCCGTTTGTGCCCCTTGCCTCTTCCATAATTTAAATTAGCTTTCTAGATTAAAATTGTAGTTGAATTTAGGTAATCTTAGCGTTAGTTAGTTATTTGTTAGTTGATCTTAGCTCTAGTTGTTTTAGTTATTTTTTTAAGGAAATCCTTCAAGGGCGGGGGAGATGGTTGCGCGGAAAACCATTCGCATTTTTTTGTATGACGGTAGGACTTGCATAATCGTTATTCCTTTCCAAAACGATATCATTCGTACCCTCCTATCGACACATCGGGGTGGTGGGGGGGGAGGGGAAAGAAGATGATTCTAGAACATCGCGTAATCATCGGAGCCGAGGATATATAAGGCACGCGCGACCGATGCGCGGCCTCTTTCTTCCCGCCGCAGCCGTCGTTGAACTACAACGCTTCTCTCCCGACGCACCCCTGGGGCCCCAGAGTGTCTGTCCAGAAGAAGTTCCGGAAGTCGCCGCTATAGTGCTCTAAAGGATAGAAGAACCCCGGTGAGTCAATATCCATTATTATACCTGCTTGATAATAGTTTTAACCCGCTCCAACTTTGTGTTTTCCTAATCAAGCAGGATTCCTTTCATCGATTTGGCAAGTAATAGTTTTAGTTTAGGGAAGAGCGAGTGCATTGTACCGCATGCTATAGTAGTCGCTTTTACGTAAGCGTAGAAGCAATCGCATATACAGTCCACTTTAGTTAATATCTCGCGTAATAGGTTTAAGGTTCGACCGGAAAACTAGATTTTCGGCAGCCTTAAACACGTGGCTCCACCAATAATAATATAATAATAATAATATTCCACAAATATCACACAACACCATCTAGTCCCAAGCTAAGCAGAGCTTGTGTTATGGGTACTAGACAACTGATAAACATACTTATATATTTCTAAATACATAAATATTATAGATAAATTACACCCAGACACAGAACAAATGATCGTGCTCATCACACAAACATTTGTCCTGGGTGGGAATCGAACCCACGACCTGCGGCATAGCAGTCAGGGTCACTAACCACTAGACCAACAGGCCTGACGATAAATAAAATAAAGTCTCTAGCTCGAGAGGAGAGGAGCCGTGGTAGCTCAGATGGTTAGCGCTTGCTAAAATTTTCACAGTGTGCGAGCAAACCGGGTTCGATCCCCGCCGGCACCAATAATATTGTAATTGCAATTTTAAGTGTTGATTTACCACGTGCTCCTTGGTGAAGGAAAACTTTGTGAGGAAACCTGCATGTCTGAGAAATAAGAAAAATAATATTTCGAAGACATGCAAAGTTCGCCAACACGTAGTGGGGCAGCGCGGTGGATAATTCCTTTCCTAGGACCCTTTCAGAAAATAGAATAGAAATAAAAAAATAATAAATCCAAACTTCATTTAAAACCAAACATATAAATTGTAAAATAGCTGCAGGTATCTATAACCAAGTAAAAGATATTCCTTTACTCCAACTTGTCCATGTTTCCCAAAACAATTTTTAATTAAGCTTTAATTTATATTATAATGCGGATTTTTTATATTTAAAATTTTAATAATAAAGCATTTCGTACGTCTCAGCCGAGCATATATTTTTCGGCCGCAAATTTATGAGACCGATTTGTTATCCAACATAAACATGGTTTTTTAATTAAATCTACCAATCATAGAACGACACGCATTTTTATTGAACACTTCCTATTCAATTCACAAAGTACCTATTATATTTGTTTATATAAAAAAGTATATTTAAGTACAATCATAAAACTAAATGGAAACACAAAGTAGGAAAATGCATTGAGTTATAAAACACATAAATCAATGGGCAAATGTAAAAATACTGGAGGCAGCAGCCCTATCGCATGTTTACGTACCGCACGGCTGTAATATTTATTTCTAAGATACGGCCGAGTTACGATATACCGTGACGTAAGCGCATCGGTTGGTAGGTACTCAAATAATATTATGTTTGCGGCGAAATACGGACCGCGGCGACCAGCGACGCGGCCACCTCCTACTAACGCATACAGCGTAATGCCGCCCGCACTCTGCGCACGCCCCTTTATCATAGAAGTCACAATATTTTCGGAATTATTTCAATTAAAAGAGAAAAAACGAACTTAAAAATTTAAATAAAACGTGGAGAATATAGATTTTTTAATTATCTATCCATTAGTGTTATCCTCAAATGATTAGAGCGTTGCGTTTAGCAACAGATGCATGTAATCAAGAATTTTAGTCATTTTTTAAAAGTTGATTTTAAATGTATTTATAGCACATAAAAATAAATTAGAACGTGTAATGTGATGATAAGATATCGAACATTAATAATGTACTTTTAGGTGTAGTTTATTTTTCATAACTAATGAGATAATAGAGTCTGAAAAACGCACTTTCGCAACATTTTGGTCAGGGATTCACCTTAACGGTCGAAACTGTAGTTATTCTCGCTAAAGAGAACGCGCCGCCTCTTCATTGGCCATTAGGAATCGTTGAAGAGGTTTTTCCTGGATCCAATGTAGTAATGAAGATATCTCTTGTTAATACCGCGACCTGGTCATTTTTACGTCATGTTGTACGTCTCTGACCTTTACCTAACCAATAATTTTCGCATTGCATTTACAGGTTAGGTTAGTAGTTTAAATTAGGTCTTAGTAGAAGCTTTAGTTCGCGCCAACGCACACTCTTGCACTTCGTATTTGTTGATGTATTTGTTAGTTGAGTTGGATGTCATAATCCTCCTCTCTTCCGTTCCTTCTCCGTACGGGCCTGCCTACTAGGGGAAAGCTAGATACTCGAAGAAGTACCTTTGGTCGTCTAATGAGAGATGGACTTCACCAAGTAGAAAGGGAGATGGTGAAAGCTATAAGAAATCGCGCACCGTCATCGTCGTTGCAATGCAATTTCTAATCGTGCCCACATAGTTGTCAACAGAGAGGCTGCTCCTCGCTTCCTCCAGGTAAGTGCCCATCCTTATTGTGAGTTGTTTCGTTTGTTGTTATTTTATCCGCAGCAGCTCATTTCCCGTCATGCCAGCCAACGCCTCAATATAATTTAAAAGTAAGTATATTCACCAAAATCCGCCACCACGCTAATACAGATTACTTGATCGTTCGCTCCGCCTTATGTTTGGTCACTTTTCGCGCACCTATAAAGTATATTGTGAGGTTAGTCATAGACCACGACTCATAGTTGTGAAATGAAGCTCAGATTTTTCTACTTCAAAAATTTACATTGTTATTTTTAATTCTCCATATTCATCAATTATGAAATACTCTATATCATATAACGATGGCCTTAGTGCCACTCTCACTCTTCATGATTCATTATTTCATCATGTACAACATCAGCTCCTCCGAGTACGAGTTTTCTTTTAATATTACACGGTACATTATATGTTTTATTCAACTAATTTGTTATATATCTATCAAATAGTATTGTTTATTATTTTATTATTTAAATTGATTAAGCTACATAGAGAAATGGAAAACAGCATAATATAGCATATTTGTTTTTCATTCCCAGTCAAAGGAAACATCTGAAAATTACAGTTCGATCACCACTATTGCACTTACACTGAGAAAAAAAATGCAGTCACAGCTATATTATGAGGAAAAAAATCATGTGGCTCCAAGCTAAAGAATATTGTTTAGAAGAATCCCATTCGAAAACAATTTTATAGAAATTAATTATTTTTAGCCTTTTGAAGTCGATTTTTACTTTCTACTAAAAGTTTAATTTTACATATTGTATCTGTATGAAATTAATGATATTCGGGTAATTTTTACATCAATCTGATTCACGTGACCAATAAAAATCAAGCAATTAAAAAAGTGTTAAATTTTTTAAAGTAGCTAAATTTACAGACATTCGTATAAATTTTTAAGTATCATTGGTTTAAAGTCTAATTGTAAGTTTATTTACCTTTAAATTCTACTTTACTCGCGAGATCCCATTAAAACATAAATTAAGATTTATTAAAATATAAAATAACAACCGTCGGTGTGAAACAACTATTAATACCAATTTATCAAGGACAATTTTATTTCAAATTGTATATTTTATTTATAATTGTTGTAGTATTAGTTGGTTGAGCTATAGGTTCCTGGGTTCGAATTCACAACAGAAGAAACACAAAAATGGTTGGGCCACAGGGTCCCAGGTTCGATCCCAGCAATAATGACCCCGAAATTTTGCTGACGCGAGATCAACGAAAGTGGATGTTTAGCTGCGTGGTTCGTTATGAATGAAAACATAAGGATGGACGTGGCACGTCTTGGGCAATATACTTGCTATAATCTAATTTACTATATTAGCCGGCACGTCAGGAACATGAATTGCTGTAGGAAAGAGGAAAAACAAATGAAAACAGCTCAAGATAGGAATTGGCTTACTTAAGATGTCTGCAAGAGGCCTCGAGACGGTTGAACTACGTTGCAACTGTGCAAGCGGTGCGAGGCGAATATGCACTTGGCGAGCGTCACACCATTCTGTGGCTTGACTACCACAGGTGCTATCACGGCCAAGACCGCACTCCAATTGGGCCAGCAGCGGCGGCGGACGACGATGACTCTACGGCCGTCCCCACCTCCATCGAAGCACAACGCGTCACCCATTGGACGAACAAATGATGCCAACATGTCTAGCCTCTCATTAGGCATGCCCGTGCAGGAAGGGGTCGGAATTGAGAAGGGAGACTGTACCGACTTATTTTAACTGACTAATTAACACAAATGAAAATGTGTGTTTTTGGCGCAACCATTATTAAAATTCTAATATATGCAAATATGGTGGTTTTAAATAAAAACATGCTATTTTAGTTGTAAATAAAGTGTCAATAGCGGTGAAATAATACTAGTTTTTACGGATTTTATCGCGTATATTTAACTATAAATACCCGCCGTTTCGTGAGATTTCAATAGAGAAGATGGCTGGGTGCTACCATCTGCAAGCAGATAAGAGGTATATATAGAAATAACAATGTGTGTGCTCCACCCCGTCTTTGCCCACGCAAACCCTAATATTATAAATGAACTCCAAATAGTTCAGAACCTCTTCTGTCGTCGAGCTGCGAACGCACCTTGGTACGTTCGTAATGCCGACCTTCATCGGGACTTAGAGCTCCCAACAATTCAACAATTTCTTAAAAAACTCTCTGAGAACTTCTTCAAAGCCTCAGAGTCGCACCTAAACCATTTAATTCGTGAGGCAGCTTCTTATGCAGCCCCACCCCCCTCTCGCTATCGTGTCCGCAGGCCGAGAAACTCTCTCTCGGACCCGCCTAACAAACTGTCAAACGACCTGAACTGTCTCCTGGCGGCTCAGGCCAACTCTAATTAAATTTAATTATTGTAATAACTAACATTAATTTGCCTTCGTAGGCACTCCCTCAGCGGCACTTAGCCGCCTGCGCCCTCTTTTCCCAAAAGAGGGTCGCTCATGATAAGGCACAATACAGCTTAATCAGCCGGCTGCCTGTCCCCAAAGGCGGTTTTTAGAGGGTATCACTTAGGGTCCCCGGTAGGACAGTGAGCCCCTCATAACCACAATAGACCGGCTATCGTGGTATGCGTAATGCATTTTCCGCCTCCCTACGTATAGGGTAGCCCTTTAATTGCTTCGGGCGCAAAAAAAAAAGTATGTGCTCCTTCTATCGGAAAAAGCGATAATTAATAAGGGGTTGCTGATGTAAATTAGATTAAAGTGGACAGGGACAAATTATTACATTCTTTACAAATTTTGTAGTCTTTTGCACCAATTCCATCGAATTTTGGCGATTCTAATGAATATTAATTCTTTCTAGTGAATATTAATTCTCAAAGAACTGATTGTAATTGATGTAATAAAAGTCACATAGGCGATCACGCTATATAATAAGTTAGATTTTATATAACATATTTTATTTTTCTTTATTAAAATATTTGCTATAATCATGCTTGGCAGGTGCCCAGGTGGGCAGGTAGAACTTGATGTAATATCGACCACTTTTCCTTATTCTTCATCAGTCCATTAAAATCCCCAGCTTGAGATTGTACCTCTTCTATTGTAGGGAGTTTTCGTCACTCGTGCATTAAATCGCCATAATTTGCTTTGCAGGTTTATATTAGACTTTTCGCTCCTTAGACTGTGCTGCCCATCTTCAGTAGGTATTTTACACCTGGCATAAACGGAATGTTTATTCCACCATCTGCCAATCGGAGACTATACAATCTCTCTATCATTTCTCTTAGTTGCCTCTTTCAACACCTACGGGAAGAAATGGTGTGATGGATTTTCTCCAGCTGCCACCACAAAAAATTGGAACATTTGCTTAGATTGTTAATATAGAATGTAGGGGAAGCTTGCCTAAAGGACTCTTTTTTTTTTTATAAGGTTTAGTAGTATTAATTGTAAATATTATAATTTAATTTCATTAATTATAAAAAAAAAAGAATGCTGCCGCCCATCTTATTATTTCGATCCCTCTTACGAGCAAAAGATGCAACAAATTTATACTTTTATTTTTTTAGCGTTTGCTCAGCTCATTTGAGAAGGAAAAAGTATTAATAAGATTCTAAAACAATGCTCTTGACGTAAAAAGTATATGTTTACTAATATATTTGAGCCTTGAATATATATAGCAGAGATATTGTTGTATTTACGTAAATTGTAAACAAATCTTATACAAATATTGAACACGCTTCTACTTGTTTAGAAGATAGTGATAAAATAGATAGATAGCTATATAGCACACATGACAGAATTAACCAGCATAAATTTAGTTTTAAAGAGTAAGAAATTTTTCAGTCGATATAGTGACACGGATATATATTTTTCGACTGCCGTATAAGCCACGTAAAAGAATCCACTACCTCCAATTAATCGTGGGTGTCAAGACGACAAAAGTAAGTACACAAGAGATGTGCAACAGCATCTTCGTGATAATAAATCATAATAATAAGAGACTTCAATCTCCCTATCTCGTTTCCAGTAGATGACCAAAGCGTATGTTTAAAATATTACAATACGTTTCTGAAAAAAAAAACACTGAAGAGTAAATTTATTTGTGTTTCAAATCCGCTTGGTAGTAAACAATCGATGAGTTATTATCAGTCGATCGCAGGCCATCCCAGATATTCACTAGCGTAACTTCATATAAAAGAAAAATTCACCTCCCATTGTAAAATGTGTCATAATTTTATTATTTTTAATTAATTAATTAATAATTACAATTCATAAACAACGGGTACTGATTTATTCGTAGTGTTCGGGTTTTATAAGAAATATAAATTTACTTTTTTTTGCGCCCGAAGCAATTAAAGGCCTACCCTATATGTAGGGAGGCGGAAAATGCGTTACGCATACCACGATAGCCGGTCTATGGTGGTTATGAGGGACTCACTGCCTACTGGGGGAACCTTAGTGTTACCCTCTAAAAACCGCCTTTGGGGACTGGCAACTGGCTGTTTAAGCTTTCTTATGCCGTATCGGGAGCGACCCTCTTTTAGGAAAAGAGGGTGCAGGCGGCTACAAGCCGCTGAGGGAGTACCTTCGAAGGCAAATTAATTATGAATAATTTAGAGTTGGCCTGAGCCACCAGGAGGCAGTTCAGGTCGTTTGATAGTTTATTAGGAGGGTCCGAGTGAGAGTTTCTCGGTCTGCGAACTCGATAGCGAGAGGGGGGTGGGGCTGCATAAGTAGCTGCCTCACGAATAAAATGGTTGGAGTGCGACTCTGAGGCTTTGAAGAAGTTCTCAGAGAGTTTTTTAAGAAATTGTTGAATTTTAGGGAGCCGATTTAGCCCGAATTTAAAATTAAAGCTTATATACGTCCCACTGCAGGGCACAAGCCTCCTCTCATTTTTGAAAGAGTTGCTCTAAACAAGGTAATGTCCACCGTGCTGTCCTATATGTATATATCTTTGCATGTTGACAAACTTGGCATGCTTTCGAAATAGCTTTTCTTATTTTTTAAGCATGCAGGTTTCCTCACGACCGCCGAACACGTGGTAAGCAGACATCACACTCCAAGGAACAGGCCTCAGGAAAGGATATTTTTAGAACAAGAAAGTAAAGTGTTTTTATGCCCGAGGAGGGTTTCATTCTTTAATTCATTTAAAAGACTATAAAGCTTTTCTTCATCTGCAGTCGAAAGGGGATGTTTTTTTAATGTTCAATGTTCAATATTTAACGACTACATACTATACAAGTACGATTTCGCTGCGATTTCATTGGTCGGTATTTCAGAGTAAAGCTCTTGAAGTTTCCGCATGTCTCAATTTGATATACTTACAATGAAATATAATTTTTAAAACCGTCTTGTAGTACAAGATGTAGGTACCTTTCTCCCCACAAATATTGAGTGAAGTATTAGGTATAAAAGCGATCAGAATTTTTGAACAAACAACATTGTATCGTACCTTAAATGTTTCAATGAATAAAAAGGCGAGCAAAAAGGCTGGAATTGTTCGATATTGTGTATTTTTTAATTTGTTAAATTGAAACGAATTTATAAAATGTGTTCTGAACATTTTCATTTCTGTTCATTTTCATTATGGTGTTTATGCAATTTTATTTTTGTCGAACCAATTTATTTAGTATGATTTTAATTTTTTTGCAATTTTCATATTTCAGAAGTTCGAGAAAGTTAAAAAATACTGCAACTTTTATTAAAAGCTTTTATTTAACTTAGCTTGTTTGTATGTCTTGGAATTTTGCAATCAATATTTTACCCATTTCCGTTTCCATTTCGTTTGGTTTACAAGACAATATAAGTTTACGTAAATGCCGCTATTGACGTGACAACGTCTTATAAATTGGTTTGCCGGGTGACACTTCAAGAAACTGCGTTACGCTCCGCTCACGTTATGCGCTCACAATGAGAGCGAGTGAGAGGCACGCGTCCCTTCCACTCGGGCATGGTTAGCCCGCCTAAGAGCGAGAGAGACAGACATAAAAAGTGAAAGGCACGCGTCCCTTCCACTCGAGCACAGTTAGCCCGCCTAAGAGCGAGAGAGACAGAGCGAGAGAGAGAGAGTGAGAGAGATAGGCATACACACCGGTTCATGTCTTGCGCTTCTATTTCGCTTAGGCGCCTGCATACAAGTTTACACGTTGCCAGTTAATTGTAAAACGATTGTGTAGTGATAATGTGAAGGTAGTTTCGTCCATCGCAACAATTCAAACAGCAAAGGTAAATAATTTCAGACTGATAATATAACATGATGAAATAAATGACTAAGACATAAGTGAATAGGTTATGTTGTAGTAATCACATTGTTGTGGTAGTTTTCAATCAAAAAAGTAGTATAAATCGTTTCTCAACCAATAATAATTTGTTTAACTTGAAAAAATGAGCGCGACTTGCTATGTAAAAAATTGAAATAACAATGTTTAAATTGTTATTATTATTATTATTGTAATTGTGTATTTTTAAATTGTTACTATTATTTCATCCTTCTTCCTACTATACGAATGAATATTCACATTAAAATTATTTTACCACTCAAAGTCGTTGTCACGTAAAACTTTCGCCCGTATACCGACTTTACAGGCAACCAATATTTTTTTTTATTCAATATGTTGCACGCTACAAAATAGCAATTTATCATTCCACTATGATGTGAATATCAAATGAAAGTGTTTAGTAAGCGAAATACAATTAGTTAAGTATCGTTATTCTTAATTCAATGAGGTACACGTCATAAAATTACGATTTATAATTTCCATAGTAACTCCTATGATATGGGTATCAAATGAAAGGGCTTGATAAGCAAAATACAATAGGTACTGTGACGTTATTCTAAATCGAATATAGTGTATGTCACTAAATGGCGATTTATAATTTCCATAGTAACTCCTTTGACATTAGTATCAAATGAAGGGGATTGATGAGTGAAATGCAATAAGTAAAGTGATGTTATTCTTAATCCAATATAGCGAACGTCTTATATGACAAAGCAATATATTATGACATAGAGTCTATTTAATGACGCAGCTGGAATGTGCCCATTTCTAAAAGGGGTAGAAATAGTGCTAGAATTTACCACGTAACACAATTTATATGATAAAGAAGCTTGTCATTTAATAAAATTTCGCTAGCAGTCTCTTTTTCGTTTTATTTTCTCTTTTTGTAAAATAAATTAATATATTTGTATGTTTAAGTAAATTAGCTTTTTAATAATAGGTTATATTGCTATATATATATATACATAGATACATACCTCATAAGTTTGTACTTATGATAATTATTGTAATTATCATGTCACTTCAGATCAAAATAATTTTAAACATAAATCTGAGCTTACACCCTATGATCAGTATCGTATTTCAGTTATTTGGCATTTGTTGTAATATACAGTTGTTATAGGCCCTTTATTTTTGAAGGGGGGGGAGTGAGGAAGCTAAACTATGTGACGTTAATTTTGTTGCCAATGAAGAAGCGCTCGCTCTCTTGCATCGCATTTGAAGATACACGCTAAATGTGTTTGCACCTGTGGCAGTCGGCCACAGAACCTAGTATTAACCACTTCGCATAGTGCAACTTTTCGTCGCGCAACGCCTCTCTTTCAACGCAGTTTCAACACTAGGGGCATCGTCTTCAAAGCCGCTGAAGCAGAAGGAATCCCACCCGGGTGAGTGCTCAAGGCAATTTAAAAGGTTAAATTTCCTTGAGGTGTTCAATTTGTTTTCTTTACTGTGTCCACTTTCTCCTAACAGATCAAGTTTAATTCAGAGAGAAGAGAGATTAATCGACGGGATAAACTCAGCTGGGCAGCGTTGGGAAATTACGACACATCATCTCGTCAGGTATACCTGAAAACCTGAAAACGCAATCCTACAAACAGTGCGTGCTGCCAGTGATTACCTATGGATTATAGACGCGGTCCTTCACTGCTGGTCGTAATAACAAGGTCAAGGTAGTTCAGCGAGCTATTGAGAGGGCCAAGCTCAAAGTTTCTCTGCATGATAAACCTAGAAATGAGAATATCCACAGTAGAACCAGAGTGACCGACATAGCCAAATAGTATAATAAGCTGAAGTGACAGTGAGCCGACCATATAGAACCGACGAATGGCAGCCTCGTACCAGCAGCCAAAGTGTAGGGTGACCCCCCACTAAACGGAGTGACGATCTGGTAAAACATCCAGGAAGTCGATGGATGCAGGTGGCTCAGGATCGTGCTTTGTAGCATCCCTTGGGGGAGGTCTATATTCAGCAGTGGAATTGCGAAGGGCTGTCATTATGATGATGATTACAATATATAAAAAAAAACGTTTTTACCTATGATCATTATGAGCTTTGAAACTGTCCAACCGACGTACTCCAAATCAGTTTCATTAGAAAGGCATAGATGGTTTTAGACCAATAAAACATTGTATTAGGTACTATATAAAAATCTAATAAATAAACAAAATTTCCTTTATTTCTACCAAATGAACAAAATATATTTCCTTTTTAGCGTAGTAGCACACTCCGTATATCCGTTTGTATAGAAATAAAACACAAAAAAAGTTTCGGCCTATGTCTGTTATAGACTTAGAAACTATCAAAGATCGAATTTTTTGTTTCATTGAACGGCGCTTTAGATGGTTAATATTCAAATTTGGACCCGGTAAGTGGTGCTTTCGTCGTGATACAGAAATCACGTGTGAAGTCTGGGAGGATCGGTAATATATATATTTCAATATCCATATTAGTGATACGATCTTTGTGATATTATCTTATTAAAACATGTTTTTTTTTCCAACTACGTATATATATATAGACGTTTATGGGCAAGCGCTCATAGACGTCACGGTATGTAACGGCGTGGCAAGGCGTACTTCGTCATGCCGGAGGATCCTGTGCCATCCCGCAGCATGCCAAACCAGTCAACACGCGCTTGTGTATCCGGTGCTTCCGTAGTTACTGAGATTGCCGCCGTAACGGGCTATATTCGACATTGTTTCAATTACTTAGCATTAATATTCCTTTAACAACATAAAGTAAAGCAGCATGCCGCGGCATACCTTGGAATACCGTGACATATAGCAGCATGCCGCGGTGTCACGCGAGACGTTTCGATCTATATGTGTTGAATGCCAGTGCTAACATCATCAAAATAACATCAAAAATCATTTATCCAACAAAAAAAATCCTTTGACAAGTCGTGCCATACCGTGCCGTCTGTGAGCGCAGGCCCTATAGGTTTTACGTCAGATTCTATATTTTTCCAAATGCTCAATCTACCAAATATTGATAAACTATTGCAGATTTTAATTAAAGTATTCAGTTGGTATTTTATTTTATTACCTTACAAGTAAATGTTGAGTTATAGAAGTAAAATAAAACTGTATTTTATCAAAAACTAAAAATTCTGATATAAAGCTTATATCTTAATTGAACTCTTTCTAGGATAAAGTTACCTACTTGTTTCTTTGGATATCATGTAATTTTATATTATGTAAATTGTTTATATTGCATAATAAATATGAGTAATATACTGGGTGACTTTTTATACCGTTTGAAAAATAATATGGTAATTTCTGTAAATGAAATGCAAGCTATCCTCAAAAGTATTTGTAAAATATAACAGATTATATATGACTTAGAAATTGGTGATATTATTTTAAAAAGCGCAGCGTAGGCTACAATCACAAGTGAATGAAAGTTGTAAGCGCGAGCGAGAAGCATGCATATTTCTTTCATTAGGCGAATACCGTCATCTTATGAATATCGTCGTTATGTATCAGGTATCAGGTTTGGAAGAAGGAGCCAACATTTAAAATCAGTCGTATTCTAAAAGATCTACAACACTTGCCTTCGTAATGCTTGCAGCGTTGTGTTTTAATACGTCGCCATTTACGAATGCAGATTACTGACGTTCAGCCAGAATGACTTTACAATATGTTGACTAAACCGGCAGAAATGTGAGAGTCCACTTTCTTTACGTGAAAATTTCTAACCCAAACGCCAAAGGGCTAAAGGGCCAAAGGTCCAACGGACCAAATTCAATGTTGCGGTATTAAAGACAGCCCGCTGAATTTGTTAGTTTTGTAATGCACTTAAAATTTAGCATTATCAGCCGCATTTTAAAATGCAAAAAGCTGATAGATTACAAGATATGCATCACGACTAGGCGTTTATTAATACGTCTTATTTCTTATTTTTCTGCGACATACATTAGTGGTGACCAAATGCCACTCCCTTCCGCTGGAAACGAAAACCTTTCATTTCAGATTATTATTGTTGTGATTTTGATCTTGCCTTCATGCTTTTACTGGCTAATTACATGTAAAACTGTTTCGTGCATTATAATAAATTCATTAACAGTTTCTAATACTAATTTAAGTCTAACGTATACTGCAATATCTTTGGCGTATTTAAAAGATCGAAATCAACATATTAACACTCTATACTGATTGATATTTACAAAATTATACTACATTATGGTTGTTTATAAAAAAATTAACTTTTTAGAAATATCGCAGCAATTGTTCAAAATGTCCACCGATTAATTTTAAAAACAAACTGGCACGTCTTAGTAAATTGTTTGTTAAACTTTCACTAACACTTTGTGCTTCCTTTTTCTAAACTAACCGTTTTAGTTCACCCCACAAATAAAAGGCTAAAGGTTTTAGGTACGGTGATCTCGCCGGTCAGTTCACGGATCAGTCGCGATCTGTCCACTTTTCACCAAATTGACTGTCCAGATACGCGCGCGAACGTTTTCGAAATTGCGTCGATGACGGCACGTATCATTTACACATACGTTACTCCCGTTAATTTACCTTCAATCCATATTGAACCAATTATTTGGTCGTTAATCATTGTCGCTCAAACAATAACACTAAAATGAAATTTATGAGCACGTTTGTGGATTGTTCAGGACTTGTTCTTTTATTTTGTTTTGGGGAAATTTTTTTAATTTTTATTTATTTCAAAATTATTGTTTTAATTTTTTTTAGTATGGAAAGTTTATTTTCAATCATTAGTATTTATGATATATATATATATATATATATATATATATAAAGAAACAGAGATCAGATTCGTAATACGTTGATCAACGAAAAAAATTTCAAAAATCAGTAACAGTCTTCTACTCCATTCAACTGATACAACCTATATTTCTTTCGGAGTAAAAAATCGTCTAGTTCCTAAAAGTAGCTGAAAAATATAAGGTTCATTTTTCAACTACTTTTGAATATAGTACCGAGTGATTACGGTATTTCTTTCAAATAAAAATACACTCTAAAAGTTGTATAGGCATTATACGTCTTAAAATATTATAAAAATAAATGTCCTCCGGACCGAATTTCGGTTCAACGGAGAGTAGCCATCTGCGCTGTAAAATATTAGAGCGTACAAGCGTTTGCTTAACTACATGTGCACTCTCTATCTGTCCGTCATTCTCATAGTCCCATGAGATGACAATTCTGGTGCAGGAAAAACGGCTTCACGTGCTTTCATGCTTCCTTGCCTGACTTCGGCCTGGAGCTGAGAATTTTCGACCGAAAACGAAATAATCAATTATGTCTCGCACTCGAGATTCCAAACACATGATCAGCAGTCACACTTATGACCTAAACATAATCAGTTATTAAGCTTATTAGTATTCTTTCGTCATGCTGATATAAAAGTTACTGACTACCCTATATTTGTGAATAATACCGTATTTCCGATGAATAACCACGTCGTAACTTTCACTCAGTAAACAAACATTCCCTGTGAAAAATTAAGTTACTAACACCTAATATAGTAAGCGTCACCGATTTTTCTATATAAAATTAAGTAACTACCATTTACTATTTGAATACCTACAAACATTCCTACGTAAAACTATGTAACTGCTATATACGAATAGTTACGTGGAAAATATGATTTTTTTTCACTTAAATAAATAAAATTATAATATATTTGGAACTATGACATTAGAGGGAGATTAAAATTTGCATTAAAAAATCGTACAATAGTAATAATCGTAAAATATCGTAGAATAGCAATTAAAAATTGCCATTAACGCACTTATATGATAAAATCATTTTCGGTTTTCGTTTCATAATAACCTTATTATTCACTTAGGTCTTTCGGAATTAGTTTATATTACCTTCCAAACATGTTATTATTTCTAAAATAACTTATTCTTGCGTTAAGAAGATCGATTTAAAATGACCCTCGTTAATGTGCCTACTATATTGAGATCGCAGCAGTATATGCTGTGCACGTCGGTGGGGTGTTATGTGATATACCGATATATTAATGCATAAACGTTAGTTTACGTTGTAACATTAAATGAATTTTGTAGCTGTGCGATATTTCATGTCGTGGTAAAATATTATATAAATTACTCATTAAAAATGTTTTAACAGTCGATAGAATACCGCCTTAGAAAGGTCATAAAACAAAAATAGTTAAGTTCTACTTATGGGATTATACTTAGGGACCGTCGATATAATCTAATTAGTCTGCTGTGATTTATAGACCTCCTCATAAATTAATTCATTATTTATTTACCACAGTCGTAGGTGGGTTATTATAAAGCAGGTTTTTATTAAGAAAACACTACTTACTGCATATCGCCTGGTATGTTATTTAAACCACCTACGAACGTACGGACGGAACGACCTAGGGACGATATGTAGTATTACATATTCTTACACCCTCTACTCGTTTCTATCACTATATTATAAATCACATATAGGATATATTACTATTCTATTATTTAAGAAGTTATATAAGAAGTTTTATTAATAGAGTAAAGTATGTTAGTTGTCAACATAATATCATAATCTTCACTTAAGTTATTAATATTACGAAGATCACTAAAAATAGCCCAGATAACCACTAATAAGTAGCCCAGAGCCAAAATTAAGTAAGAAATCCTATACTTTTAATATATATATATATAATCGGAACCTCGGAAACGGCTCCAACGATTTTCATAAAATTTTGTGTGCAGGGAGTTTCGGGGGCAATAAATCGATCTAGCTGGGATTTATTTTTAGAAAATGTCTTTTTGTCCGTGTTTTTAGGCAATGAAAAACTGCTACAATATCGTTAGAATAAGAAGGTAAATTTTGACAATTTATTAATGATTACAAATAGCTTAATTTATATGGGCGGTCACAAAATCGTAATACCATGGTTCGAGCCCAGACCGACCGACCGACTTTTTTAATTTTTTTTTTCAAGTTCCTTTCTTTTTTGAGAAAATCTATTTTTTCGAGCCCTTTTTTTAGTATTTTTTAAAAACACGAAAATTTAAATTAAACTAATTCATTCATGATTTTTTATTCAAATAACCAGTTCAGTTTTTTCTATTATGTCGCTAAGATCAAAAAATATTATTCGTATTTCATCAGCATATAATTTGTATCTAAATATAATTTCCAAAACACACGAATTAAAAAAACCGAACGAAAAATACCGAGCGAAGCTCGGTCAACCGGGTTCTTTTAAATTATACGAGCAAAATAATTTATGAACTAAAAAATTATATAAACCATAGCAATCTACAATGTACATTGTTTGTTTTCGCAATCCCGCAACAGGGCAATATAGAATTTCTTCGGTCTCATTATCCCTCAAAAGCGAGGGGACTGCCTTAATTTATAACCTTTAAACAAGTCTTATTTTAAGTAGCGGGATTAAAGTATTTATTATAAGCTCCCTTGTTCATTCTGTCACAGAGGATTAAGTTAAATGTATTATTTTATATTTCTTTTGTTAAAATATTTTTTTATAGTGAAGATTATTCGTTACATGTAAAAACAAATATACTTCGAACTATAGTCGCCATCACAATTGATATAAAGTGACCATTCATCGTTTAACTTCGTTAGCTCCAGAGTTTTTTACCGTGGTAGGGCCATACTGAAGCTATATTATGGTTGTAAACTGGAAGAACCACATTCTTACGGAATACCAGCGTAACAAAGGAGATCAACGCTGCTGTATTTCGTATGGTGAGTTTAGAAAACCGAAAACCCTGCTACTAGAAATTAATGGACTTCAGGAGTGGCAACCGTTCTGCATTTTGATTATTAATCGAGTATAGATATAAATATCTATGTGCCACAGCATCCACTTACGATCAGGTGGTTTGTGTATTCGTTTGTTACGTTTAATCTAAAAAAAAGATATCAGAATAAGGCGTTAAAAGACATATGCTACACATAATCTAAAGGCCGCTTTCCCAATACCATTTAAATTAATTTAGGTCTTAAAAAGTTGAATCGAATGCCAAGTACAATAAATACAATATATAATAAATATTTCATTGAATTCGGCTGTTATTTTTTTAAATATTAGCGTAGTGTATATAATATACTTATACAATACGAACTGTATTCGTGCGGCAAATAAAGTTAAATTTAAAATGTAAGTCCGTTGTAAATGTTTGAAGCAGTATTTGACTTTATGTGTTTCTTTTCGTATACGAAATTTGTCTTAATTAAACCAAAACTTATTACTTACCAACCATTGAACCACCATCATAGGCAGAAAGATAGGGAAATACGAGTGGTCTATCAGGGGCTTTACAACTATGGGTTTTGTTTACAAATCTTCGTTCGTAGCGTCTTCTTCTATTTGGGCTATTACAAACCTCATGTTCATCAAAGTAATTCGTCCTTTAATTTTGTCGTGTTTCGTTAAAATATGGATTGGAAAACAATAAAATATCTTTCAGTAACTGAAGAATATTCTGTGACGTACTCAACAAAAGAACCTGAATTATTTGGAGCTCATTATTGCATAGCAAACCTAAGCAAACTTGCTTCCGCAGGCAGCAACTTTTTACAAATATGATTCATGCGTCATACACTGAGATATATTACCAAGAAACAAGACTAAGACGGTTTACTTAACACACTTGTAATTTCCCATGGGACCACTAACAATTGCCTGCTAGAGAACTAAGTACGTGGCTACATTTTATGTATTCATACTACTAAAAGTTATATATCACAAAACATATATAAGTATTGAACTGAAACGACATTGACCCTATAAACTATAATAAGTTATGGAGAAAAAACGCTAATAGAGATTTTTGAAGTTTTCTTCTTGAATTAGTCATTTGTTTAACTTCTTTAATTTAAAAATTTCACGATATTACAATTATATAAAAATTAATACTGTAGAGAGAAGCAAAATATTGTAACATTGACTTTATCGGAGAAGTCAATATGATAAACATTAGCTGTTACCCGCGACTTCGCCCGCATGGTCACTGGGAAATGAACTATCCATTGCTTTTTGAATTTATAGAAAACTGAGTTTTATAGATTTGTCAGAGGTGCAGCCATTAAAAGGAAACTGAGCAAAATTGATTCATCAGCCTATTTAAATGTTTTGAAACGCAACGTATAGGAAAGCATGAAAACAGCCTTTTTATTCCAAATGGAAATGGGATATTTTTTTTAATTAAAGGAAACTGAGCATAATTATCCATCAATGATGCAGATTTTTGAAAAGAAAATGAGCTAAATTGATTCGTCAGAGATGCAGTTTTCTGAATTCTTTGCCATTGGAACAGCACATGCCTGCGGTCTCATCTTTCCATTTTAAAGCGCTACAAAATCGACACGCCTTGTCCATCAGTCCGATAACAACTAACCTGTGATTTTTATAATCAATCAACGGATCATAATTGAATGCTGCGTCATTAAAAACCGACCAATTGTTTCTTTAAAAATTTTGTCGACGTTCAGCTTGGAGCTGTGCATTTGCATCTTTTCGCGCCTGTGCATTTGCATCTCTTCGCGCCTGTGTCTGTTCTGATGTTTCAGATGCCCTTATAGTAGATTGACGTTAAGCTTGCTCAATGAATCTGTGTTGAGTTTCATCAGGTGTTTTCGCGTCTCTTAAGGCGGCCTGACGTTCCGCTTGTTCGAATAGCCTTTGCTGACCTTGAGCAGGTGTTTCAGTAGCTCTTAAAGTAGATCGACGCTCTGCCTGTTCAAGACGCCTTTGCTGACTTTAATCAGGTGTTTCATTAGCTCTTAAAGTAGTTTGACGCTCTGCCTGTTCAAGATGCCTTCGCTGACTTTGAGAAGGTGTTTCAGAAGCTCTTAAAGTAGTTTGACGCTCTGCCTGTTCAAGACGCCTTTCCTGACTTTGAGAAGGTGTTTCAGAAGCTCTTAAAGTAGTTTGACGCTCTGCCTGTTCAAGACGCCTTTCCTGACTTTGAGAAGGTGTTTCGGAAGCTCTTAAAGCAGCCTGACGCTCTGTCTGTTCAAGACGCCTTTGCTGACGTTGAGAAGGTGTCTCAGATGCTCTAAAAGCAGTCTGACGCTCTGCTTGTTCTTACCTTCTCAGTTTAGCATCCTCTAAAGATTCTAGCAATCGAGCTAATCTTTTCGCTTGTCTTTGAGAAGATACACTTGAAAGGCTGGACTTACGTTTGCGAGGTATTATGAAGTAACAAAAAACCTATTTATAAAAAAAAACGTTAAAATACCTAAAAGGAATTAAATTTCCTTTTAAATATTTCTTTAAAAACAAGTCCAAAATATCTAAAAGAAATAAATATTCCCTTTAAATATTTTTTAAAATCTAAAATACAAAACCAATTCAAGGCACAACACGAATCTCAAAACGATAGCCAAAAAAATCGAATCAACTTAAACCAAATCAAAAAACAAATCGCAGAAAACCGAAATCGAAGGCAGTAGTCATTATAAATATAACCAACGAAAAAATAAGTAAGTGTATAGGCACCGTATACACTAACTATACTATTAATATTCCTTTGAAATATTGTTAAACAACCTAAAACAACGAAAACCAATTCACGTTTCTAAATAAACAAAATCCAAAATCAAAGCCAGAGTCTAAATATGTATAAAGGAATACCAACCAAATCAACAAAACCGATCCAAGAAAATAGACGTAAACAAATCCGAAAATGAAAGCCAATATAAATCCATTCAACCTTAACCAAATCACAAAGCAAATAACAAACAACCGAAATCGAAATCAGGTAGTCGAATAAGCTACGAAATAGAAACAATTTAAGCGTATAAGTACCGTATAACCTATAAGTTGACGCGCGGCTCAATGGCGGGAGTTAAGTACATGTCAGGAAACACTTCGTCCCGCTTTTTAAAAACCTAGTAACGACATCTAACGGAATAAATTTAAACTATGTAAAAGTTAGTTAATAAGAACTCTCAAAAAATATTTTTCTTTAATTTTGCACGATTTTCTTATTGTAATACCGATTCGTTCATAACCACATATAAGAACTGTATTCATTTCCGTTCAATAATTATTACTAAGGCTTATAAATAAAGCTTACTAAGAACTGTTTCTACCACAGTTAAGTAATAGTTAAGGGTGAAGGCGTGACAGGTGGTGATAGTATTTCTGATCCACACTTATAATGACGCCTGTAACCCTTGCGGGGTAGGCAGAGCATCAACGGATTACTTAATATCGTCTGCGAGGTTATCGCCTATTCTGTGAATTACAATGCACCAAAACGTTTGAAGAAAATCAGCTGGTGAATTTTATGTTTTTATCGCTCTCTTCCCGGTCCTGCGTGGAAAAATACAGATCCATAAATTTTTTATCTTAATTTTGGTAAAAAGACATAATAATCCAGATATTCTGACCTTCTGTGTTCCTCCATCGTACCGTCGTCCGTCTTGTAGAATCACGGTGGCGCCACCTAGCTGAATTTAATTTTGCAACATATTCGATTTTCCCATGGGAATTATATGTTTTTCCGCTGAAAAAAGTAACCTATGTCACTCCACAGCCACCGATCTATCCCCATACAAAAAATCATGATATGCCGACGCTCTGTTGCGGCGTGAAAGAAGGATAAACAAACAAACAAACAAACACACTTTCGCATTTATAATATTAAGAGTGTGGATTACATTATAAAATTAAATATCTTATTTATCTAAGTATATTATTATTGCTTTATTTATCTATGATCAAATTACGTACATACCTAACATGTTGATTTCGAATCCCAGCTTGAGAAAACAAACATGGACTTTTGCAAAGACATCTGCTATCAACTTCAAACAAGTAAGACATATTATAACCAACAATCTCGAGTTTCAATTCAAACTTGTCAGTAACACAATATGGCTTACACTCAAATTTTGACATTGTAGTCTCTGAATGGCCGGTCTAAGATGAAATGCCTCACAGGATGCAACTACACTAGTTCAGTAATTGTTCAAACCTAAACACAGGATTGGATGCACTGCTGCTTGGTGTAAGATTAGTTTTTGGGTCGTTTTATGTTTTTACTGAATATTTAGACTAGCTGGCTGGCTGATGGTTGGTTTTGGTTTTTACTTAATTTTTCCGGCTTAATAAAATTTTGGTGTGGCGACACAACCTCTAGTGGCTATAAACTAGAATGTAAGGTACATCAGGGAGGGTTGAACTTCCTGGCCCTTTTAAATCTTTTTGTTAACGACTGATCGAGGAGTTCAGGACTGCCAATATTGGATGCTATATTAATGGTGTAGCGTTTTACAAACTTAGCTACACGGACGATATGGCGCTCCTTAGCCCATCGATCAACGGTTTTAAAAAACTAAGAGAAGGAGAAAATCAATGGTGGGTACCGCTAGTACTCATAAAAGGTACTCATAAACGGACTGGGGAGAAGTTTAGATACTTGGGTCATATTATGTTATCGGAGAACCTGAGTGACGACTTGGATATAGAGAGCGAACTTAGGGCTGTAGCCATACGTTGCAATGTGCTGGCGTGTTCTGAGGAGATTACTCAATTTAAAGCCTATTGTATTATCTTTTACACCGGATAAATTAAGATAAACCTAAAATTGAAGAAATATTTATTGCAACAATTCAATCATTTAGTATCAACGTGACCGTAGCTCCCCTAAAAGGGATAAATTGAGAAACAGGAGCTAGTTCCTTTCTATATTTGACAAGCTTTTGTTAAATATAAAAAAACATACATACATGTTTCTAACCTGAAACTTTACTTAACTCAACAAATAAAATAATTCAGGTCGTTGCTCAGGTGTCTTCTGATACGACAGTACATTTTATAAACACTGGCAAGGAATACATCGGACGCCATAGGTTATGAAAAATACATTTAAGTATGATGTTTTAACTCACAATAGAGTATTATTTGTATTTGTATGTGTGTATAATATCTATGATTGATTGACTTATATTCAAAATGTACTAGACATAAATGGGATGATATCTTAAGAAAAAAACATTATTATTATTATGGAGGTATTTAAATAGCTTTCTAATCTGGTTGGGCTGTATAAATATATAAATGGAAATGATAAATATACATAAAAATAGATATTTTAATAAAGTAAAATAAATACATAAACAATACGTAAATAAATAAAAATCCAACCTGATGAAAGCTCTCAAAAGGTGGAACCAAACTGTTGAGGGTTAGGGGGAAAGGGAAAGAAACCGGCGAATGATGCGGGCGGTATCGCGGAGTGCCACCTTCCGCATTCGAGCCTGGATCGGCCCGTCAAAGAGTCCTAGTCACCTCAAATGACTAATATTATTATTATTATTAGCTGTATTTCTAAATTTGAATTTCTCGCGTACCTCATAGTTAAAGATGTGACAATATTTAATTTTTCTTGTACCTCGACGGTGATATTTGTCATCGCTTGACTTGCTCGCTTGGATCGCTTGAGTTGACTTTTTATGAAAACATTATAACTTTCAAAACGAAAATCAAAACGCTAAGAATTTATAAACATTTTATTTTCCCCTATTTCAGTTGTAGCAAAGGTAAAGCGAAGCTTTATTTTTAAGACCTTACTTTAATATTCAACTTGAGTTTTTTCATAGAAATTTCCAGAATAACGTTCTAAGAATCTGAAAAGTACTAGACTACTACTATTCATAGCTTATCTATTTTCAAACTACGGACAAATTTTTATTTTGCTTTATAATGTTCAATAAGATCATCATATAAAAAAACCCTATATTAAAATTTTATTGTTGGTCGATTTAAGCAACGTAAATTATCTGGAATACAAACTTGATCCTCCATGTACCAGATGACTAAAAGTCCCATGCTAGGTGGAGTGTGACATACCAATTAAATTCGAAATGTCGTTAAGTTAGAAGACACTTAATTATTATCGTTTAATTATTGAGATTTTTATTTAGTAGATTTCAATTATTTGAGACATGGAATACAATACACTCACAGGGGGCTCGTTTGCCCCTTTCCCCCTTTGAAAAAAGAAACGAGAGGCTCACCTGATGGTAAGTGATTACCGCCGCACATGAAAAACTGCAACACTAGAAGAATTGCAGATACGTTGTTGGCCTTTTAAAAAGGGAATAGGCTCTTTTCTTGAAGGTCTCAAAGTCGTATCGGTCCGGAAAAACCTCTGATGGTAGTTGATTCCACAAGGAAGTTGTGACGAACGACGTAGCAAACCGTTTGTTTCGAATGCGTGGTAAGTTAACAACAAAAAGGTGAAGACTGGCCAAATATCTGGTTGTACGATCGTGGAAGGGAGAGGGAGGAATTAAATTATGCAATTCCTGCACACACTCTCCAAAATGGATCCTATAAAAGACCGAAAGGCTACTTTGCGCCGGTGTTCGAGGCTAGTAAGATTGGTTTCAACCAAATTCGGGTCACCAATAAGCCTCTTATTGGTCCTTTCTTTTGAGTCCAAGGCCACTAGGTGGCATTTTGCAGCATCAGCCTATATATAGCAGCAATACTCGATGCATGACCGGACTTGCGCTTTATATAAAGTAAGCATCTGTCCCGTCGTGAAATATCGCCGCACCTTTGCAAGCACTTCTA
This sequence comes from Parnassius apollo, assembly GCA_907164705.1. NCBI lineage: Eukaryota > Metazoa > Arthropoda > Insecta > Lepidoptera > Papilionidae > Parnassius > Parnassius apollo. Next base: position 546,171 of record CAJQZP010000552.1, on the reverse strand, counting down.
GCCCCCTTGCAGTGGCTTTGGCCTTGGACTCAATGAACCGTCTGAAGTTCAGATTTGAAGATGTCTCAACCCCCAGCAACTGGGGGCGGACGGTGTATTCCAGTGATACATTTCAGAAAGAAGGAGCCAAGTTGAGCTGGCTCCTTTTTGCAGTGAAAAGACTCGCTTGTGTTTTGGAGTCGTTGAATTTCGTAAGATAAGCATCGCCCCATTTGGAGACTGCCTGTAGTGTGAGATTCACACGCTCTATCAAAGCTTCTCTGTCGGACTGGATTTGATTCCGACTGGCCCGAGGACCTGGTTGGTATTTCTCCACAACTGTGCTGTCGTCAGCGTACCCATAGATATCGGGCATAAGAAAATCATTTGTATACAGCAGGAAGAGATTTGTAGAGAGAACGGACCCCTGAGGAACACCAGGGTTAGTCGTCACTGGATCGGATGAGCAGCCATCGACGACGACCCGGGGAGACCGTTCACTGAGAAAGTCCTTTACCCAGTCAATCAGATCGGGGAATACGCCGTACGCTGGAAGCTTAGCCAGAAGGCTAGCGTGCCATACTCTGTCAAAGGCCTTTGAGATATGAAGAGAAACGGCAAATGCTTCCCCACTGTTCTCGAGTGCCTCGCCCCATACGTGTGTGGCATACGCTAGAAGGTCCCCAGCTGACCGATTTCGGCGAAACCGGTATTGCCGGTCACTAAGGAGTTCATTCTGTTCTAGGTATGCCATTGAGCGGGCGTTCAAAATACGCTCCATAATCTTGAAGAGTGTGGACGTAATTGAGATCGGTCGATAGTTGGCAGGCTCGGCACTGCTGCCTTTTTTCGAAACAGGCTGCACGTTGGCCAGCTATCAGGATTTTTGCACTATTCTAGACCTAAATGAGAGGCGGAACAAACGTGTCAACACAGGAGACAACTCAGGTACAGAAGCTTTTAGTACTATATCTGGTATACCATCTGGTCCACTAGCTTTATTCACGTCTAGACACCGCAAGGTTTTGAGAACCTCCTTGTTTGTGATACGAACCTATGACATAGTGGTCCCACAGTGAGGTAATTTAGGTAGGATGTTGCTGCCACTGTCCAGTATGTCCATGTATATCTTCTATGTAAAACTTGAGAAAAATAATTTGAGCAAAACAAAATAATAAATTGTATTGATAATTTAAATTATACATTGAAATAATTACGTTCAATAATAAATTAATACTTTAAAGTTTTTATTATTTTAATTCACTGAACCAAATTTATTTATAATTAAATTTTGTGATTAAAACTACTTTTACGGATTTTTATCGCGTTTATTTTTGCTTTTAATTACTTTTATTTTTAATTCCCGACGTTTCGGGCGCTTTCCAGCACCCATGGTCGGGGGACTGAGATCTGACGTCCCGATGTCATTGTTAAACCCGGAGTACCTTCAGCTTTTTTAATTATTGTTTATGGTCCGATCTATGCAAAATGAACTGACTACGTCTTGAGAAGGAGGCTGGGTACTACCACCTGCTTGGGATCCTATAATCAATAAAATTAAAACTAAACCCAAGCATACCACTGCAAGACCTCAAGACATAGTCAGTTCATTTTGCATAGATCGGACCATAAACAATAATTAAAAAAGCTGAGGGTACTCCGGGTTTAACAATGACATCGGGACGTCAATCATCTCAGTCCCCCGTGACCATGGGTGCTGGAAAGCGCCCGAAATTTCGGGAATTAAAAATAAAAGTAATTAAAAGCAAAAATAAACGCGATAAAATCCGTAAAAGTAGTTTTAATCATGTGTAGTGTTCGCGTAAATGTAAGAAATCATTATTAAATTTTGTTGTCACTTTAATTATTCTTGTAGCAGTGCAGAGCTTCACAGAACCACAGTGATATATCAAAGCCTTTAAAACTTATATAGACCATTAGGAATACCGCAATCACCAACAACTAACCACTTCGAAAAAGAAATTGCTTTTAAATTTTAGCTGTTTTGTTTTACATTTATGTTTTGCAAAATTCCAATATAATATAATAAATTATTTAAATTTAACTGTTTAAATGTAAAACAACATTTATCTTTATAAAATTCTTATTACTAGAAGTGAGGCATTTCATCTTAGTTCTCAAAGGTGACAACACATCTAGACTTTGATTTTTTATCAAAGATAGATGTGGTTACTTATGGGTAAAATCATTCACTTATCATTAAGTGGACTGTGCGCTTGTTTGTCACCTTTATTTTTAAAAAAATCACTTGTTTCATTTCCCTCTATCGCGTCTTATGACAGTCCCGATAATACGTAGCAGATATATATTAAATATTATTATGGGATGAATATTAAATATTGGTATGTAAATATCAAAACTCATGATGATAAAATACAAAAACATTAACACAAATCTGAGCAACCTAAAACTAATGTTAAAAACTCTAAAATTTTTTTTTCAAAGATAACTTTTGAACAGCTAAAACTGGAAGCTATGAATTGCTTACTCTGAGTTCTCTTACGGAGACAGTAAATACTGTAAATATTTTTTTCGCCAACGTCGGCAAGCGACTCGCAGAAAATATTCTCATTGTGCTCCTGTGGCGTTTTTACGTGGTAGAACAACGATGCAGCTATAATAGTTGTAGCACCAGTGGATCGGCTGAACCACGGTAGGGCTATAATACCCTCATAGAATACTAGCGTAAAATAGCAGCTTAATTCTGCTGCCTTTTGTAAGAGAGTTTAGAGAACCAATGACCCTTTTTACTGGAAACGAGACATTCCATCTTATTCCTCAGGGGTGACATCGCATCTGCATTTTGATCCTTAATATCAAGTTGGGGGAGGGAGGGATACGTTTGTTGCTAGCAAAGCAAATAAAACCTCCCTCACTTGTGACTTCAATAATACGACGCAACACGAGTGCGAAGAGATGGAACGTGTTAGATCCACTAAATGCCTTGGGGTAATTCCTGGAGTACAAACTATCCAGGCACCCACATATTGTAGCTATAAATAAAAGGGTTCGTAAGTTCATATGGGCCTCTACAAAATTAATACATATCACTTCCAAAAACCTTCATAAACATCTACTTTGCTTTAATTTATCATTAGCTATTGTATTCCCATCTGGAATAATGCCCCAAAAATCAAATTTCTTGGAGCAGAAAGAGCTCAGAGATGCTTGTTAAGGTAATGTTTTTTACAGCAATTAGATTTCCTATCGACAAATTATATTTAATTATAATATATTGTCACTTAGAACATTTTATATTACCAACTCAGTACTAAAACTACATACATTAAACATTACGATTCTTCAAATAAATAGAAGAACTATTCCTCTGTGCAGAACTTTTTTTGCCAGGCGTCATTTACAAGCCCACTCTGCCTAGCTTTGTAATAAGCTCCACGACAATTAATAAATTTTAATTTTATAACTGTAAAAAAATTGGTTGACCCTTCAGGGCATCCCTAGAACTTCCCGCTAATTTCAAATGAAAAGTGCTCCAAATCTGACCAAATTATAAAAAAACCGTTTTTTTTCAAATTCTTTCTCCTTCCATATCTCACGAACGAATGAGTTTTTATTTTTTATTTTCCATCCGGCATTCGACGACATTTTTTGAGGTTAAGAGCTGATTAGTTTTTGAAAGCAATCGGTAAAGCGGTTTAAAAGTTAATCCAAAAATAGTTTTCAAAATTTTTTTTGAGATTTCTCAAAATGTTCTCGTCCGAATCAGTTTATATTATCACCAAATCTATTATACATTGATATATTTAGAACACACACACACACACACACACACACACACACACACACACACACACACGCACACACACACACACACACACACACACACACACACACACACACACGCGCGCACGCGCGCACGCTCGCACACACACACACATGCACACGCACACGCACGCACGCTCGCACGCAAACATACACACACACACACACACACATTATCCGTACGGACGTCCACGTGAAATTAGTCAGAATAGCTTCCTGGGATCTCAAAAAGTCGAGATCTGATGAAAACTTGATTTTCGAAAATCGGGGTGAAGCCAATAACTATTGGAAAATTATTGATTTTATTAGCCGGAAGTTAAAATAAATCATTCAAGGACTCGATACGATTGGTTACTGTGACACAGAGGACCTTTCATTTAAATATGAATACTAGTCTCTAAACTTTATTTATAGTGGTTGACTTAGCGATTACAAGATATAACGTCGTAGGGCTAGAAGTCTTCTGATTAGAGCATATTTCACATAGGCAGGATAGGAAAGAAATGTTCCATCATATTGATCTGATAGTTATCTAACATTTAAACTAGTGGTTACTCACTGATCCCAGGATATAGTATCGTAGGACTAGTATACACTACCCCTGTTGTAATGCACATAATCTATACCACAGTTTTGTAAATATAATAATCCTATTCAGGTTTGAGTTCTAGTTTTCACTAATGTACTCTTTAGTGGTTCTTTAAGAAGTATTGTTAAATATTATATATCATAAACTAAATTACGCACGAAAAACTCTAACCTAAATGTGTTCTATGCATTGTCTTCACACACAAATTATACTTATACATCTAGTTGTTCTTAAACCGATCCTAAGAATTGATTTCGTAGAGCTAGAGAGGTAAATTTGTAGATAAATAAGTAATGCAATAGTATATCTCACCTTAATTAACGCATACGCAAGTCACATGCACACTTTACATGCACCCATATAACATATACATTTCTAGTGGTTAAATGTTAAAATGTATTAGAAATAGTTCGTCATGAAACGAACAAGAGAAACACACATACACAAACCATATATTATATTCATTCACATATCCCCCTCTTACTCTACATACAAGTTTAACATACACTACACTTATACTATTCATATACTTCACTCATTCTTTATACACATATCTTCATTAGTATTTTAATTATAACCTATGAAAAGAGCAGAGCTATCCAAGACAAGCATTTTTACGTGCTTCCTAGTTGGTTGTGACCACGGCATACTACTGTTACTAAACAATGTTGAGGCAATAAAGTATTTTTAAATTTTTAATAATAATGATGTTATAAAATGAGTACAAGTTTTCTGTCTACATACGTTGAAAGTTATGTATATTATGTGTAGTATTAATATGGATTTGCAGAAATCAATAACTGAAACGAACTTGATTATGTTACAAAGTTTAATTTTACTTCTTCTTTGTAGTTTGCTTAACTGTTGCAATTACCCGAGATTGTGTTAGCATGACTTGCAGGAAACCGAAAATGCTTCGAAATTTGCGAATATTAATTTTAATGTTAATATGCATTGTAGATCACATAAAATTAAATATATTTGTATATAGTAAAAACGAAACCTAAAAAAGTTTAGACCACGTTTCTTAAAATTCAAAACATTAATATTCGAGTTCCCTCTAACTTTATTTATGAACTAGTCAAGGTGTCTGTTATTAAAAAAATGTGTAGATAATAAAAAAATACACTAAATTAATCTGGTATTAAGTAAATGTAATATAAAAAATACACTAAATGAATAACATGTTTACTTTATTTAAAATAAATTTTGAATATAGAGTTAAGGCTGACTTCAATAACTTAAAAATTATAAAATAACTAGCTGTTACCAGCGGCTTCGCCCGCATGGTCACTGGGAAATAAACTATCCATTGCTTTTTAATTTAAAGAAAACTGAGTTTTATAGATTTGTTAGAGATGCAGCCATTGAAAGGAAACTGAGCAAAATTGATTCGTCCGCCTATTTAAATGTTTTGAAATGCAGCGTAAAGCATGAAAATAGCATGTTTATTCCAAATAGAAATGGAATATTTTTTAATTAAAGGAAACTGAGCATAATTATCCGTCAGGGATGCAGACTTTTTAAAAGAAACTGAGCTAAATTGATTCGTCAGAGATGCAGTTTTCTGAATTGAAAGGAAACTGAGCCAAATAAAAGATCCATCAGAGATACAGTACCCTTTGAGTTGAAAGGAAACTGAGCTTAATAGGTCCGACAAAGGTGCAGCATTTGGATTTGAAAAGAAACTGAGCTAAATAATAAATTTTGAATTGAAAGGGAAGATCTGTGGGAATTCTTGTTATTTGATTGTGGGAATTTTGTAAAAAAACTAACTGAACACTATTTTAAGACGCTACTGTACACAATTTTATATGTTTCTCCATTTGGGGAAAGAATCTGGAGATTCTGGGCATTTGACACACGCGAAAATGCTACATACAACTGACCATGAGAGAAGCACGGTTTCTCTAAGTTGACCCCCCGCTACCTGTAACGTTTGCCCTTGCGCTTTATTAATTGTCATTGCAAAATTGAGCTTAATAGGGAACTGCAACATTTTGAATTGAAAAGGAAGATCTGTGGGAATTAGTAGGGATCCGTGGTATAATAACAATTTCACCTTTTCCTACGCCTGTCAAAATTGTAGCACCAATTATGTTCCGCCCAAGATGTGTCAAACACAGTCTTATCCCGTTACATAACCGAGGAGCATTTAAATTTCGCATTAGCTTGAATGGGACGCCTAATTTTAATTGAAGCTTATGTGAGGGCACACCTGACAACTCTAGAGAATTTAGAAACTGTACGGATATGAAGTGCTCTGTTCTGTGTCCATAACTGTGTCTACTGACAAATACTCTGTTATTTCTCCTGCTACTTCGCTTAATATATCTGAATTTATTTTGTTAACGCTCTCATTTTTTGGTGCAAGAATCGCCCTTTCACATAACCATTTGTCTTCATGCATTTTGTTCGTTAAATCTGAATAAACGCTTGCAATTAATTCAGAATGACTTTGTACTAAATTACAAAAATCTGTCGTCAATTTAACGCAGCCCTCAGCATCCGTTTCCAACCGCCCATCACTGATTTTTAATAGTGTGTCAGCATAGTTTCCAGCATTGATATCATTATACAAATGCACTCTCATATTCATAGATAAACTGAATTTTGTCACCTTGTTCCATAAAATAGACGACTTGAGACATGCTTCAATTTCATCTGCAGGTATGCCGTTTTGAATGACAGGTAAAGTTTGGAAAAAGTCACCAGCCAGTAAAACCACCATTCCTCCCATTACATCCGTATTGCTGCGCGAATCCTGGAGCCTTCGATTTGGTGCTTCTACAGCTTTTTTATGCGACATTGTACTTTAGTCCCACACTAAAAGTTTGCATTGTCGTAGCATTATACCTCGTGCACTATTTTTGCTAAAGTTGCAGATCGGCGATTCTTCCTGGGCTAGATTTAGAGGGAGTTTTAAAACAGAATGTGCAGTGCGACCCCCGCTTAGCAGCGTAGCGGCTATACCGGAGGAAGCTACGGCCACAGCAATGTTTTTATATTTCCGTCTTGTCTTCTCAGTACCACTAGGTACATCTAAAAAGAAAAGTGCACCATTTCTAGATTCAATTTGTCCCAATACTTTGTCAAAAACTCGTTTTTGTTCGGGAAGCAAGCGTATGGCTCTTTTGACTTTTATATATGGTCATAGTTTGTTTTACGTATAATTTCATCACTTAGTTCATTTTCGGTTGTTCGCTGAGGGCTTGTCATTCCAAAGTCGCTTGATTTTTTGAGTACCATTGCCATTACTTTATCTTCAATTTTTCCAAATGCTTCATTATAAATGTGTTCGTTGTATATTATGTTCGCGTGTGTCTGCTGTAACCTTCGAAAAATATTTTCCGTCATTTACTCTTTATTTTTGTCCCACAATTCATGTGCATTAGATAGCCCGCAAGATGATATGAGAGTGGCTTAAAGATCCCTAATTTTGGCTGGTGACTGACACTGCACAGCTTCCTCCATGGTTTTATCCCAGTGATTATCGTTTTCTAAAAGAGAGAGCTTCATTCCTGACCGTTGACGGTTTTAAGGTCTTTATATCCTATAGAACCTTGAACATGGTGCAGCAGCAATCGTAAACAAAAACATTCAAAATTAGTTACATGGACAGTATACACACGACCAAGGGCAACTGGTGACTTTACACCGGGCCAATTTGCAACAGGCGCGCCTTGAATACGGCGTTTCCACTCCATCCTAGATGTGTTCCAAGTATAATAGCGGGGGACTTCAGAATATAACAACGTCTTTGCAAAGGGGTCGGTTTGACAAAGTTGAAAGAAGGCTTTTAGTGTAGTTTTTGGCGGTGATGCAATTCTTACTTGGAAACTTCTTTCGGTGAAATATATCCGCTCTCACGTAACTGTTTGGTGCCTTTCATGTAAAGCGAAGCCAAGGAGACGCTATGCCTCCTCGTTACTTCTGACATAACGCCCTGCTTGAAAGGTCTGTACTTCATTAACGGGATTTGCCTCACCTTCACTCCTGAGATTAAATATTGCTTGGTCGCTCCCTTTATTTATGTACTTACAGATATACTTGATTGCGCGGACAGAGCTACATGCTTCTACATTAATGTGGACATTAAACATTTTACATAGAATGGGCGAATACGGGACAATCCAGCTGTTATCTAAGGTTTCGAACGCTCCAGAGCGAGATTTGATTGTAAATTTCCTGTCACCATCTTTGGGAGCTCTGCGTCTGTATAAAAGGGTAGCCATTGTCATTGTGCACTGTTTCTTTTAATAGCTGTTTAGGGAATTTCTTTGTACATTTTCCTTCTTTCATACATGGCGATATTGAATTTCGTGCTCCACGTGGACCGTGAATCATATTTCTGACGATGGTATCATACAATTCTTTATCTTGCTCAGGATCCGAATCTCGGCGCTTATTATGTCGTCTATTTGGCTGGGCCGCAACTTCTCTTTAAGCCATATTAGAATGTAAGCATGCGGTAATCCTCTTTTTGATATTCAATTGAATACATGAAGCCCTGCATCTCTCCGAAAATTTTCCCTTTGTTAATTACATACACTAATTTTTGTACTTTTAATCTAAATACTCTAGCAACCAATTCGTGTCTGTCAGTACTTTTTTAGCCTGGCATTAGCTCGTCAGTTATTTCTTTCCATGTGGGATTGCAAGTAAAAGTAACAAAAAGATCAGGTCTTGCGTAAGTTTGTACATAGGCGAATGCGTCTTGTGTGTACTCATGCATGGTGAGGGCAGAATTACCATTTTACCTAATTCTCTGGGGTTTATATCGGCGTCGCTAGAAACTGCATCTTGTAAAAATGTATATAATTCTCAACACGCAGCTTTTTTTGATTTAAAGATATATAACGGAGACATTTACTTTCTACCTTCACATACATGTCAATATAAATGCTCCGGCGAAGAATAATACTTTCTCGCAACATCAAAAGATACGCATAAAACCATATATTTTTTGGACTCGTTGACTTTACATATCATACATAAACACTCACGCCTGTTACCCAGAGGGGTAGGCAGAGACTACAGACTTCCATTTGGCACGATCCTGACACACGTCTCTCGCCTCCTTCACATCCATACACCTACGCATACATGCTCGTCGGTTAAGGGTACTCCTAATTTGGACCTTATTTTCAATAAATCGCCAATTTGGTCGATAAATTTTCGGCTAGGACGTCCCTTTCCTACTCTGCCATTCACTTCTGCAACATAAATTTTCTTTGTCACTCTTCCCTCATTCATTCTTTCCACATGACCAAACCACCGAAGCATTCCTCTCTTAATCCTGGTCATAATATCATCTTGCAAACCACACTCTTCTCTTATTACACAATTTCTTACCCTGTCGTTCAGATTCAGCACTAATATACTTCTTAACGACCGCATTTCTACTGCGTTGATTCTAGTCTCGTGCTTCTTCTGCCACACCTAACTTTCAATACCATACATTAAAGTAGGGACCAACCCAGCTTTGTGAATTGCCATACGTGCCTTTTTTGACACATTTTGACTTAACAATAGAGTGCAGGGCCCCATTTACTCTATTTCCCGTATTCACTCGTCGTTCTATATCCTTATCATATCTCCCATCCCTGCTAAATACGCAGCCCAAATATACGAACTCATCTACTTGCTCGATCAACTCCCCCTTCTATTCTTATTTCACAAATCGTTTTATTTTCTTCTCTTTCAAAAACCATAACCTTCGTCTTACTTGCGTTCACTTTCATACCCCTCTATTTTAATGATCTGTTCATTAATGTAACCATCATTTGCAACTCGGCCACCGACGACGCAAGGATAACTTGATCATCGACGTACAAAAGTCATTTGACGGTTAACTCACCCATTCTTAAACCGCATTCTCGAACTTTCAAATTTTGCAAACAACTGTCCATAAATAGGTTGAACAGCCACGTGGAAGCCACACAGCCCTGTCTGACACCTTTATGTATGTCAAACCAGTCAGAGTAGATCCCGTTGATCCTAACACAAGCATTAGAGTCCCTATAAAGAGACTCCAATGCCTGTATCAAGCCAGCGCTCAAACCAAATGAGTTCAGTGTTTGCCATAGCACATCCCTATTCACTCTGTCATAGGCCTTTTCCAAGTCCATGAACGCACAAAAACCTTTTGGTTTTTGGCCAAAAACCGCAATCTTGCGCATGGAAAAAGACTTGATTTGTACATCCCATTCCCTTTCTAAATCCCGCTTGCACATTCCAGGTGTGCAGCAGGCCTGCCACGACTTCCTCTCCAGCCCTTAGCATTTCGAGAGAAACTCTATCATATCTTGCTCATCCTTACCTGCTTTCATTCTTATTCACTTGCTTTCATTACTTCTCTATACTTATCTCGCTACCTCTTTCCTCTTCTTTCTGAGTTTACACTTCCTAGTACACACGTTGTCTCCTCACTCATAAACAAGCTTTCAAAATATTCCTACCATGTCTTTTAACTCAAAACTTCATCATTCAGAATATAGCCATTCTCTTCTTTTATAGCATTCATCATAGGCTGTTTTGAATGTCCCCTGGAAGTTCTTACAAGTTTCCAGAACATTTTAATATTTGCCTGGAAGTTATCCGATATTCTTCTATCATTCTTATCCATTTTTTTCTTACTTTTTCTTTCAACTACTTCTTTTACTCTGTTATTAAGATGTCTAAAGACTGCCTTTTTTCTTTCAATATCATCATTCGTACAGCTAGAATTACCAGCCTTTGTTGCTAGTAAATCTAGCCATGCTCCCTTCTTTGCTTCAACTTCCATACGTATCTCATCATCCCACAATAATGTATTATTTTTCCTTTCATTCTTTCTCTTACTAACACCACATACTTCGGTAGCTGCATCCACTAAATCTTTCTTTACGTTTTGCCATACATTCTCCAAGTCTAACTCCTTCATACATAATTCATCCAAACTACTTATATTTTCTTTCAGTCTACATTTGAACTGTTTTTATTTATCTACGGAATGCATTAATTCGGCATAAAACCAAATAATGATCCGTTCCTACGTCAGAACCCCGGTAAACCCTTGTACCTACCACTGCGCCCCTCAATCTTTCATCCACAATTATGAAATCTATCATGCTTCTATCGTCACCTCTTTCCCAAGTATGCATGTGAATCCTCTTGTGGCGAAAGCAAGTGTTCTTCACAAAAAGATTCTTTTCCATACATACGGTGAGAAGACTTTCACTATTGTCATTTATACTTTCATCACCAAACGTTCCCAATATACTTTCATAACCAAGCCTCCTCACCCCAACCCTTCCATTAAAATCTCCTAGCATAATAATGTTTTCATTTCCCTTACACTTCATTACCATCTTACCATTTCCCAAAACTGCTCTCGAATATAAGTGGGCTTATACATGTCAGGGGCGTAGACCCCTAACACAAACAACTTCTTTAAGCCCACTTTCGTTCGTATCCGTAGCAGTCTTGGGCTTACACATTCATACTCTTTCACACATTGGCCCATTCTTTCTGAAAGGATGATATGACTCCCTGGCATACCCGCTCGATCTCGTCTACACCAGACCAGTATGCGGTATACATGCCATGTGTAGTGACATCCTTCCCCTTCCTTTTCGTCTCATTTACACATAACACATCTATTCCTCTATCATACATTATATCGCATACTTCATTAATGTTATCATTCATTGCCCCACATACATTCAACGTAGCCAGACGGGCCTCTGCAATCCACTTTTCGCCTCTCCGGGTGACAGAATGTGACGGGTGGCGAACCTCGTCGCCGGTTTTCCTCCCGGAGATTCTTCGCACCCCTGCCCCATTAAAAAGGCGCCGGGAACTCGGGGCCATTTCTTTTATATGGTTCCTCATGGTGCGAAGTATGGGGTAGTATATTTTACGCCGCTACCACGGCGTGGAGCCGAGTCTGTGGTATCGGCTTGTCGCTTATTTAGCACCACCCGGGGGACACGTGTAGGGTGGGCCTAGGAATAGGTGGTCGAAGCCTACGGACGCGAGCGACTTATCCCCCCGGGATATGACCGGGTTAATGAGCGGAATTTGAAAATGATCCAACCCACTTTTCCTTTGCAATAAATCAATGGGTATTGCAGAGCGTCATAAAACTTGTATGTATCGGCTACCCGTTGCAACGTATCATCACTTGCTCGCAAGACAATGTCTCGTAAAGAAAATTGATCACCACTACTTACGGTTGCTATTTCGTTTATCAAAGGTTCATTGTAGCGCCTTTCATGCTCTCCTCGAGGGGTCCGATCTGCGTAAATGACGACTTTATAATCCTCTTAAGGTAGGTTTTCTAAAGCAGTTTTAAATGTTTTGTCTAAAATGTTACGTTCATGCACGAATCTTTGAATTTTGACCACTGTGTCTCTCTTAACTCCCTGGATAAATTGGCAGCGACGGTCTACCTCAATTTCTTCGTCACCCATAAAATATACTTGTAAACATTTATGCTGTTCCTTTTTAGCTGGAAAAAGTTAACCTATTCTATGATAAATTTGCCCTTGCACTGTAAACGTAGACGAAAATACCGGAATTATTATTTCCCGGTCAATTCCGAAGGACGTTATTTGAAAGCATGAGTTATATTTCTGGATCCTGTTTAAAAAGCGCCGTGACTCATTAGTATCATATAAAAAGACAGTTTTCAAAGGTTCTTCTGGTTCCCCAAGTAACGGAAGAGACACTTTGCCATTGGAACAGCACATGACTGCGGTCTCATCTTTCCATTTTAAAGCGCTGCAAAATCGACACGCCTTGGCCATCAAGAGCTAATCTTTTCGCTTGTCTCTTGAAAGGCTGGACTTACTTTTGTGAGGCGTTATGAACGAACAGAAAACCTATTTATAAAAAAAACGTTATAATACCTAAAAGGAATTAAATTTCCTTTTGAATATTTTTTTAAAAGCAATTCCAAAATATCTAAAAGGAATAAATATTCCTTTTAAATATTTTTTAAAATCAAAACAACAAAACCAGTTCAAGACACAACACGAATCCGAAAAAGATAGCCAAAAAAAAATCGAATCAACTTATCCAAATCACAAAACAAATGGCAGAAAACCGAAATCGAAAGCAGTAGTCAATATAAATATAACCAACGAAAAAAGAAGTAAGTGTATAGGTACCGATAAGTATCTATACTATTAATATTCCTTTGAAATATTGTAAAACAACCTAAAACAACGAAAACCAATTCACGATTCTAAATAAACAAAATCCGAAATCAAAGCCAGAGTCTAAATATGTATAAAGGAATACCAACCAAATGAACAAAACCGATCCAAGAAAATACACAAATCCGAAAATGAAAGCCAATATAAATCCATTCAACCTTAACCAAATCACAAAGCAAATAACAAACAACCGAAATCGAAATCAGGTAGTCGAATAAGCTACGAAATAGAAACAATTTAAGCGTATAGGTATCGTATGCACTATAAGTTGACGCGCGGCTCAACGGCGGGAGTTAAGTACATGTAAGGAAACATTTCGTTATCGCGTTTTAAAAACCTAGTAACGACATCTAGCGGAATCATTTTAAACTATGTATACGTTAGTTAATAAGAACTCTCAAATAATATTTTTCTTATAATTTTGCAAAATTTTTGTTATTGTAATACCGATTCATTCATAACCACATTATAAGAACTGTATTCATTTCCGTTCAATAAATATTATTAAGGCTTATTAATAAGGCTTACTAAGAACTGTTTCTACCACATTTAAGTAATAGTTACGGGTGAAAGCGTGCAAGTGGGGATAGTATTCTGATATACTTATAATCACGCCTGTAACCCTTGCGGGGTAGGCAGAGCATCAACGGATTACTTAATATCGTCTGCGAGGTTATCGCCTATTCTGTGAATTAAAATACACCAAAACGTTCGAAGAAAATCAGCTGGTGAATTTTTTGTTTTTTTATCGCTCTCTTCCCGGTCCTGCGTGGAAAAATACAGATCCATACATTTTTTATCTTAATTTTGGTAAAAAGACATAATAATCCAGATATTATGACCTTCTGTTTTCGTCCATCGTACCGTCGTCCGTCTTGTAGAATCACGGTGGCGCCACCTAGCTGAATTTAATTTTGCAACATATTCTATTTTCCCACAGGAATGAAATGTTTTTCCGCAAAAAAAAGTAGCCTATGTAACTCTACAGCCACCGAACTATCCCCTTACATAATATAGTGCCATGCCGATGCTCTATTGCGACGTGAAAGAAGGACAAACTTGTGCAACATATTCGATTTTCTCACGGGAATGAGATGTTTTTCCGCGGAAAAAAGTAGACTATGTTACTCTACAGCTACCGAACTATCCCCATACAAAATGATGCCATGCCGATGCTCTGTTGCGACGTGAAAGAAGGACAAACAAACAAACAAACACATACTTTCGCATTTATAATATTAGTATGGATTTCACACTAGGAAGTTGGTGGAAAGACATCATCATTCGATAAATGATTAGGAGTCGTTCGATCAATTCGATTGTAACTTATTGAAAAATTGGACGAATGATATTTATATCTCATTCTTTACTCTCATAAGAGAATAAAAACATACAAGTGTACAACTACAAACTTTCTAGGTTATTTTCATGATGTAATGCGCATCTGGCACGTATGCATATATGAAAATGAAGAAGCTATTGCAGCTTCTTCATTTTAAAGCCAATTAATATAACAAATTAAGATTAAATTTAAGAATTTATTCTTAGTTTTTAGTGAATATATCATTTACGATTTCTTAATATCTTCCTCACGCGCACGTTTAGATAGACCTGTCAAAATATATTATATACTTTTGTGAATTTTTGGCAGTCATATTTTAACTTACCACAACAATATGTCACCACACAATACGGCACTGTTTTTTCCCCGATTTTTCCCGCACCGCAATTCATATTTATTGAAATTTTATTTCATTTATTTATTTATCTTTAATCAGGACAATAATACTATTATATTTTGAGGGATTATACAATCCAGTATATTATATCGATTCGTTATAAATTGAACTCCTAAATTTTAACGAATCATAAACAGCTCACTCACGTAATACTTAGTCATGTAAATTGTGAGTTAATTACACATGTAGTTTTACATAATTTTATTAAATGCCTAACTCTTCCTTTTTTATCTATTTTTGAACAGCCTGTATGAGATCACTGCTGGACGTAGGAATTTACCATTGTGAGAAGTATTAGCCTTCATCAATACGATTGGCGTGTTGATTACCGATTGCAGAAAGCAGGCATCTTGCAACTTTGACACTCTCGTCGCTAGACTGAATGTTTTACGCCTGGCATAAACAAAATCCTTGTTTCCGTAAAAAGGGACTCCATTTATTTACACTCATCATCCGAAACATAGCAGCATTGAGCTCCTATTTCACCCTAGTATTTTGTGAGAGCGTGCTACAGCTATAATATTATAGTTTCAGCATGGCTTTACCACGTAAGTGTAATTAGTGTTGAATTACAGTATAATTTATAGTTTTTTTCTATTAATCGTCTCAGATACTTACGTAATAAAACGGGATAATAACTTAAGCGCTACTACAAATGTTTAGAAAAATAATTAACCCAATTATCTTTAACTGTTAATTATAAATAATGGTGATCTCGTTGAGTAATTATTCAAGAGACATAAAATTTGCTGATGATTGTTTCCTTTTTAATCATCTTATACATAATATATTTAAAAAAAATTATATTCAAATAAGTGTGTTTTTTTTTTAGTTTAAATGAATTGCATCATTTAAGATGAGCGATGTTTTTACTTTTTAACAGGTCAGTAACATAATATAAAGATGTACCACAAGTACATATCTGTACTATTTGCTGCAAAGTAGTTGCTGCCAATGATGGCAGGTCTGGTTCTTTTCTTGCTCAAAGACTTCGTGTAGAAAGTATATATTATCATAATCGTTGAATGCTCACAGAACTTAAGCAACATTCATTTGCTATTTAATACACTTCAATCTGATTACTGTCCCTTTCGCCCCATATTACTTTGTTACATGATTTTATTGCAACTCTTAATTTCGGTTTAATAGTGTCTAACTAACACTCAACAACAAAGGGGCAATGAACAGACCAAAATAAATCATAAAATATACTGATGTAAGTAATAGTGTGCCAGGCAGCTTGTGTGACAATGCAATGGTCAAGCCATTGTCTACAGCCATGTGCATCACCGAAAAATGTATAGTTATCAGAATCTATACCCAGTTTTTCAAAGCACGGTCCTCGGTTACGTTTTTTATAGGAATGGGGGCAAACGAGCAACTGCAACATCAGAAGAATTGCATGTGCGTTGTCGGCCTTTTAGAAAGGAGTAAGCTCATTTCTTGAAGGTCCCTAGGTCGTATCTGTCCGAGAAAATTCCGATGGTAAACTATTCCACCGAGATCGTACGCAAAAGAAAACTCCTAATGAAACGTACGATGGTTTCTAGAGGCCAATTTGGCCTACACTTCCAAGTGACCACGAAACTGCACTTCATTCGATATATCAACGCCGAGGATTCCGATACTGGTTGAGGCAACAAGGGGAGTGCCTTGAAAGTGAGGAGATACGACAATGGGGTTCTTTTTAGCGCTTAACGCGCAAACTTGTGTCTTTTTAGGATTAAACTGAACTAGATTTATTCGCCGCCAATCCAAGACTTCGTTCAACGAGGCCTCGACTTCAGACACAAGTTCGTCCCGGCACTCGGAGATGTTTTCCCGAGAAATATAGGCACGGCCGGTGTACAGAACATCACTAGTGCTATCATCCGCATAGCAATGAATGTTACGGGTTTGCAACATATCATTGATATGCAGTAAGAACACCTTTGGTGATAGCACGCAGCCTTGTGGGATGCCTGCATTAATAGGCTTGTAATTAGAACATGCACCGTCTTGATGCTCCGATCTGCAAGAGAGCTGGTGAACAAATGCACAATTTCTCGGAAAGCCTATAGGGAGGGAGCTTCGAAAGAAGCACTTTGTACCAAACCCGATCGAAGGCCTTCGCAATGTCCAAACTAACTAATGTAAAGTTAAATTAGCAGTCTATGTTATTTAAGTCCTAGTGCCATGCCAAATTTTTTTATTACTCAAGTATTTATTTGCATACTTAGTGTATAATAAAGTATTAATATAAATCACTTAGTAACTTTTTAAAAGTGTATGTTTAGTAAATGTAAGGAGGTATAAATTACCTAATAAATATATTTTATTTTTAACTAAATATATTAAGCAATTTAATCAGTCAGTTGGTGTATTTTGAGGAAGATTCTGAATTGGTTTTTAACATCTGGTAAATTATTTAAATAGAACCCATGCATTGTTCTTTGAAACATTACACGTTGGGCATATGCGTCCAAGTCAAACAAGAGATGTTTCTTATTATATAATGGTGGGGGTAACAAATGAAGTTGCACTGTTTGGTGAACTGAAATGAAGATTAAATTTATTTTAATTGGAATATAATTTCCAGAAATATTATGTATGGTGAAACAAACGGGAAGTATTATTTCACAATGTTTTGCGATTTATTTTTGCTTTACGCTCCATAGATGAACGGATCATAATCATCGTGAACATAATAATTAATACAGTCCATCACAAGTCAACATCTGAACATAGGCTTCTTCCAAGAATTATCAATAAGTAAGGTCCTGAGCCACCTGCATCTATTGACTTCTGGCATCTCTTAGCAAGTCATTTCAATTTATCTAGTATGCGAACGCCCTAACACTTCACTAACCACCTTAAGATCTCTGACCTTAAGATCCCTACAAAGCCAGCAGTGATTGATCCCGTCTCAGTTCCATGTGTCATCACATATATCGGTTGTACACTGGTGTTTTCAAATTTTGAAGTTTACGTGTATAGCTATAAAGTGTGTTAAAAATTCCAATAAAATTTACTGCGTTAAAGAAACCAGTATATGGACAGCTATCTTCCTAATAGCAAATAACCTTTCTAAGCTACCTAAGTACCTAAATGCTGTGGTTGCAAATTATTCTCTTATTCCACAAAATACAGATTTAAAAATAAATCGTGACTTTAAAATAGGGAAAGTGTAGATTTAAAATAAGATTTTTTTTTCACTTTACATGCATATGAAATGATGAAATAATGAAAATATTACTCTGTTAGGAGATTTTAATGGAAGTTTGGCGTGAGGAGGCTTGGCTATGAAAGGATAATGGGAACGTTTGGTGATGAAAGTATTAATGAGAATGGTGAAAGCCTCATCACCGTATGCATGGAAAGGAATCTTTTTGTGACGAACTCTTTCTTTCGTCATAAGAAGATTCACATGTATACTTGGGAAAGAGGTGATGATAGAAGCATGATAGCTTTCATAACTGTGGATGAAAGAATGAGGAGCGCAGTGGTGGATACAAGGGTTTGGTCTTATGCCGAATTAGGGGTTTATTCAGACGTTGGCGGAATCGGACATCTGTGTTTACCACAGCGTTACAGCGTATAAGAATTGAGAGGTTACAAGATGAAGATGTGAAAGACAAGTACAAACGTAGACTGAGAGAAAATATAAGTGATTTGGATGAGTTGTGTGTGAATGAGTTAGACTTGGAGAATGTGTGGCATAATGTTAAGAAAGGTTTAGTGGATGCAGCTACCGAAGTATGTGGTGTTAGTAAGAGAACGAATGGAAGGTAAGACAATACGTAATGGTGGGATGGTGAGGTACGTATGGAAGTTGAAGCAAAGAAGAGAGCATGGCTAGATTTACTAGCGACCAAAGCTGGTAATTCTGGCGGTAAGAATGATGAGATTGAAAGAAAAAAGGCAGAGTTTAAACGTCTAAATAAGAGAATAAAAGAATTAGTTGAAAGGAAAAGCAAGAAAGAACGGATAAGAATGATAGAAGAATATCGGATAACTTCCAGGAAAATATTAAAATGTTCTAGAAACTCGTAAGAAATACCAGGGGACATTCAAAACAGCCTAGATTGAATGCGATACGAGACGAGAATGGCTGTATTCTGAATGATAAAGTGTTGGGTCTAAAGAGATGGAAGGAATATTTTGAAAGCGAATTTATGAGTGAGGAGACGTGTGAACTAAATGAAATAGAAATTCCGAAAGAAGATGAAAAAGATAGCGAGAAAAGTATAGATGAAATAATGAAAGCAATGAAAAACATGAAAGTAGGTAAGGCAGCCGGATATGATAGAGTTTCACTCGAAATGCTAAGGGCTGGAAAGGACGTGGTGGCAGGCCTGCTGCACACCTTGTTTAATTTATTTTGGGAACTAAAGCGGGTACCGGGAGACTGGTGCAAAGCCGTGATAGTCCCAATATATAAGGGAAAAGGGTCACAGCAGGACTGTAAAAACTACCGTGGTATCAGCCTTCTTAGCATTGTGGGGAAAACTGTATGCTAAGGTACTAATGGAAAGAGTTATGAAAGAAACTGATGAAAAAAATTGGTATGTGCAAGCGGGATTTAGAAAGGGAATGGGGTGTACAGATCAATTCTTTTACACGCGCATGATCGCGGATTGTGCGTTCATGGACTTGAAAAAGGCTTATGATAGAGTGGACAGGGATGTGTTATGGCAAACGCTGAACGCATTTAGGTTGAGCGCTGATTTAATACAGGCATTAAAGTCTCCGTATAGGGGCTCGAGTGCTTGTGTTAGAATCAACGGGGTCTACTCGGACTGGTTTGGCATCCATAAAGGTGTCAGACAGGGCAGTGTAGCTTCCCTATGACTGTTCAACCTATTTATGGACAGTTGTTTGGAAAATTTGAAAGTTGAAGAATGCGGCTTAAGAATGGATGAGTTAACCATCAAATGCCTTTTGTACGCTGATGATCAAGTCATACTTGCGTCGTCGGCGGCCGAGTTGCAAATGATGGTTACAATAATGAACAGGTCATTAAAAGAAAGGGGAATGAAAGTGAACGCAAGTAAGACGAAAGTGATGGTTTTTGAAAGAGAAGAAAGCAAAACGGTATGTGAAATAAGAATAGAAGGAGAGTTAATTGAGCTAGTGGATGAGTTCGTATATTTGGGATGTGTATTCGGCAGGGATGGGAGATATGATAAGGATATTGAACGACGAGTCAATGCAGGAAATAAAGTAAATGGGGCTCTACACTCTATTGTGAAAAGTCAAAATGTGTCAAAAAAAGGCACGTATGGCAATTCACAATGCTGTATTAGTCCCTACTTTAACATATGGTAGTGAAATTCGGATGTGGCAGAAGAAGCACGAGAGTAGAATAAATGCAGTAGAAATGCGGTCGCTAAGGAGTATGTTAGGGCTGAATCTGAGTGACAGGGTAAGAAACTGTGTGATAAAAGAAGAGTGTGGTTTACAAGATGATGCAGTGACCAGGATTAAGAAAGGAATTCTTCAGTGGTTTGGTCATGTAGAAATAATGAATGCGGAAAGACTGACAAAGCAAATATATGTTGCAGAAGTGAATGGAATAGTCGGAAAGGGACGTCCTAGGCGGAAGTTTGTCGACCAAATTAGCGATATACTAAAAGTGGGCCAAATTAAGAGTACCCTTAACCGACGAGCATGTATGCGTAGGTATATGGATGTGGAAGAGGCGAGAGAGGTATGTCAGGATCGTGCTAAATGGAAGTCTGTAGTTTCTGCCTACCCCTCTGGGTGACAGGCGTGAGTGTTTATGTATTATGTTATGTTTACATAAATATGTGTGCTAGAGCCACACCTGCATAATACAACTCACTGCAGCACAAATAGATTATGAAATAGAACTAATTTTGCTGATTTCCTCGAATTTTATTTAAAGTTTTTTTTAAATTCCTGATGATTCGGGCATTAGGGTATTTTACCCATTTTCAAAAATTGTTTTAGGTGAATCCAAGAGTGTTAATGAATGATATGATTTTTATAATTTTTTTAAACCGAACAGTGCCATAAAAATTACTTTTAATCGATCCTTTTACATGTTTACTTTTTACAAAATCTCTCATAAACATATATTTTTTTTTATTTTATTTTACATGGTGTAAAATACCCTATTTACAGCTCCCAGCTCACATGTGGGACTGAGGATGTACTACAATAGTTAACAAAAAGCTACTTTCTATTTTTAATTATTAATTTTAGTACCAATATACACAGAACAAGATTGGCTCGAACGGGGAAGAACCACGCTCGCACAGAACTCTTACTTGAAATAGCTGCATAATGCTGCTGTGTTTAATATGACAAGTAACCAGATTCGGACATGGAATTTCGTAACCGGTAAAACTTCCTTCTTAGTCCTCAGGATAGGTAAAAACGCATGTGATTTTTAGTGCTTAATTGAGGAGAACTATAGGCGTCTATAGGCTACATCATATACTTACTGTATGGGGGACGGTATACTAGTTTTATTCTTATTTCTTTAGGAACAAGATCAACAAGGTTTAATAACCTGGGAGTATCTTCATTTAGTTCTTTGTAAGCACAAAAATATACTTTGAACGGCTGATTTCGCATTTTGATAAAGCTTAATTCAGAATAATTGCAATAGCCCAAGTATGGCAGACATGACTTTAAAACAAAATAATATTTCTACCTTGCTGGAAGTTATTTAGGTGATAGCTTTCTTTATTCTCGATGTAAATAATATTCACGCGTAAAGCTAACAGAACTGATGTTTCGTCATTTCTTTCTTTTACTACATTAAATGTTTAAGTTACTCTACGTACTTTCTTCATATTTAAAAATACATATAAATATATAACGTGTGTTGTCGGCGTAAGAGAATAAAACACATCATGTCGTCAAGTAAGTGATTTAAAGCGATTCTAGGAACAACCAGGAAAAGTAATATATTTTAAAGGACAATGTCAGTTAAATCAAAATTTTTGTGCCAAATGTAATACTCCTAGAGTGCCGAAGGGTGTAGCGCTGAAATCGGTGAGAGTTACGGTAGACCCCTTCCTTATTGTGATAAATTCAATATCTAGCAATGGAGTGCTAATGGTATGATGCAGAAATAATTGCGAAGTATAAATTGTTTCAAATAGAAAAAACAAATTTTGAAACTCTGAGGATCCGATGACTTTAAGGGTTTCATTACTACTCTGTAATTTATATGTTTAGATTTTCAAATTGTTAATATGATTGTGAAATTAACTATGACTCAAATATGTCTTTTAAATATTTTTAATAACACTTAAAACAAAAGTCGTTTTACGAGGTAGAGACATGCTGCAGTTATATTATGGTTCTAGCACGAATAAGTGGACTCGCCCGGGGAAGGACCACGATGACACAGAATACTAACTTCAAATACAATCTCAATGCTGCATTGTTTTGTATGTTAACAGTAGAAAACTGGAGACCTTTTTTAGTGAAAATGAGTCATTCCATCTTAGTCCCTGGGGGTGCAAACGCATTTGTATTTTAATTGTTAATCGAGGATAGATGTAAATGTTTATGTGCCACAGAATCAACTACAATGAAGTGGAATATGTGCTCGTTTCAACGCTCTTATTGCATAAAAATCGAGTACACTTTCATCTTTACAGGAGCGCCTTCAAATAAAACAAAAATGAACCCATTGCGAAAACTATTTGGCGGAGTTATTTCCGTGGGCTCAGATAACAACGTTCATAAAAGGAGTCTTCGGCAAGGTAGTCGATTTTGATTTAAAATTTATGAAGAGCTTGCTCCAGTATTCTATTTTCTACGCACGATTCATTATATATATAGTATGTTTGAATTATTACTGAATGAACTAGCGCTTAAGTTTGAAATACGGATAGAGAAGGACGGTTAGTTTGAAATACAGACTTCGTCGATTACTCAAAAACTAATATTAACTCGATTAATAATATTTTACTAATTGAGTTTATATTACATAATATATTATATCAAGTGCAATGAAATTTATATGACCTATCTGAGAAACAAAATATTTCGAAAAAATGTGAAGATAGACCTGAGATATTTTTTTACTTGGTAGAGCCACGCCGCAGCTATATTACTGGTATAATTGTAGAACGAATGGGTCGAGTCGGCCGGGAAAGGACCACGCTCTCACAGAATACCAGCGTCAAATAGCAGTTTAACGTTGCTGTGTTTAGTTTGGTGAGTGTAGAGAACCGGAAACCCTTTTTACTGGAAACGAGGCATTCCATCTTAGTCCTCATGGGTGACAACGCTTCATTTGCATGCATTTTCCTTCGTTATAGATGATAAATATGGATTTCTATGGGTCACAGCAACTTCTTACCATCAGGTGGACTGTGTGCTCGTTTGCTACCCTTATACTATAAAAAAAGATATGGATCTAAGACGTGGCCATACACTGCTGGTCGTATGAGGTAGATTATGATCTCTCACCGTGTTATGGAGTTGACTATGCTCGAAATTTATTCGTGTTATTGTATTCGTAACAAAGATATAGGTATAGGCTAAACTGGTAATAGGCTGGCTATGTGGCTTTAAAAAGGACTTTTGTCGGATGTAAGTACTTAAAAAAGGTAAAAAATGACCCAACAAATAGCACACTAGAAAAAACTAGTGACCTCATAAAGAAACAGTCCGAAAAATTAAATGTGGACGTAAAATGGATAAAACCTACGTGCGCCATATCACCAAAGTTGTATGGGTTACCAAAAATACACAAGCCTAATGCTCCATTACGTCCCATAGTAAGCCAAATCGATTCACCAACTTTCAGATTGGCTTAGCGATAATACTCTCACCGCTCAGGGGACATGACACTGGAGCACACATAAACGATTCCTACCAAGTTTTCAGCGTGATTAAAGACCTACATCTGGCAGACAATGAACTATGGTCAGTTTTGATGTGCAGTCATTGTTTACATGCTTACTGTCTCAATTGTAACTAGAAAGCTGGAAGAAAACTAAATGCCCGTAGAATATGCAGTATTACTCTGACACTGCCTTACATCTGGCTACCTATTGTGGAAGGAGGAGTTCTACAAGCAAGTAGATGGTGTGGTGATGGGCTGACCTGTATCTCCCATTATCTCCGACATATTCATGGAAGACTTTAAGGAAAAAGCCATGCTTACTTTTCCTATAAATTCAAGATTCTATAAGCGGTACGTAGACAACACTTTCACAATTCTACACTTAGAAAAACTAACTACATTTTTAGACCATCTTAACTCTATAAATTCTAAAATTCAGTTCACAATGGAGTTAGAAGCAAACAATTTTTTAGCTTTTCTAGATGTGTTAGTAATTCGGAATCCTGATAACATCTTGAGCCATACTGTGTATAGAAAAAAGACCCATACAGATAGATATTTAAACGGTGATTCTCACCACTATCCTTCACAGTTAGCTGCCGTGAGTAAATCTTTGTTTCGGAGAGCACAAGGGATATGTGACTGTAAACAACTGGCTGCCGAGCTCCACCACGTCAAGCAAGTTTTGCATGACAACAAGCTTCGGGTCCCGTGCCTACGTCACAGTGAACGAGTGAAGCCGGCCACAGTCGAGCGTGTACCTGCTGTACTGCCATATGTTAGAATACTGACAAGATTGGCTACATCTTGAAGCGCACTTCCAGCAAAACATACTTCAAGCCGCCGACGAAGATTGGTCAGTTTTTACCATCAGTCAAGTGCAACGTGAGGGACGTTGCACTTGACTAATGGTGATGGTAGGATGCAGGATTGTACAAGGTTGATTGTGAATGTGGTCTCTCTTACATAGGACAAACTGAAAGATTAATTAACACCCGCGTTAAAGAACATATAGCTGATGTGAAGAATTGACGCTCCGAGAAGTCTGCAGTCTGTGAAAACGTACAGGATCGCCCCCGTCACTACATCAGATTTGAAAGACCACAAATCCTCGCTAAAGAATTCCTTCCAAGGATGATTCGCGAGGCTATTGAAATAAAAAAAAACATCCTAATGTCAATAGAGAAGATGGCTGGGTGCTACCATCTGCTTGGGATCCTATAGTAAATAAAATTAACTCCCAACCCAAGCATACAACTGCAAGACTTCAAGATATCATAAGTTCATACTGTGTAGATCGGAACAAAAGTTAAATTTTAATCTATGGTAACGGTAACCGGTTAACTATGATATCTGGAAGTTGAACATCAGTCCCCTCTTGATCATGGGTGCTGTAAAGCGCTCAAACCTCGGATATTTAAAAAGCTAAATATACGCAACAAAATCGGTAAAAACTAGTATTATTTAAACACCGGTATATCGTTCGCATCGGCGTCACTTGCCCTTACGCACGCATCATGCATTCCCCACCGGCATTATATACGCACTGGCAATCAGATTGCACTATCGATCTTCAATCTGAGCAGGGAGGTGAAGTGGTGGCGCTATCGTCGCGCCATAAAACACATCAAAACCTAAATCGTGCTATCAAAGTTCCGAAGTAAAAACAGTAAAATTTTTGGTGTATTCGATGTCTCAAATATTTTCTTTGGATAATATCATTTTTTGTTGATTGTCATACGTTCGTCTACTATCAAATCTTATCTCTATTTGTCATCGTTTTCATCGTAGTATCTAAGAAAGAACAGCAAACAGATAACGAGCTACTCATGTTTTATTCATTAAGTTTAAAAAAATTACTTGTCCTCGAATAAGAATCGAAATATAGATATGCTGTCTTCCCTGAAGAGTCAATTGGATTGGATTTCAGGAAATTTTATGGGTAAAATTTTATACGTGGTAGAGCCATGCTGTAGTTATATTAGAAGTATAGTTGTAGCACGAATGGGTTGACTTGACCGGGGAGGACCACCCTCTTACAGAATACGAGCGTAATATAGTAGTTTAATGATGCTGTGTTTCGTATGGTGTTACTGGAAACGAGGCATTCCATGTCTGTCATCACGGGTGACAACGCATCTGAATTTTGATTCGTAATTAGATGTAAATGTCTATGGGCCACAGCATCGTCATCTACCTACGTGGTATACAAATTACATAAGATCCTAAAACTTACGCTTTTGCTATGGCAGATTTGCGTACGGCGTGTACTGCGCATACATGCCAAAGTGCCAGTAAATAAGGTGCTACGTACGTACGGAACGTGCTGCGTGTACGGTGCTAATTAATATGCGTTTACATTTAATAAGTGCATCTATACTTTTGTCTGTATTGAGAAGTGATTCGATTTGATTGTGATTTCTTAACAGTACGTGAGTCAACGTGCTGATAAATTTATTGAACAATGTGATAAGAAGATTTCATACTTGGAAATAAAGCAAAAGCAATAAGTCCATAATTTCATAAAAAATTAATCCCTTAACGTGTGCGACGATAAGTTAAAATTTGCATTCGAAAAGTGTTCGTTGTTATGAGATTTTTGTATCAAGCACGCTTCTGCATCAGAGCAACATGCTTTGTCACTCTTTCCTCGTTCATTCTTTTCACGTGTCGATACCACCAAAGCATTCCTTTTTTAATCCTGGTAGCAACATCATCTTGCAAACCACACTTTTCTGTTATCACGCAATTTATTACTCTGTTATTCAAAATTTGAATGTGAATCTGTTATTTGAAATAAATAAATAAATAAATTTAACCTGCATCAGCCTTATTTACATCTTAATATATAGAAATGAATTGTTTATATCAATTCTTTTACAAGTTTGCAATTGGTATAGACCGTCAACGTCACCGTGTAGTGGCGGTGTAAGAATTTCCGCTACCTCATATATTTCTGTATCTAAATAATAAAATACTGTGGTTGCTAACCCACCTGCTTAGCATTTCCGCTACGGCAAGGTCCCCCCTATTAACAATCCTTGGTGCAGGCTTGTGGTCAGCAGTGGGTAGTGCATTACGCTCTTTTTAAACATAATAAATGACCAACGTAGCAAAATAATGTCAGGAAATTTTTATACTTATTCCTCTTTTTCTTTAGTAAATACTTTTAACTTGTACCAAAAAGGTTTTTAAATATGTATTTTTTTTTTCTGAAAAGAGACAAACATTTTATTTATATTTCATTTATCAAGCAGCAAGAAGTTGGACATGTTAAATGCTTTGAGAACTGTAAGAACAAAGCGATACATTTAGTGAAATAACGTCGTCGCCATTGTCTCACAATTCCCTTACGGTTTCCACGTGACCTGATTAATTGGACGTGGTGACACTTGTTCATTCGTTGTCATTGCTTCTGTTATTTCAGTTTTGCTGTGGAATTAATGTGTATTTTACTAGTTTACGGATTCCTTGCTCATTTTTTTAATAGCAGAGGCGGAAAACAAGAATACGGCTAACCTGATGGTAAGTGATTACCGCCGCCCATGAGCAATTGCAACACCAGGGGAATTGCAGCCTTTTAAAAAGGAGTAAGCACTTTGCTTGAAGATCCCTAATTCGTATTGGTCCGGAAAAATATCTGGTGGTAGTCGATTACATATTCTAGTGGATTTTCGTGAATCCTCTTTAAAAATAAAATCAGGGTATCTATCACATACGATCGTTGTCTCTTGTAAACTTTCTTGTCTACGTTTATATTTATATAAATTTGTAAAATACATATACTGTATTTAATTAACAATTGCTCAATTTATCGTCCTTAAAACAATTACATGATATTATGCAACCATAAATATTCAATTTACGTGTCAAATATTTGCTGTCGTAGCGGCATAAGATAATCATTTAACCCAACCTATTCTTCCCGTGTTTGTCATAAGATTCGACTGTAGGGAAGTCAGAGAGACACCTACTCTGTTTAAATGTGTCTGAGTATCTTCTGTATATATGTATCTGAGCTTCATGATCATGAGAGTTCAGTGCTTTTTTCCCCATCTCAGAAGTTCCCAACTTGCCTAAAGAAGTTTTCACTTCAAAACAACGGATTTGTTGTGAATGGGTAGCGTGATTTTTTAATGAACGAATATCACAAATAAGGGTAATAAGGTAACAATAGATTTATTATGTTTTCTGTTTCAAATATTTCTCGGGAAATAATTATTTCTTGGGTATTATGCATTTGCAACTTATATATGTACAACATCTAATAGATACAGGTGAAATTCCTCGTCTGGGATTTTGTTTTAAGAAAGTTGATATTATTAAAATTTCTATTAATATTGCTTTTGCTTTTTTTATTAACTTGATAATATTTTTTTTAATAAAAGTACCACCGTCCGTAGTGCCAATGCAAGAATATCCACTACTTTATACAGGAGGGTGCGACAAACGAGTTTGCGATTAACCTGATGGTAAGTGACTACAGATACCCATGAGCAACTGCAATACCAGGACAATTGCAAATGCTTTGCCGGCCTTT
This sequence comes from Parnassius apollo, assembly GCA_907164705.1. NCBI lineage: Eukaryota > Metazoa > Arthropoda > Insecta > Lepidoptera > Papilionidae > Parnassius > Parnassius apollo. The sequence continues at coordinate 517,502 of CAJQZP010000552.1, read as the reverse complement.
TAAATAGAGTACGCTTTTTCTTGATGGTTGTTAAGTGGTATCGGTCTGAAATAATTGCTTGTCGTAGCCGATTTCATAAGGAAATATGGATATAGTTCCCTAGGTGTCGTAAGAGACGACAGAAAGAAACAGAAACAGGGGATGGGCAGCAGCATTTTCCTGATAACTTCACAAAACAATTAAAAACTGCGGTTACCAACCCACCTGCCAACTGTGAGAACTATGACAAAATCACATATATATATATATATATATATATATATATATGATTGTGTAGTGCCGTGTAGTGGCGGTTGAGAATATCCACTATCCCATATCTTCCCGTGGGTGTCGTAAGAGGCGACAGAGGGACACAGAAAGGAGATGGGCAGCAGCATGTTCCTAATTACATCAATAACATAATAAAAAACGGTTGCCAACCCGCTCGCCAAGCGTGGCAACTATGGCAAATATCCCCCCATGAGCAAAGACGCAAATAAACGGCCCCCCAGTCCCCGGCGGCCCCGCTATTTCTGGCTACGGGGCGACCATGGTAACGGCGGGGCAGGGGGTGCTAAGAATCTCCGTTGGAGGTTCGGTTGCCACCTACGACGACTCGACCTGGCAACGTATAACGCACGCACCCTGAGGACTGACGAGAAGATACTGAAACCGGAAGAAGAGTTAGACATGTTGCGCTGGCATATTTTTGGATTATCTGAGGTCCGAAGAGAGGGGGAGGACACGGTAATCCTCGAGTCCGGCAACTTGTTCTATCACCGAGAGGGCGACCATCTGTCTCAAGGAGGTGTCGGATTTATCGTCCAAAAGTCTCTCGTCAACAACGTTGTAAAGATTGGGAGTGTGTCGACGAGGGTCGCGTACCTGATACTCAGAATCACCAAACGGTATTCGCTGAAGTTCATACAGGTCTACGCACCAACCTCGGCACATCCCGATGAGGAGGTGGAGGAAATGTATGAGGATATTTCTAGAGCCATGCATTCCTCCAAAACCCACTACACGGTGTTGTTGGGAGACTTCAACGCAAAACTAGGCACAAGCACAAGAGAAGGCGGTGAGCTGAAGTTAGGGAAATTTGGAGTAGGGCAACGGAACCGTAGGGGCCAGCAGCTAGCTGACTTTATGGAGAAAGAGGGACTCTTTATGATGAACTCTTTCTTCCAGAAGCAGCCCTACAGGAAGTGGACCTGGTCGAGCCTCGACGGTTCGACAAAAAATGAGATTGACTTCATTATGACGACCAGACGCCAACTGTTCAGTGATGTCTCAGTGATCGCAAGGGTGAAAACCGGCAGCGATCACCGAATGGTTAGAGGCACACTGAACCTAAACGAGAAGTTGGAGAGGTCTCGTCTAATGAAGTCAACGCTCCTCCCCCTCGTGCTCTAATCCAGAATCCCGAGACTTTTCAGCTCGAGTTACGTAACCGCTTTCAGTGCCTAGAAGATTGCAATGCAGTGGAAGATATGAATGACAAGCTCGTGGAAACTGTCCATGCGGTCGGAGCTAAGTTCTGCAAGACCCGCCACAGAAGAACACAAAAACTCTCCGATCACACTCTTAATCTCATGGCTGTTAGACGGGAGATGAGGCTGCAATCGTCAACAGATTTGACAGCATACAGGCAACTGAACAGACAGATCTCCAAATGCATGCGGCGAGACTTACGCAACTTTAATACTGCTCGTATTAAAGAAGCGATCGAGCGGAACCAGGGCTCCAAAGACTTTGCCAGAGATCTGTCTGCCAGAAAGAGCCAACTGTCAAAGCTGAAGACTGAGTGTGGCAGCATCGTTTCCGGGATACCTGAGATTTTGAGTTAAATTGAGAGGTTCTATGGGCAGCAGCTGTACACATCATCTTTGGAGCCACACGCAAGTGTGAGTAACGATCCAAGAGCAAGTCTTATCCGACACTATTCCGATAATATCCCAGAGCGAGATTAGAACGGCTCTCCAGCACCTTAAAAACGGCACGGACCCAGGCGAGAATGGAATTACAGCGGAGCTTCTGAAATTGGGTGGAACACTGGTACTTGAAGTCCTTCAAAAGCTCTTCAATTCCGTCCTCCATGGTGGCACTACTCCGGAGACGTGGAGCAGAAGTGCGGTGGTCTTGTTCTTTAAGAAAGGCGACAACGCTCTCTTGAAGAACTACAGACCGATTTCCCTTCTGAGCCGCGTCTATGTGCTGTTTTCGAGAGTCATTACCAATCGTCTCGCACGCAGACTCGACGCCTTCCAGCCTCCCGAACAAGCCGGTTTCCGAAAAGGCTTCAGTACCATAGACCACATACATACCCTGCGGTAGATTGTACAGAAGACCGAAGAGTACAATCTGCAACTTTGCCTGGCGTATGTGGACTATCAGAAAGCCTTTGATTCCGTCGAAATTTGGGCGGTGATACAGTCCCTTCAGCGGTGCCAAGTTGACTGTCGTATATCAAAGTGCTGAAGTGTTTGTACAGTAGGGCTACGATGGCTATCCGAGTACAGAACCAGAGTTCGAAACCTATCCTTCTGCAGAGAGGTGTAAGACAGGGTGACGTTATATCCCCGAAACTCTTCACCGCTGCGTTGGAAGACGTTTTCAAGCTACTGGACTGGAAAGGATACGGTATTAACATCAATGGCGAGTACATCACTCACTTTAATTTGCCGACGATATAGTCCTTATAGCAGAATCGCTGGAGGATCTTAGCACTATGCTCAATGACCTCAATGGTGTCTCCCAACGGATAGGTCTTAAGATGAACATGGACAAAACAAAGATTATGTTCAATGTCCATGTCACACCTATGTCGGTAGTTGTTGGGAGCACTATGCTCGAAGTTGATGACGAGTACGTTTACCTGGGACAAATAGTCCGACTAGGTAAGTCCAACTTCGACCGAGAGGTCAATCTACGGATTGAACTCGGCTGGGCAGCGTTCGTGAAATTACTACACATCTTCTCGTCAGGTATGCATCAATCTCTGAAAACTAAAGTGTACAACCAGTGCGTGGGGCCAGTGATGACTTACGGATCAGAGACATGGTCCTTCACTGCTGGCCGTATGAGGACGCTCAAGGCCGCTCAGCGAGCTATGGAGAGGGCTATGCTCGGAGTTTCTCTGCGTGATAGACTCAGAAATGAGGATATCCGCAGTAAAACCAGAGTGTCCGACTTAGCCCTACGGATTAGTAAGCTGAAGTGGCAATGGGCCGGCCATATAGCGCGAAGAACCGATAACCGATGAGGAAGAAAGGTACTCGAGTGGCAGCCTAGTACCGGTACGCGTAGTGTAAGGCAACTCCCCACTAGATGGAGTGACGACCTGGTAAGACATGCAGGAAGTCGATGGATGCAGGTGGCTCAGGACCGTGCTTTGTGGCGTTACTTGGGGGAGGCCTATGTTCAGCAGTGGACTTGCGAAGGGATGTAATGATGTTTATATATATATATATATATATATATATATATATATATATATATATATATATATGTATGTCAAAATCATACGAGTAAGAAATCTATGGGAAGGACTGCAATGTTGAGCATTTGACTTTTATATGCCGTAATGGAGTGCATGGATGGATAATAAAAGTACATGTAATAAATGATAAAATATTTGACATGTACACTTTATAAATAAATATGTGAAATTTAATTTGTTCATCGTTCACGTAATTTTTAAATTTTTTAACAAAACGTTGCATTCGAATATACGCGTTGTTTTATATTTTTTTTGAATAATTATTTAAGCATCAGCAGTGCCTGGTCAGGAACTGCTAGTATAAACTGTTCACAATTTATGAAGTGTTAAGTTTCTTCTGCATTGTTTCATGAGGATGGGGCTGAAGTACTCTTAAAACTAGGGCTGATAAATTAAATTAGTCTACAGCTAAGTATAGCTGGACTTTTATGTGACCCTTTATTAACAGTGCATGGCACGATGAACAGTTTAAATATAATTTAAAGACTATAGTGTGTTCTTCAGCGGCAAGAATTTTATATGAGGTTCATAAAACTACATAATACAATAAACTATATGCGTATATATATATGCCTTTCTTGTCACGAACACTATTTATAAGGCATATTTATAAGGCAAACGATATGCGTGTGTATATTCCCTTCTTGTCATGAACAAAAAAAATCCATGTCAATTTCCTCAATTTAAGGACATATGTCAACAGATTTCCCATAAATCCCCCCTCAATTTTATTTTAAGAAATAAAACAATTTTGAACTAATTTTATAAGATTTATTTTTAACTAAAATTACACAGTTTAAGTTAATATTTCTAAACGGAAGTGACAGTGGGGCCGAAAATACATATGTTATTTTTAATTATATTGTAGGAAAAACACATGGAATGAAAAGATGAACGCTGACCATAATTTGAACGAGCATATGGAAGCTTAGGCATTTTACTATTGACAATACTATTAGCAAAATGTTGGTCCTTTTGAATAAAATGAAAGCGACAAACGATTTTACAGTCGACCTGATGGTAAGTGCAACCCACGTTGTCACCTCTGAGGGCTTAGTGTTATGTCTCAAACCTTTAAAAGCGAAAAACATAAAATATTTTATTTTAAGTTTTAGTGCATGCACTGCTGGTAGTCGCTAGAAATAGTTAAGAGAAGTCTAACCCGCTAGTAACAAGTAGGTAATGTCTTTATTTTGAATTGTTGAGTAATATTACTGCTAATATTTTACAAGTTGATAGGACTCCTATTGAGCTTAGGTATCTATCTGGATAGGTATTACCCCTTGTTTATGTCTGCCGTTAAGTAACAGGGCACCCAGATTTGTGTTCCGTTTTGAAGAATTACAGATTTTTTACAGATTACAGTTCATTGTGAGTAGAGTCTATGAGTCATTTTATTTAAGTTCCTATGTCTTACGTTATTTGAATGTGTCTAAGTAGTACTTCTTATATATTGTGCATATGTGAATAAAATATTGTCTAAATTAAAATATTAAGTTTAAGTGGTATAACTAACCTATTTTATGTACGAATGAATTATTTTTATTATTTAGAGTAGTATAAACTACTATAAAGATCATAATATTTCAAGACTTAATAATATGGATTAAAGGTATGTTAGTATTATTTCACCTTTCAATTAGTATTTCAAATTTAATAAAAATATTGTATGCATAAAGAATATCTGTTTGGAATTTTCTTAGGTAGCTTAATAAGGATTCGTTTACTATTCAATTAAAAAATGGGTATAATAATCCTGATAAATAAAAAATCTTTCAAATTACAATTCTAATTTATTAAAAATATTTAATGATTAAAAAATCTGTTCGATATATTCGAGGAAGCTTATTAAGTTTTATTTTTTAAGGTATAGTAATCCTGGTAAATAAATGGCACAGTTTAGCAGTAGCTCATAAATGAAGAAACCTTTTTTTGTATCACGAGACTTAAAATTGTTTTGTAACAAATTCTCGTAGATATGTATTCTAAAGTAACTCAGGCGGGTATTTTAGCAAAGCTCATCTGGAGTAAACTGTGAAAAAGTTTTTACGAGCTGTGCAGAGGGGCTATAAATGTACCATTTTATTCGCCGCAAACATGTTCAAAAATTTAAAACAATTCGACGAAAAAATGTTGTAACGCGATATAAACAGTGTAAGTAAGGTCTAATTTACAAGTTATTGATATGCCAAGTTGACCCTTGACTTAACTGCACTGCACTGGACTTAAATAAAAATAAACGACACATACGCTAACAAATTAACGTATATTTTTATGAACCTTCTAACCAAATTAAGCTGTGATGTGATAAAAATAATGTAAGCAAGACAATAGTCCCACAGATGTGAAACGTGAACTCGCTCCCACGGACGTGTAGAATTCAGCTTACGCGGCAATCCCCTCTCCACATGTGAACTGTATGTTAGAACATGAAATTAAACCTGTTTTCTTACAATATACTGTCTTATAAATAACATGCCTTTTATTTAAACACCCAACAGCGCACAAGAATAAACCGCGACCCTGCCAGGCGGTGTGCTGCAACAATGCAAACGCACCGCCGCGACCCTGCAAAAGTTATTTAAAAGAAAGAAATCAAATTGAAGAATTAATTAATTTATATTAATTACCGAACTGACATAATCCCGGATATGACGAAAATCCACTGAACTCAAGAAAGAAACGTCAAGAAAAAAGTCCTAATAAATCAAGAAAAAAGGTTCAAGTGCAAGAAATACAAAGATGGAAAAAAGCTAGTCGAAAAAATAAGTAGTTATAACTCAGAACGCCAACAATAACATTTGAAACACATGAGAAATCTTAACAATTATTATCATCGTCACTCTGGTAACTACCGCCATCATGTACCACGATGTAAAAGAAGTGACATCAAGCATCGATCAGAAACCTAAGACGAGAATTGAACACCATCTCGACGGACAACCAGAACCGCCCAGACCATATTTAAGCCACACTACGTACATCAAAAATGTCCTATTTCAAGTAAGCCGTATTTTTATTAGTATTGTGTCCTTTTACCGATAAAATAAGATAATATTTTTGTTATAACTGCTATGTTGTTAGAATGTTATGTCCTTGTTAGAATTGAAAAAAAAAATACAAAATTATTTAGAAGAAATTAGGTAATATTTAGTTAAAATCAGCCCTCATCGTTGAGAATGCTCAGAAACCGCAAAAAACAAAGTTATTACAGCAACAAAATTGTACAGTTTTTTTTTAATTATATTTCGTCTCAAATTAAGGTTAAAATCGAAAATTCTGAGATAACCAATGAGAACTTGCAGCACATAAATAAATTTATAAAGAACGTACATTCCACCTTTAAGCAAATTATTATTTATTGCAAGTAGAACCTTATATTCAGCCAATTGTCATTCCTTATTTCCGAATACGAATAACTAGAAAAACGTAACTAACCAACTGATAGACATTATTTTATTGTACAGTAGTATGCTCAATAATAAAGGTAATGAGCAGCTAATAAACTTTGCATTAACCTCTCAAACCCCAAATGGTCGGATACGACCACGGCGATATTCCGTCAAATTCCAAGTGGTCGCATCCGACCACACTCACCTACAGCACTTTAATCTATAATTACTTATTTTTAGAGACTACTTTTCTATGAAGGAGTTTGGCATTATAGAAATTTTCTATCTTCTAGTGCAATAAAAAGTCAGTTAGTCGGACATTTATTTTTAATCTACGTTCAATACGTACGCCAGTTTCATTTGGATGTTGTTGTGTATAATTTATCTTTTTACGTAAATAATGTCGAGTAATATATAGAAATAATATTGATTTTTATGCTACCGACACACACTTTGCATGTACCCGTTTTTTGTTATCGAAATACAATAAAGTCTTTTTGTAATGAAGTAAAACCTAAATTTTGCTTAGACCACAGGGTAGAGAATTTTGTATAAATTTTATAATGCCACACTTGTTTATAGAAAAGTAGTCTCTAAATATAAGTTTTAATGGTTTAAATTTCTGTGGGTGGGTGCGGTTACATGCGACCGCTCGGTTTCCGACCGACCGGTTTCGACGGACGAATGCGACTGCATGGGATTTTGTGGGGATTGAAGGGTTAAAACCAGGCTTTCAGCTAGTGCAAAATTGTGTCTTCAAAATAATTGCAAAGGCTCAACTCCTGAAAACGGGTTTGTACAACTAGTGCGTGTTGCCGGTGATGACTTGTGGATCTGAGACGTGGTCCTCCACCGCTAGCCGTATGAGGAAGTTGAGCAATGGTTGCTCAGCAAGCTATAGAGAGGGCTATGCTCGGTCTTTTTCTGCTTGTTAAACATAAAAATGAAGATATCCGCAGTAGAACCTGATTCACTGACATAGCCCAACCGGTCAGTACACTAAAGTGGCAATGGGCCGGCCATATAGCTCAAAGAACCAACAACCAATGAGGAAGCAAGTTTCTCGAGTGACAGCCTCGTACTGGTAGGTGAAGTGTAGGCTGGCCCCTCAATAGAAGGAGTGATGATCTGGTAATATATGCAGGAAGTAGATAGATGTAGGTGGCTTAGGACCGTGCTTTATGGCATATTTTTGGGAGGTATGTGTTCAGTTGTTGGCTTGTGAAAACCTGTAATGAATGAATTCATCCACGTGTGGTGTCAGTGTACGAGAATCCACTACCTCATGAGATCTCGTGGATGTCGTAGAAGGCGTCAGAGGGAAATAGAACTAGGAGATGGGTAGCAGCCTCTGAAAATATCAATCATCAACAATAATAAAAAAACTGCGGTTATAACGCGCCTGCTAAGTATGTCAACTATGACAAATGGGGGATTATTTAGTTTCTACTAGGCAGTCTTCCTCATCTTTATCCTTATGTTTTACAATCGAATTTTGAAAGGTGAAATAATATTGATTATTAAGTGTATGTAATTTTGAAATACGCGTAAAATAAATACTATAAAAATGAATTACTTTATACCGCAAAACATCAAAAAAAGAAAGGGGCTTATATTTCTACTCAAATAAAATTGCTTTTTTAACTGACTTAAAAAGGATTTCGATATAAATTCGACTGTATTTTCTTTTTTATGTCTGTGATGTGTACAGTAATCGTCGATTCCAGTTAATATCAACCTTAGATTGAGTTGTTTTTTTTCTGCAGAGTATATTTTTAAACATGTTTCATATAAGTACCAATCAGATTTGAACTCATTTGAATTCAATTTAATCTATTTTAATAATAATTCAACGGTGATACTTTTGAAACTTTAACCCTTACAGACCGGCGCCGACGCCGCGTGGGTTAGGATCACATATTCTTTTTATTTAAAGTCTTCGAGGTATAGTGAAGACTGGTATGACCTGTTTACAGTGATATAAGGCTTCTTTCAGTGTTTTTCAGGTGGCGTACAATTGTGTTTACCTGGGCCCTAGTGTTACTGCGTCACAATTGTGAGGGTCACAATTGTTTCAACTGGGGCCATACTGTTCGTGAGTACAGTTAGAGACAGACGACTACGATTAGAGATTCTTGTGTGTTATAATATATTTATCCTATTGTTATAGATGAAATAAAAATATGGAAATTTGAAATTTCGTTTATTTAAAGTCTTAGTAAAATAATAGGAACTTAGGACAATCATCAATCATAAAAGTTAACATAACTATTTTAACAGTCTTATACATTTAAAGAAAATTGTATTCAAACATGAGATCCATTTAATTAGGCGATTATTGAACAAAGTAGTTTTAGATATTATTATGAAAAGAAAAAAAAAACAATTCTTGTCTTTAGTTAAGCACAAATACACGTCGCATTTAGAACATCGAGCACGGGATCGACTGGAGCAGTTAGATAACCTGCATTTTCTAGGAGCTGGAAGTGTGTCGAATATGGGCCAATGGTTATAGCCATCATAGCGTTTGTCAACTGTCGGCATAGGAGCTGGTCTGTACTCAGATGTACTTGGCATTTCAGCAAGTTCCAAGTCGTCTCTGGTTCGTTTTCTGGTTGGTTCACCCAATAAATATTCCACAATGGACAAACGGAAGCTCAGTAAATCCATGATCTTAGACTTATGCAAATTGTTTCGTTTGGCATCTTCCCCTGTACTCAAACCACGAATTTACTATGGCAAGGTCAAAAAGATGGATAATGACCTTAAAACACCATTTCCTTGTTTTGAACCATGTCCTATAAGTTTCTAACATCTGGTCACATAAATCCACGCCACCCATGTTTTGATTGTAATTTTGTACAACGCTTGGGCATGGTATGCTTTGATATGCTCTTGTTTTTTTTATCCCATCGTGATACAGTGCTACTTGGGTCCCCACCGTGTATTGATGAAATCATTAGCACGCTCTTCGTATCCTTCCATTTCACCATACAAAGTTTTCCATCCGGGCTTACGATCTCTTCCCATTCACCTCTCTTCATTGCAGAATCTTTTTTAAAAGTGTACAAAGTTTTCTTGAACCTATTAGCCATGATTGTGCCGGTTCCATCAAAGTGCCTGTCATTTAGTTCTCTGAGCAAAGGGATCGTCGTGAGGTAGCGATCAAAATATAAGCTTCCGCCAAGAAGAGTCCTTGCTAAACGCAAGACTACGGCGGGACCCAAACCAAAAGACCTATCGGGCAAGTCACTTGTAGCACCTTGATATATTTCAAAATCAAGTACTAGGCCCTGTGGTTTTGTAATTACAAAATTTTTTAAGCCTACAGGTATAGGTTTGTTTGGCACATATTGCTTGTCAGGACATCGGCCAGTAAAAGGAATCATTTGCTCATCTATGGAGAATGTAGTGCTTTCTCGAGGCAATGCCAGGCAACGATTTCTAACAGCGTCTATCACAGGCTGTATTTTCCACAAACGGTTCCTGGCCTTTTCGTCCTCATCAACGCTATTATAATCAACAACATGCAGATTAACTCGTAATAAAAGAAAACGATCACGAGACATCGCCGAGGCAATAGGATCGTATTTAAATTTCTGATGCCAGTACATCTTCATCCTAGGACATTTGACAAGACTCATCATACCATGAACCCCAAAAAAACTTTTTTAATCTCACCTGGCGAGCATTGTGGCTTCATTGCACACCCCTTTTCAGCTATATAGTACTGTGAAGTGGCAGTCGAAAACTGTTCAAATAATTCCTCAGTAAAATAGTTTTCAAAATACTCTGCTGGCGATTTTGGTGGCTCACCTGGGTCTGGAGGCTGTTGGACTGCGGTAGGCCTACCACGGAACTTCTTTTTAATCCATTTTCCATCATCAGATTCACGAGAAATCGGCAGTGAAGACAGAGGCATGTCGTCCTCAGAATCATCAGATAAACCGTCATTTTCAGCATCCGGGGCCCATGTGTCGTCCTCATCATCACCTATATCCTCTAGGTCAGATTGCTGCAGTAAATTTTCAATATCCTCATCATCGAGCTGAGACATGTTTCCCGCCAAAATGGTATTTTTTTATTGATTGGGGCCGGCGTGCAACAATTTTGACGGTAAATTTCTTACTTAATTTTTCGTACATTAAACCTAAAACAACGACACAACTAATTCAGCTTTGTGTAAAGTAATTAATACGTAATAAAATAATACCACAATTGTTATGATTTCTTTAAAAATAAGTAAAATATTCTTACCAACACGTGGCGTGACACAGGTGGCGATGATCGTCGGAATGAACGGGTCGAAACATGAAGAGCGGCTCGTACGCAACTTGTCTCACTCACACCAATGCAAAGTAGATAGCCGGCACAATCGTGCGAGCTTGGGCCCGTCTAAGTAATATTATTAATTTAACGGAAATTTTGCTTCAAACTACCGTCACAATTGTGTTCGGCAGGGATGTAAGGGTTAAAAAAGTACTATAATTTCAAAAATCATTCATTAGAGCTCTACATACAATTCGTAATTGAACATAGGCGTCCCAATAACTTGCCTCGAATGGGGGGATTTATTATAGTTACTACGCTTGACAGATGTGTTGGTAACTAGTGTGTTTTATTTTCTATTTGATATAAAGAAGACATTACTGTCCATCTCCGGGTTTGTTTTCTTATATAAAAGCTTACAACACCAACGGGACGGTTTAATACTGGATATTCTTACACCGATAATTCACGGTCAATTACAGTTGTAATGTATCTAAAATAAGGGAACATTATTACATATATTAAATACAAATATTACGAGTCTGAATTAAGAATACATCCGTGACACTGTTACGTTCTATATTTGCAGTTTTCATTGTTCTATGAAACCGAATATACATATCTATTGCATTCAAAAGATTACCCTCGTCAAGATTGAAAAAAAAAAAACGTTTCACGTTTAATTTTTATTCGAATACGCGGGATTTTTGAATTTGTTATGGGCGCTTTTACAGTGGAAGAATGTTTTTTTTTTATTTGAAATTACATATAATAGTTAAAGGCAGGGGTTAAACGCAAATGATGAGCTCATTTGTCACCCTTACTTCAGAAAAAGGTGTAAAGTTCATCAAACTTGGAGCAACACGGCAGTCTGAGTGTTACATAATCTTCTAGAAAATTATATAGAGATTTATCTATTATACTGGGACTTGTGTAAATATTAGATTGCGTCTGTAATTATTGGTCGTTCGTTTTATTGAAGACAATCTGAAATTTATCAACACTCTTCATTCATTAGACTATAAAAGTTCACAGCGGGATTAGAAAATCTACAAAGGTATGGAAGATCTACATCCTGTGGACCGAACTCCAAAGTCGTGGGTTCGAATTCACTTTTATAATAAACTAATCAACCACTTATAGCACAAACATGTTAGGTTATTTGCAGTGGTTTAACGGGAATATTATCAGTGAGTAGAGCATATGTAGTATTATTTTTTAATAAAAACATAAATTGATCTACATGATCAATTATATAAATCAGTACCCGGTTGACCGAGCTTTGCTCGGTATTTTTCACTCGGTTTTTCTTTAATTCGTGTGTTTTGGAAATTATATTTAGATGCAAATTACATACTGATGAAATACGAATAATATTTTTTGATATTAACGACATATTAGAAAAAACTGAACTGGTTATTTGAATAAAAAATCATGAGTGCAATTAGTTTAATTTAAATTTTCGTGTTTTTAAAAAATACTAAAAAAACGGCTCGAAAAAATTGATTTTCTCAAAAAAGAAAGGAATTTAAAAAAAAAATAATTAAAAAAGTCGTTCGGTCGGTCTGGGCTCGAACCATGGTATTACGATTTTGTGACCGCCCAATATACCAATTAAGCTATTTGTAATCATAAATGAACTGTCAAAATTTACCTTCTTATTCTAACGATATTGTAGCAGTTTTTCATTGCCTAAAAACACAGACAAAAAGACATTTTCTAAAAATAAATCCTAGCTAGCATATATACAAGAATTTCTCGTTTAAAGGTATAGGATTAAATATTTTCATGTAGATAAGCCACGATAAAATTTCATTATGGCTGCAACATGAATTGGTGAGAATCGACCAGTGATAATAATCGATCACTCGCTCTGTTATAATAAAAAATAGCGGCATAATGCTGCAGGATTTTGTATGATGGGTTACGAGAACCGGATTATCATCTTGAGGGTGACGAGGCATTATTATCTGTGCATTTAGATTATTAATCGTGGATAGACGTATATTATTAAGTACTCGTACTTATAAAATCAGCACAATCTTTGCTTACGATGGTACGCTAAACGAGCACCAACCTTACTTGTATTAAAATTAAAAGAGATCGTATGAAATGTTAGACATTCTTGAAAAGAAATAAAGAGAAAGTATGAAATAAAAAGAGGTTGTTGTCTTGTCATCGTCATGATGTATTGAATATCATAATGATTTCTTAAATTTACGCGAATACTACACATTGAATAAAACTATTATTTACGGATTTTATCGCGTTTAATTACTTTCATTTATTTTTATTATTATCCCGACGTTTCGGGTGCTTTACAGCGCCCATGGTCACGGGGCGGACTGAGAAGTTTGACGTCCCAATGTCATAGTTAGTCCGGCTACCTTCAGTTTTTTAATATTAATTTTTTTTGGTCCGATTTACGCAAAACGAGCTTATAGTATCATGAAGTCTTGCAGTGGTATGCTTGGGTTTGGGTTTAATTTTGTTAATTATAGGATCCAAGCAGATGGTAGCACCCAACCATCTTCTCTATTGAAATTTGGATGTTTTTTAATTTCAATAGCCTCGCGTATCATCCTTGGTAGGAATCGGTGTTCTTTTGCGAGAATTTGTGGTTTATCAAATCTAATGTAATGGTGGGGACGATCTTGAACATGTTCGCAGACTGCAGACTTCCCGGAGCGTCGGTGCTTCACATCAGCTATATGTTCCTTCACGCGGGTTTTTATAGATCTCTTTGTTTGACCTATGTAAGAGAGACCACATTCACAATCTAGCTTGTACACACCTGCATCTTGTAGAGGAATATTACATTTGATGGATGGTAAAAATTGACTAATCTTCTTCAGCGGCTTGTAGTAGGTCTTAATGGACGCTCGCTTCAAGATGTAGCCAATCTTGTCCGTGACTCCTCTAACATATGGTAGTAGAGCAGGCGCGCGCTCGACTGTGGCCGGCTTCACTCGTTCACTGTGACGTAGGCGCGGGACCCGAAGCTTGTTGTCTTGCAATACTTGCTTGACGTGCTGAAGCTCCGCACCATCATCCTTCACAGTTAGCTACCGTGGGTAAATCTTTGTTTCAGAGAGCACGAGGGATCTGTGACAGAAAACATCTGGCCCGTTCGTTCATTCACTGCAAATTTATCTTTGTAATTCTATGTATTTATATGGGATTACAAAGTTATTTATGCAGTTGTTGTATCTAGAAAACTGGACCGAAATTCAAAAATATTTTAGTTTTTCCTTGATTTTTATACTAAACACTAATTGTATTATAAATTTGAAGCTTCGGTATCTGCTAAAAGTGCCTTAGAGTTTTGATGATCGGTCAGTCAGTGAGTGACAAAATTAAGAAAATTCGACTAGTTATAATTCTTAAACTGCTGGTTCAAATTGAATTAAATTTAAAATATACCATGTTTATACAATTTTTACTAGGTTACTGAAAATTCAGGATTCTAGTTTTATCCACTACAAAGTTATGGAGGTCGAAAATGGCCTGAATTGCTTCGAGATTGCTTATGGTACGACCGTGCCACTTTTTTGCTCGACTTGGCGGGGTACACTGCCGTGCCCCCCAGATATTTGGCTATATGAAACTTACACTTTGTACTATTTTTTGTGTTTTCAGTTCATCTTATTTTTTATTATTTTGGAAGTATATTATTAGAGTATATTTTTCGTCATCAATTTCGCGTCAATATATTTTTTTGTAATTTCTCAACAATTAACAGTACAAATTGGAATAATATATATGTTTACTAATGTATGCGACGACAAATACCTAAAAACATTTTTTTATCAATACCAAAATCTGATTTCATGATCGAGAACAAAAAAGTTTAAGACCAGGAGTTGAGCACGAGTATGAATCTTTGTTGTCCATTCATGCAGAAATTACAGACATACGTGCCTTTCACTCATTGAAGATTTATCTCATATCTATTTATTGTTTTAATACATTTTAATATTTTTATATAGAATGAAATGACCGTGCTTTGTGGCATTACTTGGGGGAGGCCTATGTTCAGCAGTGGACTTGTGAAGGGCTGTGATGATGATGATGATGATGATGATGATATAGAATGAAATGTTTCAATTATATTAGATTATACATTCGTTATTTTGAGAACATAAAATTATAAACTATTTTGTAAAAAATTGTAGTGGAATTTTTATAAACACGTTAACTGCGGCTACATGTGTGCCTGACTTTTGTTACGAGCTTGAGGTTTGTGACGATAAAAACTGCTGATTGAATTACCAAAATTAACACTTTAATTCACTTTACACTAATTAAACTTAAAACACTAATAATTAATCACACTGATTCACTTTATTCCGCTCCGAAGCTTCGCTTGTCTCGCCAAATTCAATACTTCCGCGCTCGCAACTTGCAGCGCCTTCAAATACACATTATCACCGAAACATCCAGAATATTCAAGTAAATACTCACGCCAATCGACTAGGCGCCGAAAGTTCGAGTGTAGGGCTTCTAGAAGCTTAGTTCTAGTTTCAATACTAGATGGAGCTGTCGGTCGAAAGATTAGGAGTGTCATTTTCTGGAAAGCTCCCCTCGCTCTCGTCCCCGACACTAGATGGCGCTAGTGCCGGGTACATGACGTCAACTTAGGCGCGCAACACTATTAACTACAGCTGCATCGGGTCTCTAAGATCATATGTTTGAATTTTTTCAAGTGCGTCATCAGGTCGCAAATATCCGTTGGACTTACTGTTGTAAAAATATGATTATCTTTGTAAAAAAAAGTATTTACTTCAATTTTATTTTTTTTATGTATTTTCAACGAAGTAATTAATGTACAGTTGAGTTTTTAAGTAGATCTGATTAGTACATTTTGTCCAATGAACAGTTTCAAGCACCGGATCTTTTCTACCCGGTAAACGCGCTGATCAGTAATATTTATCGATAAACATCAGGGATATATCTGGTACAAATGAAACATCGATATGGTAAAAGCATGATTGTAGGTTTTATTCAGAAAAATGACACAGTATTCGAAGAATGTTTTTCGTTATAACATTCGCGACACATGTTTTCTTATAACAATCACACATAGTTTTAACCTTATTTTTAGCTTCTTTACTGTTTAAATTCCACTTAGTTTAGTGTTAGTGTAGCAACCTGAATAGTTTATTTTATTACCTATTTCTAAGGTATGGGCATTATATGAATCCGAGTTTGAATCGTTTGTTTTAGAGCGATATTTTTTATTTTGCAAAGGTTTTTTCCGTGTGCTTTTCTATAGCATACTTCTTAAATTCTTTTATATTTATTTTTTATAATATAAACTATCCAAGCATTGGTTAAAGCTGTACCAAATAGTAGCTCCACCACGAATTTTTTGTACCACTTAAACTTAATGCCCCGTTTTAAAGAAGAATAATATGAAGACATTTGATCGCTATAATAATTTCCTTTTTTTATAATTATTGTATCTCAATACGCATTCAGGTTTCAATATGCAACCGTCTGTATCTCTATATTTTTCCCCTACTTTAAAAAAAAACATCATAATTTTTACACGTACTCAATGGGCAGGCCGTTTATCAAACCAAGTTAGTATGCGAACTCGTTTAGCATAAATATTTCCGATAATTTGACCTTTCTTTAACTTTGGACGTATAAAAGATTTTGGTACCTCCGTTCTATTGGAACGAAGAGTACCGCAAATGATTTTTTTTTCTTGATCAAAGTCTCGGAAAGTCCAATCGATGTGTAGAAAATGTCAACTACCACTATTCGCCCCTCATCCTAGAAGTCTTATATTAACTTTAGAACTACATTCCCGACATGATTCGATTCCCACTTATCATCTTCTTTGTCAGTGTATATAATCACGTTGAAATAGTACCGTTTTGGTGTGCAAGCTTTATATAATTTCACACCGTACTTATGGCTTTTGGTTTTAAAATATTGCCGAAAATTTAACCTGTCCAGTCATGGCACCATGGTTTCATCAATGACCATAACTTTGCATGGGTATAAAAATTTTTTATACAACCAGTCGATGGACTTGTATAAACAGTGGGATTTCCGCTCCGTCGGTAAATTTTTCTGTAGATACGAGGCCTCGTTCTAGTTGCTATGCCTTTGGAATTTTCTTTTTTTCCCCACGTCATTTTCACATGTTGAAAGAATTTGTCATGGTCGCTTCATTTTATAATTTATAGCAAAATTTCGATAAAGAGAACTTTTACTACAACACCGTTTTGAGCACTACACTTAGTCAACTAATCAGTAATCTAGTGCGGTTAACGAATCGTAGGGCATTGGACCTCTTGGACACGATGAACGCACTACATGAAAATTTTTCATTTACAGTCGGTGTCGGGTTGGAAAAATTCGATGGATTTTTAGTGTTTATGTAATAAGCTTAACAAGACAATTTGACAAGATTAGCACAGAAAATTATAAAAAGAAGTGGACCAAGTATTGAAATTTGGGGAACACCACGATTATAAACCAAGAGTGAGAACGAAAATCAAGAAAGAAAGTACCAAAAGGAACAAATGAAGCAATAAGTCTCATTGGAAATATATTTAGCACACTTAGAAGATTTGTTATAGAAATGTCTCATTATTTAGTGCTTTATTATATTTTTCTGACAAAAGTCCTTGGATTTAGGCACCTCCTTCGTGACCAATTATTGTTTTAGTGCTTTGCTGGGTTTTTTTGGCTGCTTCATTGACTCTATACTGGGAGCTACCTTACAATATTCTAGTATTTATTGAATTTTTTTTCTTTGCCTGTTTTAGTGACTTGTGACAATTACTCAAGTAACTACTGAACTACTTCACCTGAGTGTTTATCTAACCGGCCATTTTTGGCGACCGGAATCTTGTTCAGCTAATATGTTGTTTGTGACATCGAGTGAAGCAGTCACTGTGCCAAGCCCTCTGTGAAACCCAGATTGTAAATGAGGCAAGATGTTATTCGCTTCAACAAATTTAGTCAATTGTTTGCAAATAGATTTCTACAGCAGTATCGTAAGGAATGGCAAAATGCTGATGGACCTAAGACCTTTTAACTAAACCGGGATTTAATTTTTAGATATTGGGGCTACTAGTGTCTTCTTCCACTTATCGAGAACAATAACCGTCATAACTGACTTATTAATTATAGCCGTGATTGCATCCAGAGTGCAAGGAAGAGAGAGCATTCGATTTTATGGATATTATATATTTAGAAGTATCTGTTGATCCTACGGGAGCTAATTTAAATACCTCTGTTTTGAATTTATTATGTTTAAAAAATAATATATTGGCATTGGAAACAATATTGCTGCTAGAATACATATAAAATGATCATTGATTTTGTTTGGTTCATTAAAATGGGGAGGCAAGGATTTATATTTAGAGGGGTCAACCAAAATTTTTCCTTTAAATTTCTAAGCTATTGCATAGCTTCTATCGCGGGCCTTGAGCGCGGGGACCGAATCCAGAAATTCATTCCGTAACGAAAAAACCTCACGATCCCCACTCCGACGGGCGCGGAGGTGTGGCTTGAAGGCCGTGCATCGTCTAACGTCGTTTCAGTTCGGCAGACTTCGGCACTCGGCAGACTTCGGCACGGTGTTTGTGTGCGTGCGACTAGACGTATGCGTGTACACTAGCTGCTAACTCAATGATAAAAATTTCAGAATAACCTACATGTATTGTAAGATATTAAAAATATTTTAAACAGTATTAACTTCCCATTTATTCAATAAGAGAAAAAAATTGTTTTCTTATCAGTCACCACGCTCAAAAAGTGTAACTTGATTTAATATCAAAGACTTAACTGCATAAATAAAATAAATAAATAATTATAATTGCTTAAGTTGCTAAAAAATGCTATGCAATACCTTTACCGCGGCAGTCACCGAGTGCCACACGTATTTTTTAAAAATGTTTTGTAATTTTTAGTTTGAGAATTGAGGTTGAAATTGGCTCGATTTTCCCCTGAAATACTTTTTAAAACTACTCTCTTGAGCTCCTTGTAATATTATCTAAACGTATGTTCGTATGATCTGGATTATGGATAGATATCTTTAGTCATATTATGCTCACTGACCATCATTTTGCAGACCTTGGTTACCCACAGCAGTGAATAATTGATTTTTAGAGTTTTTCTACCATCACATTCACTGAAGCTAACTCTATTATATCGTTCCAATTGATGGCATATAAATCATTTTTAAATTTATTTAAATTAATTTTATTAATTAGCCTGAAACTGAAAGTTCAAGTTGCGATTTTAACCTTTTTTAACTACAGTCTAACATTAGTTATAGCGTGTCCACTAGTATAAACTAAGTATAAACGTTGTGTATTGAGTCAGCTCACTGACAACTTGATGAATGTAATTAAGAAATAGAGAAGTTTGACAGTATTACTATTAATTCCCACAAGCACGTTAATATTAAAAATCTCCCAACAATACAACATCATCATACTTTGAAAGTAATTAATAGAATCAGTTTTCGCGTCAATAAATATATCTATATTGATTCTTTGTGGTCCGTACATAGTCCCCATAGCAACACAATAAACATTGACACGAGTCGACAACTAAATGTGCTCAATTTTCTTTTCGTTAATGAAAACGTTACATCCACAATAAGATTTTTTCTTGTATCGTGGGGGATGTTTACAAACATATATTTCACAAGGGCAAACATCCAGACCCGGAACAATAACTTGTAAGCCATACAAATACTTGCTCCGTGTGGGTTTTAACCGTGGCCCTTAGCGCTGTACGTCATTGCTTAGCCACTGCGCCACGGCGCCGTCTAAATAAGCTCATTGGGCAGGCCTAATTTAGAAGACGTTAAAGTGAGTTATTCGACCAGGGTCAAATAATTCACGTTAATATCGCATTTAATATAAAAAAGCAAGCCACCCCCACCCGACGCTTATGTAGTGGGTGCGGAGTCAGTAGTCGGGCACGGCCCGCGTACGCCCCTCTGCCCACTTTGAAACCACGATACGTCAACCGCAACTACAATGTAAGATATACCTTGTATAAATTATCAGGTCCAATATTGAGTGATTGTGCATTGTAAAGACCTAACTCAAAGACTTAATCCTTCAATCCCCATAAAAATCCCATGCAGTAGCATGCGCCCGGCAAGTCCCGAGCGGTCGCATACGAGCACACCCACCCACAGCACTTAAAACTATTAAAACTTATATTTAGAGACTACTTTTCTATAAAAAGTGTGGCATAATAAAATCTTTACAAAATTTTCTATCCTGTGGTCTAGACAAAAGTCAGGTTTTACTTCATTACAAAAATATTTTATTGTATTTTGATAACAAAAAAAAAAAATATATCATGCGAATGTCGGCAGCGTGAAAATCACAATTATTTAAATACATATTACTGTAAATTATTTACGTAAAAATATAAATTACATTCACAGAAAAACTATCATTACAATTACAATTTTATAATAAACTACTATACTAAAACGGTAATAAAACACTAGAAAAATCCAAAATAAACACAATAACATTCACACGAAAATGGCGTACAAAATGAACGTAGATTATAAATAAATATCTTAAGAATAACTAACTTTTTATTGCATTAGAAGATAGGAAATTTCATATTGATTCTATAATGCTAAACTTTTTCATAGAAAAGTTGTCTCTATATATAAGTTTTTATGGGTTAAAGTACTGTGGGCGAGTGCGGTCTTATTTGACCGCTTGAATTTTGACGGAATATCGAAGCGGTCAAATTTGGCCGCTTGATATTTGAAAGGTTAACTTTTACGACCTAGGGACCTTCAAGAAAAGTTGCCGGCTTTTTAGAAAGGAGTAACGAACCTGCAATTCCCCTGGTGTTGCAGTTGTTCATGAGCGGCGGTAGTCATTTAACATAAGGTGAACCGTATGCTCGTTTGCCCACTCTCCTATAAAAAAAAACATTGGTATTGCGATTTTATTGTATTTTTGCACACGACGATATATGAACGGGAACGCACGATAAGTGTGATGAAAATGTTTTGAGGTAGGCATGTCATATTGTCCTGCATTTTTTTTCAATTTCGTTGAACTGTTGTCTTAGCAACAATGCCCACACAACACACAAATAATACTAATAAACAAAACGTATGTATCAATACATAGTTATGATAAAAGGAAGTTGAAAATGTATCACGAATTCCATCATGGCTTTTATTCAAGTCCTTTAACGAAGTATAACGTGTCATTGCCTTTTATTTATATTTTGTGATTCAAAATCTTTTAAGACAATACCCTTATTATACAAAATTGATGAAAACGCAATCTCTAAAATTTTGAACCAATTAAAAAAATAACCAGTAAAAGATGTGGCTAACAAGAAGCAAGAAGGTACTACATAAATGATATTGCTTCGCAAATATATATATAAAAGTAATACGATATAAGTAATAAAAATACAGATGCGGTTAATCATTTTTGATGATAGAGATCGACACACTCATCATGATAGAGATCACAACAGCATTAGCCCCAAAAACCCGGCTCAAGTCAAGCCCTTTCCGTACGAATACGCTTACGTGGAGTCTTGGCTGTCTGGTACTGGTGCGGGTATATACTGCCGTCTTTTATACTAATGATCTACCAGTCCAGTCTACTTTCGAGTTTACAAGCTTGTTAAAAAGCCTGTGTCATCGACATAGAATCGGCTGTATGGAGCAAGCTACCCAGTGCCTTCTGTGGTGATGCCGCGACGAACATGAGTCAATGTCAGTTCCTGATCCTTAAGCCCGACCAGGAAAAGATCACGCTCTCACAGAATGCCAGAGTAAAATAGAAGCTTTTTGCTGCTGTGTTTTGAGGATAGATGTAGATGTCTATGGGCCACAGCAACAATTTACCATCGGGTGGAATGTGCTACTTTGTCACCCTATCCAAAAAAAAAAAAACATTCTAAGGACACATTTATCCGTATCCTCTCTTCCGTGTGGCGCTGACTAAATTATATTCGGAAAGATTGACACCCAACTCCACGGCGAAAGTGGCTGGTGAAAATGAGTATTAAGTTTTCACCCTTCATTTCAGAGATGATAATGATCACGATATCATTACAAAATAAATTCTGATCACGCTTATTCAAATCACAATTAAGTATCTAAATTGTATCCAGCAAAAAACTAACATCAGTCGACGTACTACTATCAGTAAGATGACCTTTCAAGAAAGCCACAGGGGCTACTAACCTTTCAATTTTTCTATCGAATTCTTCAATTCTAAGTTAACTAGTCAAAGAGCTATTCAGTAATTCCATTTGGAGACGTGTTGCTCTCATATCCTCTTTTAATTGACGTACCTCCATCATAGGAAATTTTAGATCTTTCTCTGGTATTCACTCTGCACTCTGCCGTCGTCTAACAAATCCTGGGGACACACCGCTGCTGCACCTTTATTTATATTGACTCCTTCTACACCCAAACGTACTGGGGTATAAGTGTTATCGGTTTTCGGCTGTTTAGTAATAGACAAGACACATTTCAATTCAGCCTTTTGATTCTCTGTCACGCTATTAAATTGAATCGATTTAATGTTTACACACTGGAGGTCGTATGTTGGACACCACATTGAAAATGTTTCTTTGCCATAACTGGGTTTCAGCAACCAGCACAATACATTTTATTCGTGATTATGATTATACTTATATTGAGAACAAACTAATGTAAAAAATATCTAAGTAAATAAACAGCTAAATGTAAAAAACAAAAAAGCGCAAAACTCAAACCACTACGTTGAACGGCTACGCCAAATACCGGATAGCAAACGCGAGATAAATACAAGTGACCATGGGCGCTGTAAAATACTCAAACCGTCAGGAATATAAAAAAAATTAATAAAGCGCGATAAAATCGTAACATATGTAGTGATCGCCTGAACATAGTGAATCATTCTAGTATGTTTTTTCGGCACAAAAATATACGGTATTCACATAGGCTACTCCGTGTAATTGTAAGAAAAGTAAATTTTTCAAACTATAAAATTCCTGGTGTATCTGAATTTTCTTTTATTTTAAAGAATGATCTGAAGCTTGAATGTAGTAAATTTATTTGCAAACATTTTAAGCCGTGAAACCAATTACAAGAATCCACTTTGAGTTCCGGTTAGGAGGGAAAAAAATTGAAATTTCAATGCTTATTTATGTTATTTTTTCATATACACGTCTATTCCGCACTCATTTTTTAATTCATGACATTCAGTCCCCTCTGTAAACGTAGGTGCTGTAAATTGTCCGATACGTCGGGAATTAAAAGAGTAAAAATTAAACGCGATATAATCCTTAAAACTATTTATATACAATATTTAGTATTCGTAAATATAAAAAATAATAATATAGTGTAATATTATCGTACTGCTGATATAAGTAGTCATCAAAAAGTTGGAAAAATGAGCTAATAAAGATAAAAAACGAGAAAGACCTGAACTGCCAATAAACCATCTTACGAGATAAATTCTGTAGCTTCGAAATTACGTTTTATGAGTGACGCAAATTGCACCTCTGGTTTAATTTCTTTAGAGGAGATTTCGTATTTTATTGTCATCAAACCTTCACCTAGTGCTACGTTAACTTAGTAAAACGAGGAGATTTGTAACAAAATAGTAAAAGTCATTGCATTGCATCGTTAGAGTTAGTAAGAAAATAAAAAAAAGTTATCTTTTAATGTTTTCCTATTCAATAATTGTGTTGTAATTATCAATTATCATAAGCATTGCCACAAAGTGTCGGTATAAACGAACCACATATCATCCCCCAAGTGTCGTTAAAGGTAACCGAGGAAAAATTATGAAACAGGGCAAGCAACATTTTAAAAACCTATCTTACCTAACTCCTGACTAGCACAACAAATATATCACAACAAATAGATCACAACAAATATAAAGCAATCTATAGTGGAAGCCTAAGTGCATCAGTGAGCTATAATGGACTACAATAAATGAATGAATGAATGTTCAATAATTAAATATAGTACAGCTAAAATAATTATTAAGGAATTTTCCATGATGATGAAATAATATAACAACGCTTTAATCTTTGATTTATTATGTTAGTTAATTACATTTCACAAGAAAAATAAAATAAATTAATAACGTAAATACTGCTAGGCATGAACAAGCCAAGGGTTCGCAACGAAAGAGGTCATTTTTTATCGTGGGAATATTCTCATGGACGACTTTGCATCACTGCAAAGACAAGGGAAAGGTTATGCCGGACTTATACTGGCTTAAAGCCCATGGTGGCAATCATATATAGTAAACGAGGGTCTTTAGATCTCTCTTTGGAACGCGTCCCAGTCCCACAACACTCTCGAAGTACTGCGTTGTTTAGAGGTCACTTTCTCAGTTACTGTCCTCGGGGATTACATTACTCTCCCAGTCTACGCTAAATATATGCAACCCAAATGTTATAACATAACATTTGGGGTAGCACAGTTACACAATCAACTTCCAAAACATGTGAAAGAAGCGACCTCATCAATATTTTTAAAGAAGATTATTTGAATATATTTATAATGATAAAACTATGCATTAAAATTATACTTGGACCACCCACCGCCTTATAGTTGATAGGAACACAATGAACTCGCTTCTTGGTTAACGATCGACCGACGTAATTTTTTTTTACTACCCACACGCACTAGAATTATAATATAGATGTTATTGTTCTCATGTAAGTGACAATTGTTTTAATGAGAAAATAAAGTTCTTTAAACTGAACCCCAGAGGATTGGTTTCTGGTAGGGAATTACCATCACTGCGCATTTGCTAACATTACGCCAACTGCCAACAACTCCTGCTCCTGTTGCATGCCGATAATTATTTATTGGACGAGGCTCTGGAGAAAGACTGTTGGTGGGTAATCCATCGTCTCTGTTAATGATTTCTAGTGCAACGGTGTCATTGTATTGCTGACTAATGTGGTGGTCAGCCTTATAGGTTTTCGAAATTTGAAGTAGGCCCGAGCAAACTATGACATTCATTTTAAAAAAATATCGATTTCACCGTTACCAAGAGCAATTCATTAATTCCATTGAAAATAACAACTAACCCTTATCTGTAAATTTAATTTTATTCAAAGCCTTATATTTGTTTTTTTTTTCTTATTTTTCTACTGTCACCGATTTTCTTCTTTTATACTTATTAAAGTACACTTTTGTCTCGCTCTTCAGTTCATATGAGGCGAATATTAAACGCCAGAAGATTATTTACAAGGAAAATAAAAAATGTTTGCTGTCACTTTTATTACGAGCTTCTATTATATGTCATGAATACAAAAAGCAACTCAATTATGCGCATATTTCTTTGATATGTATTATTTTATTTGAGTTTCATAAGATTTTTTTACAATTTTAGAATTAATTACGGATTTGTAAGTCTGAAATTCTTCATTCTTTAGCACTGAAAAATCTTCTACTTTTCCCGAGGTGTTACAATTCTCGTTGTTCTACTTCTTCTTATTCCTCTTTATCAACCCGTAGTTTTCAGCCGTAATCACCATGCTTGTGTGGCAGATTTGCAAGTTTCAAGTTCTTTAATGAATGCCGTCGAGAAAATTTTAATCAATAAATATAGGATAAAACATTATAATAATTTATTGAGATTATAATAAATAACAACGTGATACGATAATTTAGAAAAACATCTACTCAACCAACAAATTACTTCAAATTGTAAATTACCTAAAAATATTATGCTACTTTCTCTTACAATACAATTGTAAAACTCTGAACAGTCGTTACTAATTCTATGACTAAATTAGTGAGTTTGTGAAATAGTATAAACTTAAATTATGACAAAAAAATGAGGAATGAATGAGACCCTATATTGTGATTACACTAACTATATTGTAATCCGAGGCTGAGAGGCATTTTATTTTATTTTTCAGGTGACAAGGCATCTGTAATCTACATTGTACCAAGGTCAAGGGTTCACAAGAGTCCAGGTCTGCAGTCACAAAATACGAGTAACACTTTTTTTTTAAATATTAGTAATCCTATTAATTAACATTACTAATTATTCCTTTAACCACTCCTGGTAAGCTTAAAACGCTTGTGTTAGGAGTGGTTCACGACAGTAGTCGAATGGCGGATTCGAACCCACGACCTTTTGAGTTCGTGGTCTGAGCCCTGCCATTAGGCTACTGTCGCTTTTTGACTTATAATAATATTATATTTTATAAGAAGCATGACATAATTTTGGTTTGTGTTTGTTGATTAAATTATTTCTACGTTGTTTCCTCTTTTGAGATCTATCGGGGGAAATGAGGTTACGAATTCCTGTACGCCGCCACCTCACGGAAAGTAACATAGTTTGTAACTATTAAGTGTAAACATGAAAGCTGAAATGTTGTATCTTAATTTCATAATTTCTTATTTCGAACCACGAGTGTAAATTATGAGTAAGAGATTGGTTATTACAAAAATACAGAAAATTTATTAATTTATTTTCTAACTTCAAAGTAAATAAATAAACAAAAAGGAAGAAGTTAATATGTCTGATGTTATTGTTAATGTTTCTATGTTAATATTACTTTATTAAATTTAAACTTTTTTAAATTTTATATTTTTCATCCTTTATTTTTTAGAAGAATTTGTTTGTTTGTTGAGTTTTTTTTTTGAAAACATGTATAGTTCTCTTAACTGTTTCCTGTGTCGTAACTCTAAGAGAGGCCGCTGATTCCTAAGATTGACAGATTCATCTAGTTTAGGAGTCACAGACTTCATTAATTCTTGTAATTTATTGTTGACAATAAAATATTTATTATAAATATTATTATTTGTTTGTATGAATAAAAGTTGATATGTCGATCAATTTTTATATTTTATAATATATAAAAATTAATGTTTGTTTGTTCGTATTTTATGCGCTGCTATACCTTTCATCAGATTGCAAAAACTTTTTGAACTTATTGTTTGCACCTGCGCAAAGGTTATAGGCATGGTACAATTAACTTCAAGTGGGTGGGCGCGTTACGTACCGACAAATTTATTTGAAAGTTATATGTCATTCAAATAAAATTCCATAATTATTTTTTCTGCGGCTGCAAAGCGCCGGGTACCAGCCGGTTTTACTATATAATTTTAAGACTTGTTTATTTGTAAATGAACCAGCTTTTTTTACTACTAACGACGATCTTATCACTTCAATTTTATTTAAAACTAGTGACTCACCCTGGTTCCGCCTGGGTTTATATTAATAATGTAGTGATTGAGAAACTGGAACACTCTTTTGTGCTTCGGGCTGGAGTTTGCGTTTACGTCGGAGAGGACATCAGTTTTTGATGCCTCGACAGTCTAGAAGGTTCGGACCTGTTCATCCTATGGCTACGCGTAGAGAGAGACGACGATCCGCGTGTCTACGGGTGCCTCTATAGGTCCCATAGCGGTAATGCCCAAACAAACCGACTCTTCGACTACGTCCAAAAGGCTACAGATTCGCTGCTACAGCTAATCCCCTCCACAGAGATCCCGCAGCGACTTTAACGCCCATCACGTCGAATGACTTGGTTCACGTTTAATTAAAAAAAATTAAAAAGTATCTCTAAAAGTTTTTTCGGATAAAATAGTCTAGACCACTTCCTAAATCATGAAGAATCATGATATTGAGTTCAGTCATCCCGAAGATTAGGCTACACAGACAGAGAGATCAACGGACAGACAAAATGTTTAAAAATCAAAACTCATGTGCTAATTGCATGCAAATAACCGCCTAAGCTTAATAAAAGGCGGTTATTTTAATGTTTTAGACAGACGAATAGATTATAGATTTTTGATGGTGAAGATAAAGGAACTAATATGTTTCATGTTTACTTTTGAAAGTATACAATGTAACAGCGCATACGTCCCAATTTGGAAAGTTTTACTACTCGTATAATGATTGAATTTTTTATTACTCTTATAAATCAAGTTCAGAACTGAAAACAAAGATATAACAGTTTTTGTTTCTTAATTATTGCATAACCGATAAGGTTAACTATGTAAAATTTAATTGTAATTTTACCCTCAAATTGTACATACACAGTTTATTAGCAATAAATACTCTATTTTTGATAATTAATTATTACAGCTATTTTCAAGTACTGATGAACATAGGTCTCCCCCAAGGAATACCACAAATTACGGCCTGAGCCATCTGCATCCAACAGCTTCTGGCATACTTACCATGTCGTCGCTCGATCCAGTGGCGAGCGTCCTACATTTTACTTGTCATTCAGTTTCGTCAGTTGTCGGTTTTTCGAGCTATTTAACCGGCAACTTCAGCTTATAATCCGTTCTACTGTGGATTCACATTTGTAAGTCAATAACTTAGAGAAACCTTGAGCGTAGCCCTCTCCATAGCTCGATTAACGATAAGAATTCCAGATATTTATATCACTCTTGTTACGCTACATCTAATTTCCGTTCCAAGTATTTTACATTTAACACAATGAGAATATTGTATACTTCTGGTATTGCAGTATGTTGTATCGGTATTCTGTCGTTTATTTTACCATGTGGTGACAATTTAAATGAATCTATAACTATATTTCATCCAGTGAGTGTTATAAAAGGTGACAATGCGAAACACTAGGAATGTCTCATGGCTTGCGACAGTTGAAGGCATAGATAATACTGACCAACGGCAAACAGCGTCAAAGGTGTGGGACATCTGGTACTGTGATCTCCACTTGGCAAGCCGGACTTATATGGCAAATCCTTTCTTAGCAGTGAACTTTTAAAGGCTGATGACGAAAACCGTCATATGTTGGATTTTTTTGTCCTTCTTTTAGTTTTCTTGCGCGACATTACATAATAAAAATGTATGACGTTTTCCAAAATTAAAAAGAAATATGTGACATAGAGCCATGTTGCAGTTATATTGTGGCAGTTACGGAACGAATGGGCCTACTCGGTAGGAGAAAATATCTCACCTTCAAAAAACACTAGCCTGAAATATCAGCTTTATGCTGCTATTTTTTGCGTTGTGATAATAGAGAACCGGAACCTTTTTTACTAGTAATGAGGCATTCTTAGTCCGTAGGGGTTATCTGTAGTATCTATAGTATCTGTAGTAGTGTAGGTGCGTACCGGTATTTGACCTTTCAATGTTCATTTGACTTAGCTTTATTAACGTTTCATTGCTTATTTTAGACTTAAAAGAAATGGTAATTTATACATTAGATTCATACTGCAGCCTTTTGTACTTGCAGTTCGAATGGGTCGATATTGCTCGAAATGGAAAGGAAAATAAAAAAAGCTCGCATAGAATACCAACGAGAAATAGCAGCATACATTTGTGATACATATGGTGATTAAGTTGAACCGGAAAAACTAATTAATAATTCTCATCTCGGTCCTAATGGATAACAACACATCTGCATTTTAATTTTTAATTGAGGATAAACGTAGGTGTGTATATGCTTCAGACCCTATTAATCATCAGCTGGAAAGTTTGCTCATTTGTTACCACTTAAAAAAAAACTTAAGGCAAGGATTTTCGACGTTATTACGACTTTTAGCCTTTCACCGCTGCACGCTTATTTGTAGAGCACGAATTAAACAAACAAATATCATTAAAGAAAACGTTTGTTTATTTAAAACTTTTTGCTAATTATCAAATAAAAATGTAGCCGATTAAAAATATAATTCAATACATACCTTTTTGTTTCATGCTAAACGCTCGCTGTAAATTTCACAGTATTCGAACAACCCGGATTTTCCTCCGTTGGCACCAGTAAAATTAATTATTGTGATTTTAAGTGCTTTGAAACTCTATGTAGGAGGAGAAGGAGAAGAAGTAAAATATTTCGAGAAAGGTTAAGTCCGTCAATAAGACTTGTCTAAGAGACTTGTCAGTCTAAGATAAGTGACAGATGTAACATGTCTGCCACAAACATATGAGTTATTTATAGGGTAACGATTTTGAAAATCGTGTATATAGTGGCGATGTAAGAAAATCCAATACCTCTTTTATTCCCCTGGGCATCTTTAGAGTCGACACAAGGAAACTGAAACAAGAGTTGGGCAGCATCATCTTTCTAGTAACAATAAATAAAAACCTGCGGTTGCCAAACCATACCGAGCGTGGCAACAATGGCAAAATTCCTCTTATGAGGCAATCTAGTACGAGGCTTATGTTCAGTAGTAAGCTT
Organism: Parnassius apollo; assembly: GCA_907164705.1. Taxonomy (NCBI): domain Eukaryota; kingdom Metazoa; phylum Arthropoda; class Insecta; order Lepidoptera; family Papilionidae; genus Parnassius; species Parnassius apollo. The sequence continues at coordinate 487,205 of CAJQZP010000552.1, read as the reverse complement.
TTATTGGCTGTATTGGATGGATGGATGGATTTAGAAAAATCTTCCCGAAGCGTTACGATTTGAGTAGTTTCATTCAAGGACGGAAGGGGTCCCCATCTCCATCGCTCTGGACTAACGATATGATGAAGATACTTATTTTTGATATAATTTAAATAAAGAACGTGGGTAGTATTAACGTTTTAGAATTCCACTAAACATTTGAACTCCACTTTTGAGCTGTGAGATGGGAATACACTTAGAAAGGTGAAGTTGCTTTTGTTTCTCGCTACTGTAACACTTTCCGTGTGACCTGGTTAGTTTAAGTTGCTAAGTTTATTATTTATACGCGAACCGCTCCGTTGCTATTCTACGATTCAGAATTCTACAAGAAAGGTCACAAAATGCAAAACTTCTCATGGATATTTGTATTTAAGTAGTGTGAGTTTTAATATTACCATTAATAAAACATACAATATTTTATTTATATGATCGTCATCGTCGTTAATATTATCATAAGTCCACGGCTGAATCTCGCTTCGCTAACGGATGACTTAATTTTGGCTTACTGAGTACAAAATACCACAATTGTCTAACCTAACAAAGGTTTTTGAAAAATTCAGCTCCTAAAATGGTGAAATAGGGATTACGAACTTTACGAAACTTTTAATTTGTCGGACTGATTACTCTAAACTTACTGAATCTACTCTGTTAATATAGTAATAATCAGGTAATTTGTTATTATATATATACAGTGGATTTCGGGTATAACGACGATGAAGGGACCATTATATTTTCGTCGTTATATCCGGAAGTCGTTACAGGCAAAGGTAAAGTGATACAGAGACATACACATCTATTGTGAATACTCATTTATTATTGAAAATATTTACACACATAGTTATTCACTGGTACATTTCAAAATGCTACTCAGGATATCACTTTGTAACTGAACCATAAATTTAACTCCGAAACGTACACGCTTCCCTACCTACTTAGCTGATATTTATAAACAAAAGGTAAAGGTCTCCACACTTGCTGACTATCTGTGTGGATGTAAACAAAAGATAAGATATGTTTGTGAAAGAGAGAAATCTTTGCGTCTTTGACGGCCGACTCCGGTCGCAATATCCGCATGGGATTTCTAGGAATTTGTTACAAATTATTCATTAAAAACAGTCAGTAAAACGCTAGACTTAGAAGCGCGTAATTGAAACAATACTATATTGGCGAAATATTTATTAAATTTTAGGTTGGCGTAGATCAATTTATAAAATGACTTTTGCTTCTTGAAATTTTTTTTAATAAATGTTTTGGAGTAGCTTTAACTACCCGCGACTTCATTAAGAAAATATTCAAGTATATAGACAGTTAAATAGTGAAATAAATAATGAAAAATTATGAAATAAATAGTTATAGGAATTGTCAAGTAAATAGTCAACAATATTTAATTAAATACGCACGGAAATGGTCAATTAACGAAGGAGTTATTAAATTTAACAAGCAAGAAAAAAAAACCGGATAAATAATTAAGAAAATTTTCAAGTAAAGAATTACATGCATAATCAAGTAATTTTCAAATTAAATCTCAAGTAAAGAATTAAAAAATAAGTAAGGATTAAAGTACATAGTAAAGTATTTTAAGTAAATGATCAATTAATGGACAAGTATATACTAAGTTAATAAGAAAGAAAACATTCAAGTAAATGAGCAAGTAAATTGACAAGTGAATAGATAGTCGAGTTAATAATCGAGCAATAAATAAGCATGAAGTCGAGTAACTTTTCAAGTAAACAAGCAAGTAAATCATCAAATAAATAAAAACAACCGTAAAGTCAGTCAAGTAAATTGTTATGTTTATAAGTCAGTGAATAGTCAATTAAATAATTAAGTGAATAGGAAATTAAATGGTTAAGTAAATAGCCATGTACCGTACTTATCAAATAAGCCGAACGCCCAGCCTCTCAATCCTTTTCTACTATTGTATAGAATAATTATTTATAACTTAATCTTAGAAAAACCAACTCGCTTTGATGTTTATAGAAATTAGAATTGTGGTTTGTACATCAGCGTTTGGTAACCAGTTTAAAGTTTATTAACAATGATAATGGCAAAATACTAAATTCTACTTGAGGCACTAAGTAAGAAAATAAATGTAATTAATGTTAATCACAAAACCGTAGATTACAAGCCGAGACACCTTGCTCTTAAATGTTACCTACTTCATTAAGCTCCTTAACCCCGTTATATAATTTACGTTCTCGTTAAATTATTCTATTATAATTTTTTATTTTTATTTTTTTATAACATTCAGTAATTTTTACCATTTAATGGCACAAAAAAATTCTTCTATTTCTCTTTTCTGGGTGTCATAAGAAGCGAATATGTAATATGTTGTGCAAGATCGTATGACTTTCGATAGATGGTGGTATAGAAATCTTGTATATGAACTTTTATAAGCATTTTGCCGTCACTGTAGCGTGTGTACGCCGCTAAGTGTTCGAATCCCGTACTGAAAAAGTATTTTTATGGGCTACAAATAATTGTTACTGTGTCTAGATGTTTGAAAAATCGGGAAGTAATTGTTTTACCCCGTTTTGAGTTTTCATCGAAACTTGACGTTTAGAGGTCACAGGAAGACACCCTGACAAGTGCGTGCGTGCGTGCGTGCGTGCGTGAGTGCATGCGTGGTGCGTGCGTGCGTGCATGCGTGCGTGCGTGCGTGCGTGCGTGCGTGATTGCGTGCGTGCGTGCGTGCGTGTATGCGTGCGTGCGAGCGTGCGTTCGAGCGTGCGTGCGTGCGTGCGTGCGGCGTGCGTGCGAGGTGCGTGCGTGCGTGTGCGTGTGCGTGTGCGTGTGCGTGTGCGTGTACGTGTGCGTGTGCGTGTGTATGTGGGCGTGTGCGTGTGCGTGTGCATATGCGTGTGCGTGTGTCGTGTGCGTGTGCGTGTGCGAGTGCGTGTGCGTATGCGTGTGCGTGTACGCGTGCGCGTGCGAGAGTGAGTGCGTGCGTGCGTGCGTGCGTGCGTGCGTGCGTCCGTGCATGCGTGCGTGCGTGCGTGCATGTGTGCGTGCTGGTGCGTGCGTGCGTCCGGCCGTGCGTGCGTGCGTGCGTGCGTGCGTGCGTGCTTGCGTGCGTGCGTGAGTGCGTGCGTGCGTGCGTGCGTGCGTGCGTGCGTGATGCGTGCGTGCTGGCGTGCGTGCGTGCGTTTGTGCGTGTGTGCGTGTGTGTGCGTGTGTGTGTGTGTGTGCGTGCGTGCGTGCGTGCGTGGGCTATGCGTGCGTGCGTGTGTGCGTGTGTGTGCGTGTGTGTGTGTGTGTGTGTGTGTGTGTGTGTGTGTGTGTAAATAATTTTGAATACCCGGCTATAAACTTTAAGTAACAGTTTTCTGAAACAACATTCAGAATTACATAATAAAAATATACAAATTTTTAATTTTGTAGCAACAGGAGTTCAAAGCACTACAGTGCCGTGTAGTGGCGGTTGAGAATATCCACTACCCCATATCTTCCCGTGGGTGTCGTAAGAGGCGACAGAGGGACACAGAAAGGAGATGGGCAGAAGCATCTTCCTAATAACAACAATAACATAATAAAAAACTGCGGTTGCTAACCCGCTCGCCAAGCGTGGCAACTATGGCAAATATCCCCCCATGACCAACGACACAAATAAACGGCCCCCAGTCCCCGGCGGCCCCGCTATTCCTGGCTACGGTGGCGACCATGGTAACGGCGGGGCGGGGGGTGCTAAGAATCTCCGGTGGAGGTTCGGTTGCCACTTACGACTACTCGCAACGCAAAACCAGGCACAAGAGAAGGCGGTGAGCTGAAGTTAGGGAAATTTGGAGTAGGGCAACGGAACCGTAGGGGCCAGCGGCTGGCTGACTTTATGGAGAAAGAGGGACTCTTTATGATGAACTCTTTCTTCCAGAAGCGGCCCCACAGGAAGTGGACCTGGTCGAGCCCGGATGGTTCGACAAAAAATGAGATTGACTTCGTTATGACGACCAGACGCCAACTGTTCAGTGATGTCTCAGTAATCGCAAGGGTGAAAACCGGCAGCGATCACCGAATGGTTAGAGGCACACTGAACCTAAACGTTAAGTTGGAGTGGTCTCGTCTAATGAAGTCAACGCTCCGTCCCCCCTCGTGCTCTAATCCAGAATCCCGAGACTTTTCAGCTCGAGTTACGAAACCGCTTTCAGTGCCTAGAGGATTGCAATGCAGTGGACGGTATGAATGACAAGCTCGTGTCCATGCGGTCGGAGCTAAGTTCTGCTAGACCCGCCGCAGAAGAACACAAAAAAACTCTCCGATCACACTCTTAATCTCATGGCTGTTAGACGGGAGATGAGGGTTCAATCGTCAACAGATTTGACAGCATACAGGCAACTGAACAGACAGATCTCCAAATGCATGCGGCAAGACTTACGCAACTTTAATACTGCTCGTATTAAAGAAGCGATCGAGCGGAACCAGGGCTCCAAAGTCTTTGCCAGAGATCTGCCTGCCAGAGAGAGCCAAATGTCAAAGCTGAAGACTGAGTGTGGCAGCATTGTTTCCGGTACACCTGAGATTTTGAGTGAGATTGAGAGGTTCTATGGGCAGCTGTACACATCATCGTTGGAGCCACACGTAAGTGTGAGTAACGATACAAAAGCAAGTCTTACCCGACACTATTCCGATGATATCTCGGACGTCAGTCTGAGCGAGATTAGAATAGCTCTCCAGCACCTTAAAAACGGCAGGGCTCCAGGCGAGGATGGAATTACAGCGGAGCTTCTGAAAGCAGGTGGAACACCGGTACTTGAAGTCCTTCAGAAGCTCTTCAATTCCGTCCTTCATGGTGGCACTACTCCGGAGGTGTGGAGCAGAAGTACGGTGGTCTTGTTCTTTAAGAAAGGCGACAACGCTCTCTTGAAGAACTACAGAACGATTTCACTTCTGAGCCGCGTCTACGTGCTGTTTTCGAGAGTCATTACGAATCGTCTCGCACGCAGACTCAACGACTTCCAGCCTCCTGAACAAGCCGGTTTCCGAAAAGATTTAAGTACCATAGACCACATACATACCCTACGGCAGATTGTACAGAAGACCGAAAAGTACAATCTGCCACTTTGCCTGGCGTAAGTGGACTATGAGAAAGCCTTTAATTCCGTCGAAATTTGGGTGGTGCTACAGTTCCTTCAGCGGTGCCAAGTTGACTGTCGGTATATCGAAGTGCTGAAGTGTTTGTACAGTAGGGCTACGATGGCTATCCGAGTACAGAACCAGAGTTCGAAACCTATCCAACTGCAGAGAGGTGTAAGACAGGGTGACGTTATATCCCCGAAACTCTTTACCGCTGCGTTGGAAGACGTTTTCAAGCTACTGGACTGGAAAGGATACGGTATTAACATCAATGGCGAGTACATCACTCACCTTCGATTTGCCGACGATATAGTCCTTATGGCAGAATCGCTGGAGGACCTTAGCACTATGCTCAATGACCTCAATGGTGTCTCCCAACGGATAGGTCCTAAGATGAACATGGACAAAACAAAGATTATGTTCAATGTCCATGTCACACCTATGCCGGTAGTTGTGGAGAGCACTATGCTCAAAGTTGTTGACGAGTACGTTTACCTGAGACAAATAGTCCGACTGGGTAAGTCCAACTTCGAACGAGAGGTCAATCGACGGATTCAACTTGGCTGGGCATCGTTCGGGAAATTACGAAACATCTTCTCGTCAGGTATACCTCAATCTCTGAAAACTAAAGTGTACAACTAGTGCGTGTTGCCAGTGATGACTTACGGATCAGAGACGTGGTCCTTCACTGCTGGCCATATGAGGACGCTTAAGGTCGCTCAGCGAGCTATGGAGAGGGCTATGCTCGGAGTTTCTCTGCGCGATAGACTTAGAAATGAGGATATCCGCAGTAAAACTAGAGTGACCGACATAGCCCAACGGATTAGTAAGCTGAAGTGGCAATGGGCCGGCCATATAGCTCGAAGAAACGATAACCGATGGGGAAGAAAGGTTCTCGAGTGGCAGCCTCGTACCGGTAGTCGTAGTGTAGGGCGACCCCCCACTAGATGGAGTGACGACCTGGTAAGACATGCAGGAAGTCGATGGATGCAGGTGGCTCAGGACCGTGCTTTGTGGCATTACTTGGGGGAGGCCTATGTTCAGCAGTGGACTTGTGAAGGGCTGTAATGATGATGAATGATGATGAGGAGTTCAAAGAATGTCACAGGCTGTGACTTAGGGTGCCGCTTTAAGTTTTTTAAGGTGCTGGATATAATTGGAATATTATCGAATAAGACTTGGTCTTGGATCGTTACTCGCACTTGCCTGTGGTTCCAACGATGATGTGTACGGCTGCCCACAGAAACTTTAAATCTCGCTCAAAATCTCAGGTGTCCCCGAAATAATGCTGTCACATCCAATCTTCAGCTTTGACATTTAGCTCTTTCTGACAGACAGATCTTTGGCAAAGATGTTAGAGCCCTGGTTCCGCTAGATTGTTTCTTTAATACGAGCAGTTTTAAAGTTGCTTAAGTCCCGCCACATAAATTTGGAGATCTGTAAGTCTAGTTGCCTGTATGGTGTAAAATTTGTTGAAGACTGCAGCATAATTTTTGCCTTACAGCCATGAGATTAAGAGTGTGATTTGAAAAATTATCTGATCTTCCGAGCCGGGTTTTGCAGAATTTATCTCCAACCGCATGGAAAGTTTTCATGAGTTTATCATTCATATCGTCCACTGCATTACAATTTTCTAGGCACTGAAAACGAAATTGTAACTCGAGCTGATAGATTTCAGAACATTTAATTGGAGCACGATGGTGACCGTTCGTTGAATTCATTGAACAAGACCTCTCTCCAAATTAACGTATAGATTCATAATGCCTCTTACCATTCCGTGATCGCTGCCAGTTTTCACTTTCGCGAGCATTGAGTTTTCACTTCACAGTTGCCGACTAGTCATCATAATGAAGTCAATCTCATTTTTGTCGAAACGTCCGGACTCGATCAGGAACTTCTTCTTTGGGGCCACTTCTGGAAGAAAGAGTTCATTAATCATCATTATTACCGTGACTGCCTTTGTGAACAGTTGTGTACAACTTTTTGCGATAAATAGTCTATAATGTGCATGCTATAATCACCCTAGTTGCAATAACGATTACCGCTAATACTGTGTGCGTAAAGTGCAGTGCAATTTATTTATTTTTTGTCACTGTTTCGATTTCGTTCTCGCTTCACTGCTCGTGGTCATAACTGAGGGGCGCCTCACCCCCGCGTGAAGACTCTGACTACTATTTTTTGTCCCGGTCCTACTCATCGTGTAAATTGTTGTGTCGTCGTAAACAATGCACAACTCGCAACGCGCATCTCCGATCAAAGTCTCCTCGAACCCCGATTTATCTAATATGTCGGTAGATATGGAATCTTACGTTAACTCGCGTAAAAGGAAACAAACGGAATGCGAGCATCATAGAATGTTTGCAATTTTTGAGCAAAGGATGGAACAGCAAATGAAACTTTTGAATGACAGCATAACATAACTAACTGTATTACAACCGCCGTCAACTCTGCAATTACCGAACAACTATCGCACGTTACTTCGAACTTGTGTGAAATAAATTTAACCTTACAAAAACTTACTGAGGGTAACTCTAAAATTAATAAATCATTCTCTGAAACCAATTCACGTTTTTCCGAAATGGAAATATCTCTTAGCACGTCCATACAAAGGCTGGATTTATTTGAGAGTCGATTGCAAGCATGTGAGTGTCACTTCTCAATCTACAGAACTGTCCACACAAGTTCGATCCCTTGAGATCAAAATGGACGAAGTTGAACAACAAGCTTGACTCAACAACCTAGAGATTACTGAAATCCCTGAAAAAACACGAGAGGTTTTGTTATTGCATTTTCGTAACATAATTAATTTCCTGGGAATCGAAGTATCAGCAAATGACGTAATTCACATATCGAGGATTCGTCCGTTTAAGGTGGTTCCCGGTCGTCCCAAGGCAATTGTAGTGAAGCTGAGTTCCCTTTTGCTACGCGATTCAATCCTTACTGCGGTGCGTGCTAAAAAAGGACTTAGACTTTGTGACATCGGTTTTCCTGACGAGGGGACCAAAATATAAGTAAATGAACACTTAACACAGTCTAACAAACTACTTCTTAAAAATACTAAATTAAAAATGAAGTCTGCCCTATACCAATATTTGTGGGTTCGTGATGGTAAAACCTTCGTCAGGAAAAACGATACCACTCACTTTTTACGTATTAAAGACAGCTCGGTTATTTTGAAAATTGTTTGACTATTTGTAAGTTATAATTTAATTGTAATATGCATCTACCAGTACTTATATATGATATGTAAGCATACTGTGTTATGCACAAAGTTAGGCTATATTTATATAGGTAAGCATTATTATAAGTTGTTATCAATAATATCAATATCTATTTATGTATAACAATAAGTTTATATGTTTATTTATACGTATTATTGTATAAAGTATTTTTTTCATTTATTTATATAAATCCCTTAAAACATTTATATAAAACACATAAAACATGCCTCATAACGTTGTTGTGTGTAATGCTACCTACATATACGTGTATACAAAACATATTTTGTAAAACTTTTTTAACTATTGTAATTTACCGCATCGTAGAAATCATATCGTCACTGCCGCCATATGTGTCCACCGTATCCAACGTATCCAGCCGTATCCACGATTTGGCGGTCTCTAAGATAATACACTACTATAATTGTTGACCGTGAGACCGTGTTAGTAGCGGTTGAAAATATACATACCTATTCATACCCCATATATTCCCGTGGGTGTCGTAAGAGGCGACAGAGGGACACAGAAAGGAGATGGGCAGCAGCATCTTCCCAATAACATCAACAACATAATAAAAAAAACTGCGGTTGCCAACCCGCTCGCCAAGCGTATCAACTATGGCAAATATCCCCCTATGAGCAACGATGCAAACAAACGGCCCCCAGTCCCCGGCGGACCCGCTATTCCTGGCTACGGTGGCGACCATGGTAACGGCGGGGCAGGGGGTGCTAAGAATCTCCGATGGAGGTTCGGTTGCCACCTACGACGACTCGACCTGGCAACGTATAACGCACGCACCCTGAGGACAGACGAGAAGATACTGGAGCTGGAAAAAAAATAGACAAGTTGCGCTGGCATATTATTGGATTATCTGAGGTCCGGAGAGAGGGGAGGAGGACACGGTAATTCTCGAGTCCGGCAACTTGTTCTATAACTGGGAGGGCGACCATCTGTCCCAATGAGGTGTTGGATTTATCGTCCACAAGTCTCTCGTCAACAACGTTGTAAAGATTGGGAGTGTGTCGACGAGGGTTGCGTACCTGATACTCAGAATCACCAAACGGTATTCGCTGAAGGTCATACAGGTCTACGCACCAACCTCGGCACATCCCGATGAAGAGGTGGAAGAAATGTATGAGGATATTTCTAGAGCCATGCATTCCTACAAAACCCACTACACGGTGTTGATGGGAGACTTCAACGCAAAACTAGGCACAAGAGAAGGCGGTGAGCTGAAGTTAGGGAAATTTGGAGTAGGGCAACGGAATCGTAGGGGCCAGCAACTGGCTGACTTTATGGAGAAAGAGGGACTCTTTATGATGAACTCTTTCTTCCAGAAGTGGCCCCACAGGAAGTGGACCTGGTCGAGCCCCGACGGTTCGACAAAAAATGAGATTGACTTCATTATGACGACCAGACGCCAACTGTTCAGTGATGTATCAGCGATCGCAAGGGTGAAAACTGGCAGCGATCACCGAATGGTTAGAGGCACACTGAACCTAAACGTTAAGTTGGAGAGGTCTCGTCTAATGAAGTCAACGCTCCGTCCCCCTCGTGTTCTAATCCAGAATCCCGAAACCTTTCAACTCGAGTTACATAACCGCTTTCAGTGCCTAGAAGATTGAAATGCAGTGGACGATATGAATGACAAACTCGTGTAAACTGTCCATGCCGTCGGAGCTAATTTCTGCAAGATCCGCCGCAGAAGAACATAAAAACTCTCCGATCACACTCTTAATCTCATGGCTGTTATACAGGAGATGAGGCTGCAGTCTTCTACAGATTTGACAGCATACAGGCAACTGAGCAGATAGATCTCTAAACGCATATGGTGATACTTACGCAATTTTAATACTGCTCGTATTGAAGAAGCGATCGAGCGGAACCAGGGCTCCAAAGTCTTTGCCAGAGATCTGTCTGCCAGAAAGAGCCAACTGTCAAAGCTGAAGACTGAGAGTGGCAGCATCGTTTCAGTGACACCTGAGATTTTGAGTGACATTGAGAGGTTCTATGGGCAGCTGTACGCATCATCGTTGGAGCCGCAGTAAAGTGTGAGTAACGATCCAAGAGCAAGTCTTACCCGACACTATTCCGATGATATCCCGGACGTCAGTCTGAGTGAGATTAGAATGGCTCTCCAGCAACTTAAAAACGGCAGGGCTCCAGGCGAGGATGGAATTACAGCGGAGCTTCTGAAAGCGGGTGGGACACCGGTACTTGAAGTCCTTCAGAAGCTCTTCAATTCCGTCCTCCATGTTGGCACTACTCCGGAGGCGTGGAGCAAAATTGCTGTGGTCTTGTTCTTTAAGAAAGGCGAAAACGTTCTCTTGAAGAATTACAGACCGAATCCCCTTCTGAGCCGCATCTACGTGCTGTTTTCGAGAGTCATTACGAATCGTCTCGCACGCAGACTCGATTACTTATAGCCTCCCGAACAAGCCGGTTTCCGAAAAGGCTTCAGAACCATAGACAATATACATAATCTGCGGCAGATTATACAGAAGACCGAAGACTACAATCTGCAACTTTGCCTGGCGTATGTGAACTATGAGAAAGTCTTTGATTCCATCGAAATTTAGGCGGTGCTACAGTCCCTTCAGCGGTGCCAAGTTGACTGTCGGTATATCGAAGTGCTGAAGTGTTTGTGCAGTAGGACTACGATGGCTATCCGAGTACAGAACCAGAGTTCGAAACCTATCCATCTGCAGAGAGGTGTAAGACAGGGTGACATTATATCCTCGAAACTCTTCACCACTGCGTTGGAAGATGTTTTCAAGCTACTGGACTGGAAAGGATACGGTATTAACATCAATGGCGAGTACATCACTCAAATTCGATTTGTAAACGATATAGTTCTTATGGCAGAATCGCTGGAGGACCTTAGCACTATGCTCAATGACCTCAATAGTGTCTCCGAACGGATAGGTCTTAAGATGAACATGGGCAAAACAAAGATCATGTTTAATGTCCATGTCACACCTATGCCGGTAGTTGTTGGGAGCACTACGCTCGAAGTTGTTGACGAGTAAGTTTACCTGGGGCAAATAGTCCGACTAGGTAAGTCCAACTTCGACCGAGATGTCAATCGACGGATTCAACTCGGCTGGGCAGCGGTCGGGAAATTACGACACATCTTCTCGACAGGTGTATCTCAATCTCTGAAAACTAAAATGTGTGTGTTGCCAGTGATGACTTACGGATCTCAGACATGTTCCTTCACTGATGGCGGTATGAGAACGCTCAAGGTCGCTCAGCGAGCTATGCAGAGGGCTATACTCGGAGTTTCTCTGCGTGATAGACTCAGAAATGAGGATATCCGCGGTATAACCAGAGTGACCGATATAGCCCAACGGATTAGTAAGCTGAAGTGGCAATGGGCCGGCCATATAGCTCGAAGAAACTATAACCGACGGGGAAGAAAGTTCTCGAGTGGCAGCCTCGTACCAGTAGGCGATGCTGTAAACGAAAACGTACTCTTAGGTTTACTTTCACTGCTCACTATCTCTATTTACTGTTTGCATCGTGCTGGTTGTACGGGAAGTTATTAAAATAATTATAGATTCATCTTCATTCCTTAATGGTGTCTATAGATAGGAAATTAAATATTTTTTATCAGAACATACGTAGTCTCCGTACCAAATGCCTTGACTTATATAATAATATACTATCGTGTAACTATAATGTTATACTCCTCACTGAAACTTGGTTGCAAGATGATATATTTGATAACGAATTATGTGATGGGAGGTTTGATATATTCCGATGTAACATGATGTACCTTGGCCGAGGATCTGTTTTTTTTAGGTATGAATCAATTTAATTTTATTGTATTTATATTATCGTTGTAATAATGTCCTTGACTTGTGTTTTTCAAATTTACATTTAGAAATAAATAAATCGGATCCCCTTTCCAGATTGGATGATTTTCATCCTCCATTCATGGTTGAAGTCCCTGATCTCTCCATTAAACCTTTAAAACAGAAATCTCAACCGAAGTATAATTTCCGGAAATGTAATTACACAATCATCAATGATTTTTTGAATAAAGTTGATTAGAATGATTTGCTTATGAATACCGCGTCAGTAGATCATGCTGTAGAAATTTTTTATAAAAAAATAAACGAATGCTTTGCTCTAATTTTTCCCCTTGTGTCTTCTTTTAATAATTCTTGTCCATGCTGGTACAGTCCTGCATTCATAAAATTTTGCGGGAGAAATCAAAAGCCCATAAAAAATGGAAAAAATTGAAGAATCCTCGTGATTATGAAGAGTTTAAACTGCTTATAGATAGACAACATCGTATACAAAATAAATGTTTCGAATACTTCACGTATAATACTGAAAAAAAATTGAAAACATCGCCAAAGTTCTTTTGGAAATATGTTAAGCCAAAAAGAGGGACATCCACTTATCCTCAAAATTTCTCTCTTGACAATAAATATTACTGTAATGGGCAGGACATTTGCTAAGCATTTAATAACTATTTCAAAAGCGTATAATCTGCCTCTGCTTAACCATCAAGTGAGTTTCAAAATCATCCCAATATGAGTGTAGATCAGATCTCTAGCATAAATGTATCCCGCGAAGCTGTCCTTAAGTATCTTAAAAGCCTGGATTCAAACAAAGGCGCTGGTTATGATGGAGTGCCTCCTGTGTTCTTGAAGTCTTGCGCCGACAGTTTAAGTTACCCAATCTCGGTACTTTAGAATAGAATAGAATAGAATAAGTCATTTATTGTGCTAGTTGTAGGTTTAAGAGATTTAACACTATAAAAATAATTAAGTATCACCACAACCTGCCTAGATAAGGCTTACAATATTATTAAAATTATGGAACTTAAAACATCATCTCATTATTCATTAAATCAAATCAAATAACACGGATAATAAAGCATAATGTCATACAATGAATTATTTTAACAAAAGTGGATTATAAATAATAATATCAAAAGTACAATGGTATTATACCAGTATAATCTAAGTCTATGAATGGAATATTGATATATCAAAATACATGTAAGCTTATAAACTTTCTCTACAAAATTCTGTTATCCCATTCTCATGGAAAAGGGCGCATATAATTCCTGTTCATAAAAAAGGCACCAAAACTAAAATAGATAATTACCGCCCAATTTCGATTATTAGCACTGTTGCAAAAATATTACTATCCCATCTGGCGTGCCTCAAGGCTCTCATCTTGGCCCTCTTTTTTTACAACGCATACATATTTGATATACATAAATTTATAAGTTACTCCCATCACTTACTTTACGCCGATGATAAAAAACTTTTTCTCTAAGTTCGTACTATTGAAGACTGCGAATCAATTCAAAAAGATTTTACCTCTTTATATAACTATTACGTAGCTAACGGCATTAATGTAAGTATATCCAAATGTCAATGTATATCTTTCACCAGAAAACTAAATCCAATAGTATTTCCCTATAATTTTAATGGAGTTTTAATTAAGAGGTTCACAGTTGTTCGGGATTTAGGCGTACTCTTTGATGTCGATATGACCATGCGAGATCATGTTAATAGTATATGTAGTAAATCATTTCGTAATCTTGGATTTGTCATGCATACATGTCTTCCATTTACGGAATTACTAAGTTTTAAAATAGTTTATTTCTCGTATGTAAGATCCACTCTTGAGTATGCATGCCAGGTTTGGTCACCATTTTTTAAAGTTTACATTAATAATATTAAAAGAATTCAAGGTAAATTTATCTCACACCTGAACTATAAATTTAAACATAAAAGTTCATCATATTTAGATGACTGCCGACACTATAACCTTCTTACGCTTGAAAAAAGACGTAAACTGTTAGATATGGGATTTCTATACGATATCTTACGCGATGGTATTGACTGCCCGGATTTACTGAATACTGTCACGTTTAATGTCCAAAGAAAATGTACAAGAATCACCAAGAAAACTTTGTTTAGTATACCTCGTCATTCCACACTTTATGGTTAAAATAGTATCTCAACACGTTTGCTATCAAATTATAACAAAACATTTAATACCATCGATACCTTTATAGGCAGTAAAAGTGATTTTAGAAACAAGGTACGTACATGCATATTAAACACAGCTTCTGTTGTTTAATTTACCTTTATTTGTAAACGTAGGGTGCCGGTAAGCTACATTAAGAAGAAACACTTACTTTAGGTAGCTATGTCAAGTTAGTCATTTAAGTATTTATGTACATCGTGTGTACGTATACTTGTATGTATATATGTAATGATATATAGAATATATTTTGCCATTATATAAATAAATGAATTATAAAATTAACTCGTAAAGTAAATCACATATCAATTTGCCAGATAGACCTAATATCTTAGTGTTAGTAAACCCAAAATTACTTAATTTTACTTAATTTTATTACTGTTATTTTATTAAGTTTTAATTTGTTTAATTTCTTATCTTAATAATAGCTTACCTTTATATTTAATATGTGGATAACTCTTATTGGCATACTTGAAGTAAATTTGAAATTGTAGTTATTTAGTGATATACGCTGTTGTTATCCTTATTAAAATAAAATAAAATAAAATAAAATTATAAATAGTCCCTATTTTCTTTGAAATCGGCCAGCTGCTGGCCCCTTTGCTTCCGTGGCCCAATTCCAAATTTCTCAACCTCCAGGTAACCGTTCCCTTTTGTGAATAGTTTTGCATTGAAGTCTCCCATTAACAGCGTATAGTGGGTTTTGGAGGAATGCATGGATCTAGATATATCCTCATACATCTCCTCATCGGGATATGCCATGGTAGGTGTATAAACCTGTATGACCTTCAGCAAATACCGTTTGGTGATTCTGAGTATAAGGTACGTATCCCTCGTCGACTCACTTCTAATCTTAACAACATTGTTAACGAGAGACTTGTGGACGATAAATCCGACACCTCCTTGGTACAGATGGTCGTCCTCTCGGTGATAGAACAAGTTGTCGGATCTAAGGATCACAGTGTCCTCCTCCTCTTTTTGGACCTCGGAGAATCCTATTATATTCTAGCGTAACTTGTCTATCTCTTCTTTTAGCTCTAGGATCTTCTCGTCGGTCCTCAGGGTGCGTGCGTTGTATGTTGCTTCGAGTTGTCTTAGGTAGCAAACGAACCATCACCGAAAATTCTTAGCATCCGCTGCCCACTTTTACCGTGGTCGCCACCATAGCCAGGAATAGCGGGGTCATCGGAAACTGTGGCCGTTTCTTCGAAACTCTCATCATGACGGTATATTGCTTTAGTTGCCAGTGAGGCAGCTTGGCGAGTGGGGTCAATAAATATTATGTAACAATTTAAATAGCATAAAATATTATATTCCGTTATACGACGCATAATCGTATACACAAGAAATGTACTCAGTTCAATTCTATATTTTATAAACCGGGAAACTAACGTCATCCGACGCGCTCTCTAGATCGAATATTACCGAGAAATTACAGGAAAATATTTGCCTGCCGTTTCAATTGATTCAATTTGCGAACGTCGCAAATGGTTTCTTCTAGATATAAGAATCAAATGCCTCTTGAATTGAAGAAAAGACATAGTACGAGGACATGGATTTTTGTATTTGTATATGGTAAATTAGGCGTACATACACAAGTATAACCATATATCTACCAGAATACTGAAATGCCACTAAGGCTCAGGCTAAGCTTGCCGCAAATTTTATAGTGTACATGCAACTGATTTCACATTAGAAACAATGAAATAATCGTTTCAAATAAAATTAAAGAAATGTTCAAATATTATCTTTTTAATTTTTTCATCAAAAGAGTCAAAAGCATTATAAACACTTCAAAAATATTATTTTTCTAAATTTGTTTTACAAACTGTACAACACAAATAATCCTATCAATTTCTAAATGAGTTTTAAAATCAAAATTTTCTTATGCAGAGTAGTTACATAGTTTGAGCCTGTTCCCTCGCTCGCATCGGTCATTCAGAATCATTATAATTAGGAAACGAAAGTCTGTCGGATCTTTCTTACAAAGGGAAATGTCAACTATTTGTTTTCTAGCCATTTGTCAACGTGTCTATATGGATTTAT
This sequence comes from Parnassius apollo, assembly GCA_907164705.1. Taxonomy (NCBI): domain Eukaryota; kingdom Metazoa; phylum Arthropoda; class Insecta; order Lepidoptera; family Papilionidae; genus Parnassius; species Parnassius apollo. The sequence goes on along the minus strand of CAJQZP010000552.1, from coordinate 470,820 downwards.
TTTGTCTTTTTTTAGTTTTGTTTTCTGTCCAAGAATACTCGCTACAAATTGCTGGAATTGAAAAACTTTGACCTTTAATATGGAAACTTTTGTGGATCATTTTACATTTGAATATATTTAAAAATGATATTTATGACATTATTTAACAAAAATATTACATAATATTATTTAAAAATAAAATTTGGTGGCAAATAAAAGATGTATTAAACTCTTTATTTTAACATTTTACTTTGACAATACTGTTACTACTAGTACGCCACGTAACAAGAGAGTTCTAATTTATTGTAGTGTCGGATATTGTTCTGTCACCGATAAATTTCACTTCGAGGAATCCACAATATTTCGCTATTTTATTTTAACAGGCGCTTTGACACGACGACATTCTAAGTATTATTTTAAGATTGTGTCTCAGTCAACTCAAAAGAGTGATAAATTTACTTTTAATAAAAAATAAAATCTGATTTTTTAGAGAGCCATAAACAAGATATTTCGTTCGATGAATTGTAACTGGACGATGTCTTATCTCAAATGTATTGATATTATCTTATTCTTTTTAGTTATTTGATGTCGCTTTTTATTTTTAAATAAAAGCTTAATTAGCGGTAACTATATTGGTTTTACCTACACTGGAGCTATATTTTCCTATATAAAGATACTTTGCCAAGAATATTCGCTGTCTCTCAGGACTATAGCGGCGACCTCGGTGAGGTAGACCAGGGACATTGTAGTTGGTAACAAAAGGTTAACAAACCTTCGTTTTCTCTATCGTACCTATAGGTTCAGACATCTTATTTCACATACCGTAAAATACCTCACGAAAAATAAACAAACCAGCGAGGGTCAGCAGCTACCGGTATGAGGAAGATCTGGTACTACAATCGTCAATTCAAGCGCGACGATGAAGTTAAATCCAGAGATCGCAGACGAGCACACAGTATCTGATGGTCAGTGCTTACTACGCCCCTTGGAAATGCATCCTCGAATATGGATCAAAATGCAGATAAGTTGTCACGCGTGAGGGCTTTGATGGAATGCCTTGTTTACAGTAAAATGGGTCTCTGGTTCTCACCACACGATAAACGGCAGCCGGGAGCTGCTATTCGTCCTACAACCATATTACTGATAAAGCTGCTGCGTGATTCTACCATGTAAATAAAATACTTTGAGAAGTGCCCATGTAGTCTTTTACTTGCTGAAAAGGTAAAAAAGAAGCGTCTTTTAGTTACTTTGCTTTAGTTTTACTAAAAAAGATTTATTTTTAGGGTTCTGTGTTTCAAAAGGATAAAATTATTATCGGATCACTTTGTTGTCCACCTTTTGTTTGTCATTCCCTTTCCTCAGGAACGACTAAAATTATGAAGTTGAAATTAATATCAAATACTAAGGAATAAGACCTCTTGGAGGTGTAAAAGTTCAAGATTCTATATCAATGCAATTAAATTATAGCGGTCATTGTACAGCTTAACATCATGAAGCAAGGTCTCACAGCAAAAGTAATAGAAAAAATCCGAGTACCTCTAATATGTAGTCACATATTATTTTCTTGCGAAACTTACTTTTGCAGTTAGAGCATCAACTGTGATATAAACTAATGTGAGGGAGAACGTTTATTACACTCTAATGTTAAGTTTGTCCTTTAATCCGATTTATGTTTCCGTAAGAGCAATATTCCTTGTATCACCTACCTATAATTTTTAGGAAGTTAATTATTTTGGTGAAAGTAAATATTTATTTTACTGCTTACATTGTTATACTACCTAATGCATCTAATAGCCGTATTTATAAATAGCACGTGCAAAAAATTTAAAATCGAAATGTATGAATATTAAATTTACATAAAATTTTATTTTTCTTAAAAAAATCTGCTTTGTCATGTATTTAACGAACCAATGGAGTTTTTATGCGCAATCAAGACAGTTTTAGTACTGTTGCGTGAATAAGTCAACTAGCGCCATCTAGTGTCAGGAACGAGAGCGAGGGGAGCTTTGCAGAAAATGACATCACAAATCTCTCAACCGACAGCGCCATCCGAAGAACTAAGTTTCTAGAAAATCTACACTCGCACACTCGTCCCTTTGCGCGCATTTACTTGAATATTCCGGATGCTTCTTTGCTAATTTATATAAATAGGCGCTGCAAGATGCGATCAGGGCAGTATTGTATTTGGCGAGACAAGCGAAGCTTCGGAGCGGAATAAAGTGAATTAGTGTGTTTAATTATTAGTGTTTTAAGTTTTAATTTGTGTAAAGTAAATTAAAGTGTTAATTTAGGTAATTTTATCGGCAATTTTTATTGTCACGAACCTCAAGCTCGTAACAGTACAATATATGAATGTAATACTCTATTGTCGTCATCGCCGAACTGATTGATATACGTTATAGCGCAACACGAGCCATTTACGGACTGGAGTAGAGTAGCTATACGCAAACGTTCCGTCTATCAAAGTATCAGTCCATGCGATCCTTTGCGCGCAATAAAACTAGTTACTAAAGCTGCCGCTAACTCAAACTATCCTTAGATCGATTACTTCTTGCATAAAAGAATACTTTTCTTCCGTTTTTAGTGAATTGACCTGTCATTTTACTTCCTTCTTTAAAAACTATCTATGCTATGTAGTCAATTAGCTAAACCAGACTATACGTTTTTTGTAATATGTAGCAAAATCTCAATAAAATTTAAACGCCCCTGTCTTCGAATGAATAATATTTAATTGATATCGATAATAGTCGATGAATAACGGTGTACCGGCAAACAAATACAATAGCTGCAGCTGACTGCGGTCTTACGTAGACATAACGAAGGGTACATAGTAGGAGATCAGTAGGTATTATATGTCTCTGTAATAAGCACCAAAATTATTAAATTTATTTTTAGAATTATTATATTTATTAATTAAATTTATTTCATACAAATATTTATATATGTGTATGTGCGTGTGGATATGTGTAGGCGAAACAGAATTATTTTCATATTCACTAAAATATACTAAAATATTCACAAAATACAAGATAATACAATAAGCAGAACGTTAGCAATTAATCGCAAATATATGGTTATATTTTTCTGAAAAATCGTATTAAAAAACCGGTTGCCACCAACCATACGATGCTTTGCTAAAGTAAAACCTTTTTACTCTTTACCTAAATATATATATATATATATATATATATATATATATATATATATATATATATATATATATATATATATATATATATAGCTCTATAATATATACTCGTATAAATTACAGGGATGTAAATTACAGGATTAAGTGTATTATAATCTAAGCCCTGAGAACCACCCCGCAATTCTAAAATAGACGGCCGTATAATGTATATAGGTATATCTCTATAATTTACGGTATTAATAGTTGTACGGTTATTTAATCAGCTAGAAATATATTATTTTTACAGCTGATTAAATAACCCTATTTAAAAAGAAAGTTCTAATCCCTCAGACAAATGCACAATGACGTAAGTGTCAAAAAAATGGCACTCTCACAACTTATTTTCTTAAATTTTAATAGCGGCCTCCAGAAAATATGTAATTCCACTTACCCTGTGCATATCGTATGTATTTCAATGGTAAACGCTGGGAGCAAAGCATCTTAATCCAATGTCATCCATTCGAGAAATATGTGCCAATTCCTAAGTTCACCAAAGAAGGTTTTATCATAATCATTCATAGAATCATTAAATACTTTAGGTTTAAAAGTATTGGTGTTGTTCCACTGTAATGAAAATAGATATTTTGCTACATTTTTGGACCATTTCGCGTATACTTAAGTTTTATTTCCTTTAATAATAATACGAATAATATCGTAAAGAACTACTTTTTTTTCCAAATCTTCAAAGTTAAGTTGCAAGATAGTGTCGTCATCGATCGTATTGAATTCTGATATTCTTTTTAACTCACGCAAGATTGCATCGTTTGATTGCTTCTCTTCGCTTTATACACTTTTTGACTTATTTTTCAAATATTTAAAAGCGTTCTGAATTTTATCTGCAGATACTTTTTTAAGCGTAAGTTCTTTTTGTAAATATTCCCGAAATTTATTTTGCCACGTGGCGCCTTCATAAAAAAAATCCATTACTTTACGTAGACACCCATTAAGTTTTAAGACATACAAAAAGTATTCTAGATACTATTAATATTTATTTAATATCTTTTCAAAATACTCTTCCTCATGCTCTACACAAAGTTCAATTCACCTAAATCAACTCTGAAAACACTTTTGCCGGTCTTGAACTTGAGCTCGGAAATTGCTTCTTCGTAAGCACCCACGGCTCCTTCGGCGCTTGAAAAAAACTTGCTTTTTATTTTTTCTTTCACTCTTGGGAACAAAAAGAAATCACAACGAGTTAATTCAAGGCTATAGAGTTTTGACTTGAGTTAAAACACCAGATTCCTCAATAAATGCTTTTGTTCTAAGGGAGGTATGTGAAGAGGCGTTATCGTGGTGATTGAGGGTTTTGGTCTTCTCTCCTGCAAAGCTTAAAAAGCTTTGGGTAATGCAACTAAAGTATATCATTCAGAGTTGACTAACTTACAATTTTCTGAAATTGACGTCGAAAAATTTCCGCTTAGCGAAAAAAAAAACTAGCCACCAATTTTTTACCAACTTTGCGTCTTTGGGGGATCCTTGAGAGTATTACATACCGATGATTTCCTTTTATTTTTCGGATCATATTGATAGATCTATGTCTCGTCACCAGTAACGATTTCTGAAACACGCCTAGATGCCCCGTTTTCAAAACGTAGACGCATTTCATGGCACCAATCAACACAAGAGGGATCGATCGACAACAAAGCTGAATGCTAATGCCTACAATCTTTCCGATGTCCTTATATGTGATTCGTGAGTCTTTTCGCACCAACATGTCGGTAGTCACACATTACTGCTGTTTGTGTGGCTCCGGTTTTTTGGTCATATTTAGGTTAATTTTTCGCCTTTTGAATTCAGAAAACCACCTTAAAATGTTTGCGCGTGATGGAGCTAAATCCTTTAATGCTGATTGTAACCGTTGTAAACTTAATTGTTTGGTTAAACTAAATTTAAAGTCATAATAGATCATAGCGCGAAATGATCATGGCGTTGTAGGAAAATCAATAGAACTTTGTTTTTTTTTTTAACTGAGCAATTGGCTTATAGGGCTCCATTTTAAATAAATTTGAACTTTATAGAAACATATAACACGGGTGCGTTCCATTTATTTCGAGTATTTCAAAACTCTTTGAGTGACTTATGTATTTCATAATATCTTGATCGTTTAAATTTTTAACTGATTGTTTACATTGCAATTTACTTGGCTATTTATTATACTATATACTCGCTTATTTACGTATCTATTTATTGAACGATTTTATTTCCTATTCACTCAATTATTTAATTCTTTCTTATTCACTTGGTACGAGTATATACTTGTCCATTAATTGATCATTTACTTAAAAATACTTCACTATTTACTTTAACCCTTACTCACTATTTAATTGATTATTTACTTGAGATTATTTTCTTATTTCTTTATCTGAGTTTTCATTTGAAAATTACTTGATAATGCATTTAAGCCTTTACTTGAAAATTTTCTTAATTATCTATCCAGCTTTTTTCTTGTTTGTTAAATTTAAATAACTCTTTCGTTAATTGACCATTTTTGCGCGTATATAATTAAAATGTTGTTGACTATTTACTCGCCAATTCCCTTAACAATTTACGATCATAATTTTTCATTATTTATTTCACTATTTACTTGCCTATATACTTGATCATTTTCAGAATGAATTAGTTAAAGCCAGTCCAAAATATTTATAAAAATATTTTAAGAAGCAAAAGTCATTTAATAATTTGATCTATCCTAACCTGAAATCACTCCGTGAATAAAAAGTGTCGTACAAATTGCACCAACTTTTTTCACCAATATAGTATTGTTCCACTTACACACTTCTAAGTCAAGCGGTTTATGATGTGCGTCTATTTTTCAAAATCAGTAATATAGGCTAATGGTGAAAAAAAACTTAATATAATAAATCCCAAAACTTCTTTTTTATCTTTTAAATTCAAAATGCGTGATGATGCATTATTTCAACTGATTTTACAGCTCTATAAAGATAAAAGTGAAAAATCAGCATAAACCTTAAAATTTTATTAAGGAATTTTAAGCTAATTGGTTGCTAACTAGTTGCCAATACCACGATTTTGTTGCTTCAACCGGTTTTGAGGAAATTGATTTACTGCTATCTTTACATTAAGATAGCAGTAAAAACTTTAATGCAATCCCGTTGTAACGGATAATATGGGATAATTTGTTACTAATTAGTTGCTAAAATATAATCCAAAAATAATATAAAATATTGAAATAACATATTTTTGAAAAATAAAAAAATACTAGAAATCCAGTTACAATAAATAGATCAATAACTCCTAGAGGCCCTACAACAACACAAAATGTTCGATGAACTGCACCTAGAAATTAACTAGGAATTCATGCCATTCCAAATTCATCAAAAAATCCAAATTAAAAAAAAATGTTCATGCCAAATTTAAAGGAGATTTCAGTTAAAAAACGGCAGGTATTTTGCTACTGGTACGTACAGTAATGGAAGCAGAGAGTCGTAAAGAGCCAGTAACAAAAAACTGATCTATAAGCTGAACCGAGTAATTAGTTAGCAATTATTTGTGTATATGCTATATTTACATAAAAATTTAAAAAAAATCTGATATTTTGTTGTTGGTCCTTAATAGAAGCTGCTAGTAATAAAGAGCCAATAACGAAATAAAAACGATCGATACGTTTTACGTAGTAATAAGTTGGTAATTATTTGTACACATGCTAAAAAAATATATATTACTGTCTGTAAAAAAAACCTGTGAATATAATATGGACGCAAATAATTGCTAACTATTACTCGGTGCAGCTCATCGATCGATTTTATTTTATTTCTGGTTCTTTGTGCCTTGCAGCTTCCTAAACTGGCCAGCAACAAAATATCTGCCATCTTTTTTTCTAACACGTTCGAGTAAATATAGCATATACACAAAAATTGGTAATTAATTATTTGGATCAGCTCACAGATCGGTTTTATTTTGTTGCTCTTTATGAATCTCTGCTTCCTTTACTGACGAGCAATAAAATATTTGCCGTTTTTTTAACTAAAAATTCCCTTTAAATTTAGCATATACACAATTAATAACTAAATAAATTATATGTGCAGCTTATGTACCAATTTTATTTTGATGCTGGCTTTTTATGACTTGCTGTTTCAATGACTGAACAACTATAAAATATCTGCTATCTCTTTTTTCTATAAATCTTCTGTAGAGGTAGAAAATACACAAAAAAGTTCTATTTAATTACTTGGTGCAGCTTATCGATCGATTTTATTTTGTTGCTGGCTCTTTGTGGCACGCTGCTTCTATAACTAAACAGCAGCAAAACATCTGCTGTCACTATATATATTTTTATATTTTTTATAAATCTTTATATGTAGCAATTATACAAACAAGTTTTATTTAATTACGTGGTGTAGTTTATTGATAGATTTTATTTTGTTACTGTTTTTTATGAGTTGCTTCGTCCATTACTGACCAGCTACAAAATACATGCTACCTTTTTTTCTAAAATTTTAAGTAAATATAACAAGTTCACGAATAGTTACAATTTAATAACTTCGTAAAGCTTACTAGTTGATTTTATTTTGTTGCTGGCTCATTATTACTTGCAGCTTCCATTACTGACCAGCAACAAAATATGTGCTATTTTTTTTCTAAAAATAGCAGCATATTACACGTATAATTTGTAACTTAGCTACAAACTCCTGGGTACAATTTTACGGTTTCTGCTGACTTTTCAATGATATATTTATAGAGCTACATTTTACTGTGCAAGCACATATTTAAGAGTACCTGCCATAAAGACTATATCGTCGGCAAATCGAAGGCGACGTACTTGCCATTGATGTTGATACCGTATACTTTCCAGTCCAGTTGCTTGAAAACGTCTTCCAATGCAGCGATGAAGAGTTTCGGGGATTTAAACGTCACCCCGTCTTACACTTCTCTGCAATTGGATATGTTTCGTACTCTGGTTCTGTACTCAGAAAGCCATCGTAGCTATACTGTACAAACATTTCTGCACTTCGATATACCGACAGTCCGGTCCAGTCAGAACTGTAGCACCGCCCAAATTTCGACAAAATTAAAGGCTTTTTCATAGTTTGCATACGCCACGCAAAGTGGCAGATTATACTCTTCGAACTTCTGTACAATTTACCGAAGGATATGTATATAGATTTTTTGGGAGGCTGGAAGTCGTAAAGTCTGCGTGCGAAACAATTCGTAATGACTCTCGTAAACAGCACGTAGACGTTGTTCAGAAGGGATATCGGTCTGTAGTTCTCTAACAGAGCGTTGTCATCGTTCTTGAAGAACAAGACCACCGTACTTCTGCTCCATGCCTCGGGGGCAGTGCCATGGAGGACGGAATTAAAGAGCTTCTAAAGGACTTCAAGTACCGGTTTTCCACCCACTTTCAGAAACTCCGCTATAATTCCATCCTCATCCAAGGACTTGCCGTTTTTAAGGTGCTGGAGAGCCATTCTAATCTCGCTCAGACTACCGTCCCGGATATCATCGGAATAGTGTCGGATAAGACTTGCTCTTGGATCGCTACTCACATTTGCATGTGGCTCCAACGATGACGTGTACAGCTGCCCATAGAATCCCTCAATCTCACCCAAAATCTCAGTTGTCCTGAAAAAAAATCTGCCACACTCGGTCTTAAGCTTCGACAGTTGTCTCTTTCTAACAAACAGATCCCTGGCAAAGATTTTGGAGTCTTGGTTCCAATCAGTCGATTTTTCAATACGAGCTGTATTGAAGTCGCGTAAGTCCCATCGCATGTATTTGGAGATTTGTCTGTTCAGTTGCCGGTATGCTGTCATATCTGCTGAAGACTGCAGTTTTATTTCCTGTCTAACAACCATATGATTAAGAGTGTGATCGGAGAGTTTTTGTGTTCTTCTGCGGTTGATCTTGCAGAACTTAATCCGCCCGCATGGACAGTTTCTACGAGCTACTCATTCATGTTGTCCACTGCATTGCAATCTTCTAGGTACTGAAAATAGTTTTGTATCTCGAGCTGATATGTTTCGGGACTATGGTTTAGAGCACAAGGGGGACAAAGCGTTGACTCTATTAGACGAGCCCTTTCCAATTTAATGTTTAGGTTCAGTGAGCATCCAACCATTAGGTGATCTGTGCAAGTTTTCACCCTCGTGATCACTGAAACATTACTGAACAGTTGGCGTCTGGTCGTAATAATGAAGTAAATCTCATTTTTATCGAACCATCGGTGCTCGACCAGGTCCACTTCCTGTGGGGCTGCTTCTGGAAAAAAGAGTTCATCATACATAAAGAGTCCCTCTTTCTCCACGAAGTTGGCCAGCTTCTGGCTCCTTGGGTTCCGTTGCCCTATTACGAATTTCCCTAACTTCAGCTAACCACTTTTGTGTACCTATTTTTGCGTTGAAGTCTCCCATCAACACCGTATAGAGGATTTTGGAGGAATCCATGGCTCTAGAGATATGCTCATGCATTTCCTCCACCTCCTCGTTGGGATATGCCGAGGTTGGTGCATAAACCTGTATGACCTTAAGCGAATACCGTTTGGTAATTCTAAGTATCAGGAACGCGACCCTCGTCAACACTTGTGGACTTTAGGAGGACAGATGTTCGCCCTCCTGGTGATAAAACAAGTTGCAGGATTAAAGGATTGCCGTGTCCTTCCCATTTCTTCGGACCTCGGATAATCCTTTAATATGCCAGCGCCACTTGTCTACCCCTTTTTCCAGCTGCAGTATCATTTCATCAGTCCTCAGGGTGCGTACGTTATATATTGCCAGGTAGAGTCGTCGTAGGCGGCAACCGAACCTCCACCGGAGATTTATAGCACCCCCTGCCGTGTGGTGGCGGCTGAGAATATCCACTACCTCATATCTTCTCGAAAGTTCCGTAAGAGGCAACAGAGGGAAGCAGGCAGGAGATGTGCAGCAGCACCTTCCTGATAATAACAATTGTACAATAAAAAACCGTGGCTGCCTACCCGCTCGCCAAGCGTAGCAACTATGACAAACATGCCATGAGGTGAAATTTAGTACAGATATTAAATAGCTACTTCTCAAAATACCCTTCTTATATCAGAAGTTAATGTGGTGAATTCTATATTATATTATATATGTAGGAAGGTAGTTAAATAGAAATAATTTAAAATCACAAAATACACGGATCACAGGTAATCAACTATAAATTATACTGAGACTAATGTAATAGCTGATAATAATAATTAATTCGTTTCCACGAATTAACTATCCGAACAGTCTAGGATGAGCTAGTAGCGGGATACAACAAGTGAACCGTGCCACGCCAGAGCCATGACTGCTTCCTCCGCTTTTTTTTGCGCCCGAAGCAAATATGGGCAACCCTCCGGAAAGCAGGGGAGGGAGGCGGTGAATGCTCATAGCATACCACGCAGCCGGCTGCGTAGTTATGTGGAGACTTTTACCCATAAAACACCGCCTTTATGCATTGGCTTACCGATCTGACGAGAGATCTCTAAGCCGTATACGAACGCGACCCTCCTTGGCAGAAGGGAGGGCGCAACCAGAAAGGAGGGCGCTTCCTCCGTTTTTTTTTGCGCCCGAAGCAATTAAAGGGCTACCCTATACGTAGGGAGGCGGAAAATGCATTATGCATACCACGATAGCCGGTCTATCGTGGTTATGAGGGACTCACTGTCCTACCGGGGACCCTAAGTGATACCCTCTAAAAACCGCCTTTGGGGACAGGCAACCGGCTGATTAAGCTATATTGTGCCTTATCGTGAGCGACCCTCTTTTGGGAAAAGAGGGCGCAGGCGGCTACGAGCCGCTGAGGGAGTGCCTACGAAGGCAAATTAATATTAGTTAATATAATAATTTAATTTAATTAGAGTTGGCCTGAGCCGCCAGGAGGCAGTTCAGATCGTTAGTTAGTTTATTAGGCGGGTCCGAGAGAGAGTTTCTCGGCCTGCCGACTCGATAGCGAGAGGGGGGTGGGCTGCATAAGTAGCTGCCTCACGAATTAAATGATTTGAGTGCGACTCTGAGGCTTTGAAGAAGTTCTCAGAGAGTTTTTGGAGAAATTGTTGGATTGTGGGGAGCTCTAGGTCCCGATGAAGGTCAGTATTACGGACGTACCAAGGTGCGTTTGCAGCTCGACGACAGAAAAGATTTTGAACTATTTGGAGTTCATTAATGATTTTAGGGTTGGCGTGGGCAAAAACGTGGCCCGCGTAGGACATTACTGGTCGTATACAGACCTTATAAAGGGTACGCTTGTTTCTAAGGGACATTTTACTGTGTCGGTCCAACATACAGTTGAGCCTACTCAGATAGAACCGTGCGTGACGGGTTACTCTTTTGACGTGGGGCCTGAAAGTGAGCCCTGTGTCTAGAGTGACACCTAAATATTTGGTGGTCGTATGCCAGGGGACAGGGGTCCCTAGCATACGTATTGGTGGGGTGTTTTTAAGACGGCGTCGTTTATAATCGAGTGAACGGCGGAGCTCTTCTCCGGGTTCACATCGATGCGCCATTTTTTGAACCAAGCTCCTAGGTCATCAACTGACTTTTGGATCTTGTTCCGTATGAAGGGTAGTGAGACACCTTTGCAGTAGATAGCAGTGTCGTCTGCGAAGAGGGAGAGCTGAACACCTTTCGACGGGATGGGAATGTCGTTGGTGAACAGGATGTGTAGACAGCAGAGGAGCAAGTACTGAGCCCTGAGGGACACCAGCCTTGATAGTTCGCTGTGAAGATAGCGTGCCTTCGTGTCTAAAACGAAAGGTACGATGCTTTAAGTAGGAGGCCACGAGACGTACTAGACGATCGGGGGAGACCTCTTTTTTAGAGCTTGTAGATAAGTCCTGTATGCCAGACTCTATCGAAAGCTTTAGCTATGTCGAAAAAGACCGCGATGGTCTTATGACGACGAGGATAGAAACCGCTGAGGATATATTCCACAATGCGGTGAACTTGTTGGGGACATGAGTGTTGGGCTCGAAAACGGAATTTATGGGGAATGATAAGAGGGTCACCGTCTGTGGGAAACAGATAGCGCCTCATACGTGTTTGGTGCTTCCTCCGTCTATTATCTAGATGTTAGTGCTGTTAGTCTATGCGACTCTTACAGCTTCATCTTGTCTCAGGGCTCGCGGCCTGCAAGGCCGCGAGCTAAATAAAAAGGGAAAGGCAATGGGGTGAAATGATGATGAATGATTTATGATTTGATATTGTTATCAATCATCATGTCGCCTTTTAGGCGTTTTTTCTTTGAGCTATCTAACCGCTGTCCGAGGGGGGTGGTGCGGACCCCCGTCTCTGACTGCTCAGCTCGTATCGGTCGATGGTCTGGGCGGTGAGAACCGTCCAGGAACGCGGGTGTACGGTGTGTACGTGGTGTGAGCTGGAACGCGTCGTGCCCGTCTGCGGGTGCGACGTGTCCCATTCGTTGTCCTATCTGTGTTTGTACCATTTAGGTGGGTGTAGTGTCGTTGCGTGATGTGCCTGCGACGCTTGGGTCGACTGGATCGAGCGATATAGGTGGTTCTATTAAAACATTTTACGGTCTACGGAGATAGGGCGCGACGTTTGCTATCGGAACGTAGTTAGCTGCGTTTGCCACTAGCGGGTTAGGATGGGTTTCTACTTTATCAAAGTAGCGTTGGGACATCTCCTTAAAATATTCGGAGATAGATGGTAGTTCACAATCATTGTGTAAGTCAGAGTTCCGTTGATACCACCGTGCGCCGGTGGCTTTCCGGATGAAAAAATTTTGTACTTTTTGGAGTTTTAATATATGGGTCTTATATGTATGGGCGAAGGCTACACTTGCATAGGACATAACCGGTCTAATGCAGGTTTTGTACAGCCGGAGTTTGTGTCTTAGCGACAGTTTACTCTTGCTGTTAACGAGGGGGTGTAGACGGCCAATTATTGACTTGGCTCTGTTGCGTACTACGCTTATGTGCGTCTTGAAACTCATGCGGGAGTCGAAAGTGACGCCTAGATATTTGGCCGATTTTTCCCAAGGGATTGGGCGGTCGTATAGAGAGATTGTTTTGGGTTTGGAACCTCCTGTAGAATTCCGTTGAAAGTATACTGCTACACTTATTTCGGGATTCACGACAATTCTCCATAGGCGAAACCATTCACCAAGGCGATTGGTCGCTTTTTGGAGCTTTATAGCGAGTCTATTTTTGTTGGGGTCTGACACAAAGAGTGCCGTATCGTCGGCAAAGAGAGCTGTGTTCACTACTGTGGTCTTTTGGGATATCACTTGTGAAGAGTGTGAAAAGGAGTGGAGATAGTACGGAGCCCTGTGGAACCCCGGCCTTGAGGAAACGTTTCGAAGAACGAGTTCCCTCCACTCGATGTCGAAAAGTGCGGTTCGAAAGGAAAACTCGTATGATGTGCACGAGCCTATCGGGCACGTTCAGTTTGTACAGCTTGTAAATCAAGCCATCGTGCCAGACCTTGTCAAACGCCTTCGCGACATCGAAGAAGAGGGCTCCCTTGTTTCGAGACTTTTTCCTTAACGGGTTTTGACTGAAGCCAGACAGGATGTATTCTGTTAGGCGATGAATCTGGTGAGTGCATGAGTGATTGGCTCTAAAGCCGAACTGTTTGTCTGGGAGGAGTCCGTTAGTTTCGGTGTAATAACGGAGACGCTTGTGAATAATGCGCTCGTATAGTTTGCCCAATGTGTTGAGCAGGTTAATGGGTTTGTAACTAGAGGGACGATTACGCGGTTTACCCGGTTTTGGGATCCCTATTACGTCTGCTTCTTTCCAGATGTCCGGGAAAGAGCAGTTCGTGAGAAAGGTGTTAAATATTCCTACAAGGAGGCAAATAAGTGGCGGCGAAAGGGATTTGATAACCTTGTTGCTGATGCCGTCTGGCCCAGGGGCTGATCTATTTTTAAGACTTTTAATGGTTTTGGTGCCTTCATCTACTGTCACAGGATCAAGAGGTTCACCCGCTGGTGGCAGCGCGGACCTACGTTCTACTTCCGTTTCTACCTCTAATAGGTGAGCGGGATCTATTGGTGCGGTGGATGGCGTGCACTGGTACTCTAGACTGTCTGCTAGGCATTCGGCTTTTTCGAGATCGTCAAGGGGGAAGATCGGGGTGGTCCAGCCTCACGAGAGGCGGCATCGGTGCGGATTTGTCGGCTTTAAGAGCTCTCGTAAGTTTCCAGAAGGCGTCTTGGGACGGTTCGATACCTTCTAAGAGGTTATCCCATCTATCGTTTCTAAACTGGCTACTCGTTGTTTAATCTCGTTTTGAGAGAACGTACCCGAAGTTTATTGGTTTCCGTGCTGTGTGTGGGGATCCTTGCGTCGAACGCGGTATTGATCGCTCGACACACGAACCTTACGGGAGCAATCTTCGACCGCTGTTGTGAGGTGAGTCGAAAGGGCGCTAATCGCCCTATCGGCCTCCTCTAGCGAGTCTATCTTGTCAGGTTATAGTGTCCAAATGCTGGGAGTTCGTAGACTTAAGTTTGACCTCAAGTTTACGCCAGTCGACAATAGTTTTGGTCTGAGGGACCTCACCTGCCGGCTGGCCCAGTTGTAAAACGACCGGCCTGTGGTCTGTAACTAGCTCGATAATAGTCTCTATCGAATTAATACTAAGTCGGATGTCTTTTAGTAATGCTATATCAAGGACGTCCGGATGTTGGGTGTATAAAAAAGGATAACGAGTTGGACTCTCGGGAGCGATAACATCGAAGTTAAGTCTCTCCGTGAGGTCTCTTAGAATTATTCCGTTAGAATTGTTAACGTTAGAATTCCAGTTAACGTGTTTACTATTTAGGTCTCCTGCGATTAATATGCTAGGGCCTAGGTTTAATAGAGCCGATATGTCGGAATCTAATGTGTTTTTTACGGGAGACAGGTATGCTGATGCAATTATTAATGGCGGATGGCCCGTGAGTGCTATCCTACAGACCGACGCTTCTAAGTTAGTAAGCGGCGGAGTATCTATCGGTACACATTGCAAGGACCTTTTGTAGTAGATCAAGGTGCCGCCTTTAGGTCCGGTCAACCTATCATTTCTTACTAGGGTATAATTGGCTATTTTGGGATCGCTCAAACTAGGTTTCAAGAAGGTCTCTTGCACTAGCATGATGTCGATATCATGGTCGCGTAAAAAATATATGATCTCTTCCTTTTGATCTCTGATACCGTTTGCGTTAAAGTACGCGACAGTCAGAGACCTAGGCTTAGTTCTACCTACAGGTCTTATTTCCATTTTAGTTAAAAAAGAAAAGAGTCGCTTAGGCGCACTGGAACGAACCTATCGCTTGGATAAGACTAAGATGCTCAATGGTAGCATTGCGCCTATCCTGAATCGATTTAGCTTCGCGAAGTTTGCGGGCTAGAGTTGTGACTTCGGCCACATTAAAGCTGCTAGCGAAGTTGAACACTAACGAAAGGTCAGTGTTGATGCTTGATGGTGCCTGAGGGGCGGGTTTGGGCTTCTGGACCTGGCGAGGAGGCACTGGCCGTGAGGCGGCCGCGCTGACTATCGCCGGGGGCTTAACCCATGCGTTGGGCTTAGGTGCTGAAGGCACCGGAAGGCTTGGGCCTTGCCCGGAAGTCCCTTTAACGGGGGGCGGGCTTGGCTGTAGCCTGAGCGGGCGCGGGTTGCGGCACCGAGATAGGTGCGATCGATGGGGCAGAATGACGTGGGCGCGACCTACTGGGGTTGCCCGCACGTCCGCGCCGGATTGCTCCTCCATTCTGCTTCCTACGCGGCGCTATGGAACACCCGCGATAGCTCGCCGGGTGTCCCTCTTCGCCGCACAGAACACAGCTTGGAGAGCCCTCCGTCTCGGGCGTTCGGGGGCACTCAGTAGTGCCATGATCGCCTAAGCACTTGACGCACCTAGGCCTGGCGAAACAATTCTTAGCCGAGTGGCCGTATAATTGGCATCGGTGGCATTGGCCAACGATGCCCCTATTACGCGGAGACTACTACAATCCCCGTGAGATTGCATATTCTAGTGATATTATATATCTGTTTGCCCTCTGGAGACCGGTCCAGTATGACTAGACAGAGATCGAGGTATCGTTTCTTATCTGTTGGGTGGTGCATCCTGTGCACTTCTCTGACAGGCAGGTTTTGCGATTTAAGATCGCTTAGAATGAATTCGGTTTCGAGCTCTTTAGGGAGTCCGCGAACTACAACACGGAGGTTACGGTCCTCCGCGAATGAGTAAGTATGGAAGCTCAAGTTTTGAGCTTTTAAATGCGCAGTTAAAGCGCGGAAATCGTCCGTCGTTGCGACGTGGATGCGGATGCCTTGTGGTCCATTGTGGACTTTGGGGCAGAAAATTTTCTTGGAGTCTATCCACTTGGATAGGTTGCTCCAGCGCGACTTGTCCTGTAAGATTATAGGTGGCGGCGGCTTCTCCTTTCTAGGTTCGGCCTGAGTCGGGTTCGCGGTTTTGATCGCGGTAATTTTGCGCGCGGAAGGCGCGACTTTTTTAGCCGGAGTGGCGTTGGGCGACGTAGGGGCCGAGTGAGGCTCGTTTCCCTTTTTCGCGGCGGTGCGCTTACGCTTTTTACCCGAGACTAGGGTGAAGCCTTCGTCATCGGGTTTATTAGGTCGGTGAATCTCAATATCCATCTCGGAGCCTGATTCGGCGTCCGAAAACAACGGTGATGGACCGCGGGTGGAGAACGCAGAAGGCGCAGGGGACGCGGCGTCGTAGACTGTGTCGATGGACACAGGGGTCGAGCGGCCAGTGCTCGGTGAAATGGGATCGTCGATACGAACAACTGGGCGTTCGGCGGTGGACGAGTTACGTTGGGCTAGGAATTTAGCCCAAGCGTCGGGGCACACTTGTCCGAAGAAGTCGGCGAGTTCGGCTATAGTAATAGCCGCCATCTTGTCAGTGGTTTTTAAAACACTTGTGTATCAAGCCCCCCCACCTTTCGGCGGGGGAAGGTGTGTGCCTAAACGAACACCTATACAACTAGCGCGTTGGTACGCTAGGGTGTGTACCTAGCTGTCGCCTAGTGCGACAAGCGAACACAGAAATTAAAAATAGAATAGCTGCCTCTGAGGCAGCGGGTGTGTAATAAAAACTACTTACAGTTTTTACTGGAAATCCGGAGAACGTGGGGCACTACACTAGCACTACACGAAACAGAACAATGGGCCGGCGGCCCGATGCACCTGGCGGCCGTAACGGAGCACAACGACACCGAAGCACTCGCGCACGCAGGTAAAAATGTCTGTGTCTTCTTTCTTCTTATTAACGCACTGGGAGCGCATGGGCTCGACCGAACAATAGCACTTAACGGTTGGGTCGCAGGCGACCGAATGCGGCGAGGTACCTGATCGGAATCGGACTGGACCGCACGGACCGGACGGGACTCTGGCGCTTCCTCCGCTTTTTTTTTTTTTGCGCCCGAAGCAAATATGGGCAACCCTCCGGAAAGCGGGGGGAGGGAGGTTGAGAATGCTCATAGCATACCATGCAGCCGGCTGCGTGGTTATGTGGAGACTTTTACCCACTAAACTCAACCTTTTTAGGAATTGGCTTAACGATCTGACTAGAGATCTCTAAGCCGTATACGAACGCGACCCTCCTTGGCAGAAAGGAGGGCGCAAGCGGTGAAAAGCCGCTTAGAAGAGTGCTTTACTAAGGCAGATTAAGGGATGTGTTATGTAGGCTCGGCCTGAGCCGCCAGGAGGCAGTTCAGGTCAGTCGAAAGCTTGTTGGGGGGGTCCGAGAGAGAGTTTCTCGGTCTGCGCACACTATAGCGAGTGTGGATAGGGGCTGCATAGGCAGCTGTCTCACGAATGAGATGATTTGGGTGGGACTCTGAGGCTTTGAAAAATCTCTCAGAGAGTGATTTGAGGAACTGCTGGATTGTTGGGAGCTCTAAGTCTCGATGTAGGTCGGCATTACGGACATAATAGGGCGAGTTAGTGGCCCTACGACAGAATAGATTTTGAACTATTTGAAGTTCATTTATAGCTTTGGGTTTAACATGTGCGAAAATGGGGGCCGCGTAGGTCATGACAGGTCGTATGCAGACCTTATATAGGGTTCGCTTGTTGCGGAGGGACATTTTACTGTGTCTGCCCAACATGCTGTTGAGCCTACCCATGTAAAAACGTGCGGTGCGAGTAACCTTCTTGATATGGGGCTCGAAGGTGAGCCTTGCATTAAGGGTGACGCCTAGGTATTTGGCTTTAGTTTGCCATGGGACAGGGCTTCCTAACATCCTGATTGGCGGAGTGGTGGTGAGACGACGTCGTTTATATTCGAAGCAAACGGCGGAGCTTTTCTCCGGGTTTACGTCGATACGCCATTTTTGGAACCAAGCTCCTAAGTCGCTTACTGACTTTTGGATCCTGTTCCGAATCTGTGGTAGTGAATTGCCTTTGGAGTAAAGGGCTGTGTCATCTGCAAAGAGGGCTAGTTTGATACCATTCGACGGGATAGGGATGTCGTTGGTGAATAGTATGTATAGGAGGGGAGCAAGCACAGAGCCTTGAGGGACACCGGCTTTTATTTGACGGGTAGAGGATAGGTGCCTTCTGAACGAAAGGTACGATCCTTCAGATAGGAGGGTACAAGGCGAACGAGACGGTCTGGGAGGCCTAAGTCGTACAGTTTGTAGATAAGGCCCTCGTGCCAGACTCTGTCGAATGCCTTGGCAATGTCAAAGAAGACCGCGATGGTTTTTTGATGGCGAGGGTAAAAACCGCTGAGGATGTATTCCACTATGCGGTGAACTTGTTGGGGGCACGAGTGTTTGGCTCGAAACCCGAATTGTTGTGGGATGACAAGAGGGTCGCCGTCTGTGGGAAACAAATGGCGCCTCAAGCGCACGAGAATGACTCGTTCGAAAAGTTTGCCCATGGCCTTGAGGAGGCTGATGGGACGGTGATTGGAGGGGAGGTGGAGAGGTTTGCCTGGCTTGGGAATGCCAATGACTGTTGCCTCTTTCCAAGAGGTGGGAAATTAACTGAATTCGAAGCAGGCGTTAAAGATAATGGCCAGTAAGGCGATTACCTGCTCCGGGAAGTGTTTGAGGGCTTGGTTGGAGATACCATCCGCATCTCTCCCGGTGCTTTTTTGGGCTTAAGTCCTTTGATGGTAGATGAAATCTCATCTTTGGACACAGTGATAGGGTCAGAGGCGGTAGGGGGCGAGTTCCTGCGTCGGACCTCGTCCTCCACTAGTTGGATGTGTAAGGGGTCAGTGGGTTGTGAGCTAGGAGAGCATTGAGCGGCGACGCTGTCCGCGAAGCACTCAGCCTTTTCTTCGTCTTCGAAGGCAATGGAGCCGTCGGGACGAGACAGAGGGGGAGTATGGGTTATAGCGTCTATCCGGAGGGCTCTCGCCATCCGGTAGTACGCTGTGTTTGAGGGAGAGATTTTCTCCATGAGATTGCCCTTTTCGTGGTCTCTGTAGTCTTGGAGGCGGTAACGCAGTTTGCGTTGAAGGCGGTGGGCCGCGAGTCTATATTCGGGAGTGGGATAGCGTGCAGCTCTACGGAGGGCAGCTTTTTTGGCTTTTAACAGGTTGCTAATATCTAGGGGAAGACTAGTTTTAGCAACCGGGACAACTTTTTCAGTCTCTAAAGAGAATGAAAAATTCACTCATTCTCTTTAAAGAGAGGATGTTATAAGTGAGGTGAGATTTTCGACCGCGGTGTCTATTTTTCCCACACTGTCGAGGGCGTCGGAAGAAAGGGTTATGGGAGGGTCCGGAGAGTCTATAGCCGAGGCTAGAGACTTCTTGAAGCCCTTCCAGTTGGTGTAGGTTTTGGAAGTGGGAGTTGGAGATGGCTGATGGCCAAGAAGGAGGGATACAGGACGGTGGTCGGATCCTAGATCGTCGAGAGGCTCGATTGCTCTAAGGTTAAGGGAAACTCCTTTAACTAGAGCAAAAGTTCTAGCACGTCAGGAGCGTAGGTAACAATGTCGGGATAGTGGGTGGCAGTGAGGGGGGCGGTAGACAGTCAGGTCGAGAGACTGAGTGATATTGAGCAGCACCCTGCCACTACTGGTAGTAGTGCGGCAGGTCCATTCAGTATGTTTGGAGTTAAAGTCTCCAAACATAATGACTGAGTCGCCTAATGCAAGGATGGCTTCGAAGTCACTCTTAACGGGGAGGGTTCCGCTAGGGATATGATGCAAGAGGCTATAATGATTGACTGGTGTCCAGTCATAGCTAGTCTAGTGGTAGTGGCTTCCATACTGGTAAGCGACGGAGTAGATATGTGGGAGCAATGAAGGGACTTTTTGTGATAGATGGCAGTACCGCCGCCTTTGCGGTCGGGTCTATCGTTACGTAGAAGTTAATAATTTTTAATAGTAAGGCCTTTAGAGACCTTGGGGCTGAGATGGGTCTCCTGTAGGAGGAAGAGATCGGCTTCGCGATCTCGTAGAAAAAACCTAAGCTCTGGGAGGTTATTTCGCAGACCGCGGATATTGAATGAAACAAGCGACAAACCCTTTGGTTTGATACGACCGTGAGATATTGCGGGAGCAGAGGGCTCTGGCATAGTTTAATTACAAGGACCTTAGAAGGTTGATGTGCTCAGTAAGAGCAAGGAGACGGTCCTGAGGGGACTGAGCTTCCTCCGCCGCTACGCTTTCGTTTTATACCCGTTTTTGCAAAACAAGCCAAGTAGTGGGGTGGTGGGGGAAACTGAGCGACGCACGCAACTATATTATATATGTGTTTTGGGAAAAACACATATATATATATATAGTTGCGTGCGTTTGGCCTTAAGAACCATTATCTATAAACTTAGAATTATAAACATAAATAAACACACACACACACACACATATATATATATATATATATATATATATATATATGAATATATACGTATATACAAAATAAATATTGTCTATATTAATATAATTATTGTTAATAATGTAGTATTAAAAATGAGTAGAGTTTGAGTATTTGGCCACTAAAGTCATAGGTAATGTCTTAATTCAGAATAATTGGTTTTCATTCACTTTTATTGTCATTTACTTGTGGGTAGCTAGTTACTTCAATATGTCCTAGTGCAGGAGACTTTTTAATTGAGAGACAAGATACTTGCTTAGGAATATGATTATTTTTCCTTCAGCTTTTTGCAATATGTTTACAATATAAAAATGATCAAGTTTAATCAGTTCTACAGACGCTCATTGTGTGCGTTATTTTTTTCTAGCAACCGTGAAATAACTTACTAACGCACAATGACGATAAATCACATTGATTGATGTAAAGACAGCGGCGTATTAGGGCAGTTAAATTGGTCAAACCATATCGGCGGTGAAACCCCCTTTTATTAATGGTGGTAAGAGAGAATTGTATTCTTTTTTTCCTAAAACGAAACTAAATTCTCTTCAAATGTATTAAAAGTAAACCTTTTTTGTCTTAGCACTGTTTTCGCATATGACTACACGTGAAATTCCACGTTCATATTCCATATTTATTTGAATTTGAACAATATTTCATAGTGGTAACTAGAAAAGGGACTTTCCACGACGTTTGCAAATCGAATTCAGGAGAGACAAATATTTTCTTATATTTACTCTTCCATATTCAATGAGACGGATTTTACGTGGTAGGTACTACAACCAATAAAATATACAGAATGTCTAATTTAAAAGAGTAAGAGTTATTTTTTATATTCTATAAAAATACTGAATGCTTCGTATTTATTTATTTGCAACTAATGCATTGGTCCGAAAACGAAGGAACTGTTTTGAAAATGGATCTTGAAACGGGTGATATTCATAATTCATCCTCAAAATTACATCGCTAAGGATGCAGACCGCAATTTGAAATGTCTGTGTCATGGGTTTGAATTCGAAGTTCGAAAATCTCATATTGTGGCGAGAACGACTTCTGTCAAGAATATATAATACATAGAGGTTGATGGGATTATCAGTAATGTTAATTTAATTAGCATACTGATTAAAAAAAATACATTAGAGCCCTTCACAAGTCGAAATAGGCGAAAAAAATTATGATAATTTCAAAATAAGTTTCATTTATTTTGAATTTGGAGGATCCTCTTACCTATTTTTGCCTACTGCTGCCTACTATTGAGTACCGGATTGAAGGTAAAGAACCTAGTACAAATACCGACTGTAAATATTTTTCAGTGGTCTTTAGAGGCGACAAACCTTTGGTATCCTTTATTTAAAGCTGTTTGTACATTAAAAAAAACAAATGAACTATTATCTTGTTTCTAACTTTAGTATTCCAAAAATGTATGTTAATTGAGAATTTGAAACGATAATCACATCATCCATAAAAATAGTATTCTATATTGAAATATATTATAATGATTTTACTCTTATACAAAATAACGATTTACGATTAAATTATATATAATAATTTTATTAAATATTAAATAATTTTTTGATGTTTAAGATACGATGATGCTAATTACTTTAATTTTTTCACCATTTCGATTCAAAACGTTATGATTTCCGCTCAAATTAGCATTTATTATGACCATTAATAAGTCTCAGGGTCAGACTTCAAAAGTGGCTTGTATTAATTGGGACACACCGTACTTTTCGCGTAGTCAGCTGTATGCTGGCTAGTGTATCGAGCACCTAAATATACGAGGTGGCAAAAATCAATGATTGATACATTACAATCATACACACGGCTTAAAGATTCATTATTATTAATGCCTACCATTTTCTGCAGTATGAGCAATTTCATATTGCGTACCTAAATCAACCAGTTATTCGACCAGTTGATATTTTACTATTTTGAAGCTAAGAGCTTCGTTGATGAATTAGTGGCTATTTTAGGTATTCATATCACAGTATATTTTAAGTAGCATGACATAGGCAATTTGATCTCTACTTGAAAGAAAACAAAGACAGAAACTTTTTGAATGATGACATTAAGTGTCGGGTTGTAGCAACATACATTTTCAACTAATACGTGAAACAATGCGTTACATCTTAATCCTGACGGGTGACAACCCATGTGCATTTTCATTCGTAATCGAGGATGGATGTAGATGTCTACGGGGCACAGAAACCACTTACTATCACGTGGACTGTGTGCTCGTTTGTCACCCTGTCCTTTAAATATATATATTAATTTTAAGAATAATGTCGCAGTTTCAGAAAGTAAAGAAAGGGTTTGTATCCAAAATTAATCTTTGAATTTTGCACAATGCATTTTATGCTAAAGTCTAAGTAACTCGGAATTTTAAGTGGTAGTTAGTAAAGTTACTCAAAATTTTCTGGCCAATGAAAACTTTATAAATCTACTCAATTATTGGATTAAGGTGAGGTTACTGTGCATAACTATGAAATGTATGCTCGTATATTATTTATATTAAAACTTCTTCGTCGTCATCATCATCATAACCTATAAAAGTTCATTGCTAAACAAAGGCTTGCGCAACATAGTGACTTCTTTCCTCAGCTCTGTTGCAGCTTGTTCCGTTTGATCAAATTTAAACGTGGTGATGTTTTTCAACAATCTGGTCACGTATATGTGATCAAACGTCACGGGAGGTAGCTTGTAGTGATCACTTGCGAAGAAAGTTGGGATGTCATCAGGGTCAGTATCATTGAACAGCCTGAAGATGTCTTGCAGCTGTTTCTTGCCACGTAAATTCCTGTGATCTGTGATAAAACGGATTTGTGCCAAGGCTGAATCTGCTAACACCTTCTTCATTTGGATGATCTCGTCCTCTATAATGCTAGTCATCAGTATCTGCTCCAGTGACGACTGGTCCATATCGTCCAATTTTTGTTAAAAAAGGGCCAGTAAACCATGGACTGCGACGATCCCAGAGCGTCTAGGTTGATACGTTATTTCTAATTATTTTAATATGATATCGTATTATAGATTCGAAATATGAATATTATATAAGCCCCGACGGTATAACATATTCATTATATTAAACTTATAACATATATATCTATATATATATATATATATATATATATATATATTACGAAATTTGTGAATGTTAAATTGACGCAAATGACTCAAGACTGACAAGATTGTGTCTGTGTTTGTGGAATTAATTAAGGGATCCCAAGTTAAGCAGGTGACTTGTGAAGGTGCAGAGCTATAATGACAAATAATGATAATTGTATTTCGATTGAATATTTTATTTACTCTTGTGAGAACGATCCACGCCTGCACCAATGAAATTCTTAATTGCAATTTTAAGTACTGATATACCACCTGCATGTTTGAGATTCATAAGAAAAAACATCGAGAACATATGAAGTTTGTCAACACGCATTGGGGCAGCGTGGCGGACACTTCCTTACCCTAAAATCCTCTCAGAAATGAAAGGAGGCATGTGGCCAGCAATTAGATGTATGTAGGCTGTAATTTTAACTTTACTATATTATCTTTGGCCTGTGACCATATGAAGGTCATATGTGAGCCCATTTTTAACAATAATAAAAAATTAGCCTTTTCAGCGATTCGTTCGTCATAATACGGTATAGAATTAATTCCCTTAAATAGCGAAAGTTGAAATCGGTTATTGAGCTTGCAGATTTCCACCGCTGGGGCCAAGTGCGCGCTAATTAAAGCAACAAATAAATGATTTCATTACTTTGACTTTAATCGTATTAATCGCCTTTAATTCAGAAAGAAGTTGGTGTTGTGTCGTATTATTCTTGCTAAATACAGCAAAACAGATCATAAAATATAATAAATAAATACAATATAAATGCTTTGTCTCGTCTAGGCTAAAGATAATATGTCACTACCTTCTGACGGTAATCAATGTGCAATTTTCCGCTAAATACCTTTTCCAAATTAAATAAAAACCGCCGAAGACAAAATATAAATGCCAAATTGAAAACATGTTTTGTGCTTCACCTTGGGACAAAGTTCTAGTTAAAGCTATTTCAATCAATATGTATGGTGATTTTGGGAAATCCCGAAGGTATTTCTTGCTTTTACATGTTGTAGATACATAATACATAAACATAAACACTAACGCCTGTCACTCAGAGGGGTAGGCAGAGACTACAGACTTCCATTTGGCACGATCCTGACACACCTCTCCCGCCTCCTTCACATCCACATACCTACGCATACATGCTCGTCGGTTAAGGGCCTCCTAATTTGGCCCGTTTTCAATAAATCGCTAATTTGGTCGATAAATTTTCGCCTAGGACGTCCCTTTCCGACTCTGCCATTCACTTCTGCAACATAAATTTTCTTTGTCACATTTTTATTATTCTTTACATGAAAAAAGTATTTTATTGTACACATTATTTTGCAAGCCACACCTTATCATACAATTTCTTACCCTGTCATTCAGATTCAGCCCTAACATACTCCTTAACAACCGCATTTCTACTGCGTTCATTCTACTCTCGTGCTTCGTCTGCCACACCTAGCTTTCACTACCATACGTTAAAGTAGGGACCAACACAGCATTGTGAATTGACGTACGTGCCTTTTTCGACACATTTTGACTCTTTACAATTGACATTCACAAGTGTAGGGCCCTATTTTAATCTATTTCCTGCATTCACTCGATGTTCTATATCCTTATCACATCTCCCATCCCTGCTAAATACGCAAACCAGATATACAAACTCATCTACTTGCTCGATCAACTCCCCTTCTATTCTTATTTCACATATCGTCTTACTTTCTTCTCATTTGAAAACCATAACCATTTCCTTTAATGATCTGTTCATTAATGTAACCATAATTTGCAGCTCGGCCGCCGACGACGCAAGAATAACTTGATCATCGGCGTACAAAAGGTATTTGACGGTTAACTCACCCATTCTTAATCCGCATTCTTCAACTTTCAAGTTTTGCAAACAACTGTCCATAAATAGGTTGAGCAGCCACGGTGTTGTAAATATAGCCTAATATTACATACATTGAACTAGGCACAGGCTTTTTCTTTTATCTAAGGGGGTTTGCAAGCATGGAAGAATTCACCGCTCAAATTATTTATAGTTTACAGAAATTGTTTAAAAGATATTTTAATTAACGAACGGTCAAGAAGCAAGAGATACACTTTTACTTAAAAAACAAATCATAAAACTTTGCATTAAATTTAAAAAACAATTTCAAACGCCTGGAAAATTTGACATTGTTCGACCAAAATATTTACGAATAAGTCGGCTTGACTTGGGTCACTCAAAATACAAGAGTACAAAATCTCCTTTACAGAAAGTGAGGCATTCTATTTATGTCCTCATAGGTGATAATGCTTCTGCTTTTCGATTCTTAATCGAGGATAAATGTAGCTTTCTATGAGCCACAGTATAAACTTACCGGTAGGTAGACTGTGAACACGTTTATGGCCTTTATTCTAGTATAAAGCGTACGTATTTATATCAGATAACATTTATATTTATGGGAAGATTTTCAGAAGCAAAAAGATTTTCTGGCAATTTCCGTCTTACAATACCCACAAAGCAAAATAAGATAATAGATTATATTACACATCCATTACTTGGTACAATAAATTTAAAATAAGTTAGATATAATAAATATTATAACAAGAAACTTAATAAAGAATCCAAATGGGCAGTTAAATTAATTTCTTTGATATAAAAAAAGAAAAACGCGACTTTGAAAGGCAATTCAATTTAAACATGCATAAGGAGTGCTTTTCTGTAACCTTGCGAAAGTCTAACAAGAAGTTTATTACTTGAGGGGCGCGTTAAAATTTAACTGCATCAACACTCGGCGTATACATTCAAGATAGAGTTTATAACCCATAAAAGTTCTTAATATTACATGACAGATAGCAGTAGGGGCTAAATATTAGATCAAGTTCAGTTTGATATAAATACTATATATTATTAACTAACTTTGTGCCAATCTGAAATAAATAGATAGCAAGTATAACTACAGGTTGTGAGGCATTTCACTACTAGCCCTCTGCGGTGGCAGTGGCATATAGATGCTATAGAGCCTTCTTTATTTCAAGTTAGTTGCCAGAAATTGCATATCAACTGCAGCAGCCAATTACCATCTGGTGAACTGTAAGTTCGTTTGTCATGTTCATCCCAGGCCAATCTATAATTCGTTTTTGTGAGTTTTTAAATAGTACCTACATTTAAAAAATATAATATAACAGCAGATTTGCGGACGCAATGTCAGGTACTCGGCAACATTGAAAATACATTTCGCAGCCCGCTTGAATATTTCACATTTCAGATGAATTTTCATAATACGACGTGGTCATGATTAAAGGACGCAAAAAATCTTTTTGGCATTATCCTGGGACGTCACAGACACACGGTGTGAAATAGAGTACCTAATGAATTTTCTTACGCCGCCAGTTTACATTTACACGAGGTTGTAGAAGTTATTCATTTAATGATTTCTGTTGTTTTGTCAAACGTCAAACACCTCAGTCCCCCCGTGACACAACCGCACACTAAAATTGCTTACCACTTACCTTCAGGTGAGATTCTAATCAAGCACTGGCGTATTATAAGTCATAAATACTAATAGGTGGGTTTGTGAGTAAATTTAGAGTTTTGAATCATTTAGTGAAGTTAATGAGCCTATAAATTATATTTAAAGCTTTGGTTTAAAAAGAAAATAGCAGTGAATTTACTGTGTCCCCAAGTGATAATTACTTAGGGTATAGTATATAAGATATATATATATATATATATATATATATATATATATATATATATATATATATATATATGCTATTGGATTTTATTAGAAGGTGGTTATTGTTTGTCGAAGTAATTTTAACCACATTCAATACACTTCATTATGTAAAGGAAGAAGAACTTAGCTTTAATGCTTTAGTAAATAGAATGATTCGTGATCACTTACCAAAAATTTAAGGTAATTCTTGAACAAACTCATAAGCTAGCTGAATTTCCAGTGCATTGTTAAATTTAAAGTTACAAGCGCAGTCTTAAATTTTTTATCGTCGTAGGGTAAGCATTTTAAAAGTTTGTCTCAATCATATGTATATATATTGGAAATGCTTTATAGTTTTCGATTTACGTTACACAAAACTTTCGTGATTAATCTGCAAAAAAATTATTAAAACCTAATGTTTCTTGATTGTAGCCGAGCGGACGAGAAGTACAAAAGCTTTATAAAAGCGATGCCACGTGCACAATCACGGGGTTTACCTTCAACAACTAACAGAAGATAACGAGTTGTTTACTTAGCGTGCTATAGGTGGACAAAAGATAGACATCTTCTATTCATAATATTCATAACTCCGCCGCAGATTGAGTTGAGCGCCGCTTGGGTAGGGAAAAATTAATGAATAACAATATTTGGTTTGAACAATTTTCAATACAGATGAACATATTATAGCGGCACCTCGCAATACTGACATTTCTCTACGTACGTGTACCCGCCCTCATTGCATTACAATTGCGGCCCTGCCAAAGTTGTGGAGGATAAGCGAGATTTTTATAGAATAAGTATGACGAACGAGCACACAGTGCACCTGATAGTAGAGATAGTAGAGATAGTAAGAGGATGCCTTAGCCCATGAACATCTACATTTATCCTGAATTAAGAATCAAAATGCAGATGCGTTGTTACCCCTGGGGACTAAGATGAAAAGCCTCGTTTCCAGTAAAAAGAGTCTCCTGTTCTCTACACTCGCCATACGAACCGCAGCGGCATTAAGCTGCTATTTTACGCTGTTATTATGTAAAAGCGTGGCCTGGCTATCACGACGATGATGATGTTGATAACAAGTACATTTTCAAGCACATAGTTTCTCCTCTAACGGCTTGATTCTGAACTACCTACATCCGTAGCTCTATCTATAATTTATCAAATCGTATCAACTATAGCCTACTCTACACCTTACTGAGCGACTTTGAGTTTCACTATAGAAAAAATAGGATCGTGTTTTAGTTTCGTAATTAATTATTCAAATAGGTCATTAACTTCTATTTTAAGGTTATTATGTTTGAAAGGATAATATTCTACATATTACACATAAAAACACATACACATAAAAATCAAACACATCCATTCAACATATACAGTAATAAATCGTATTCTAATCCATATTAAATCCTTGTCCCATCCCGATATAATTTTAAGAGGTTATGGGCAGTAAAATTCTCTACTGTATTTTCACAGATAGTGACATTAATTTTATGAGGCGATGTTAAATTTCATAAGAAAGTAACTGTACAGAGATTGTTTCCACAACAAGTAAGGATTTTCGGGAATTTCTTACATAAATTCTTTATAGATTATAAAAACGTAAGATTTTTCTTATAATTGGTTCAAAAAATTTATAAATGGTAAAACGGTAAAATTGATTATATTTCTAATTCTTATAACATTTATACACATATAAAACTATTTATAAAATTTTAATAAGGAACCTAATATTTAGATACTTCATAAATTCATAATACAGCCTAATCTCTTAGGCAAGAAAATTAACGTTTAATATTTTAATTTTTATACGAATAAATAAAATTGAAGTGTCTGTTTGTACATGCCAAAATAACAGCTTTTTACTGAATGCCTATGAATAGATATATGGTAATTATAACTGAAAAAACAATTTTTAAAATGTTTGTCTGTCTGTCTGTTTGTTCCAGCTACTTTCAGAAATGGCTAGACTGATTTTGACAGAACTTTCACTGGCAGATAACTGATGTTATAAGGAATAGAATAGTTTCAGCTAATATTTTTTAAGAAATAGAATTAGGGTTCAGTACAAAAAAATCCATTAAATCTAATCCTAATGAATTCCATACGGATGAAGTTGCGGGGAACAGCTAGTTTATTTATAAAATACTTAGTTTTACAAATTTTTTGTTAGTAACTTGTTAAAGAAATTTTTATAAGGAAGGAAAATACGTTCAAATATTCCAGAAAAAGTACCTAAATAGATCACTGTGAATAACATAAGTCTTATAGTAGAACTAATTATAGTCGAGTATTGGCCTACTAGCCATTTCTAGTAAAGAAGGGTTGAATTGTTTTGCAAAAATAAATTCTTTTTCTTCACAGAAGAGAGAGCAAATGACAATGTGGCTCACCTGATGGTAAGTTACTACCACCGCCAATAACTAACCGCAACACCAGGGGAATTAAGGTGCTTTACCAGCCTTTTAAAAAGGAGTAAGCTCTTTTTTTAAAGTTCCCTAAATCGTATCAGTCCGTAAAAATCGGCAGTGGTAAACTAATCCACAGAGAGGTCGTACGCGGAAGAAAATTCATAGTGAAACGTAGGGTGGTGATCGTCAAGCATCCAGATGGTGTGGATGGTATCGGGAGTTTTGATGCGATGAGAGTTTGTGAAATTCAGCGGCTAGAATTAATCTAAACAATTCCTCATAGCACCCCCGTGGTAGATGCGATTGAAAATGCAAAGGTATACAACATTATTTCGCAGCGCCAGTAAATCAAGCCGATCAAAAAGAACTCAGTTTACGCTGGATGTGGTTAAGTGGAAGGAGCTGCAACTGGGGTGCTCCTGCTCATAGATGAGAACAATATTCCATGTTAGGCCGAAACTGCGTATTGTAAAGTTGCAAGTGGTTTACTGTCATGAAATACAATCCCACTCTGCTAAGTTTTCCAAGCCTTGTTTCATGTGACCACGAAACTGCACGTCACTCGATATGTTGACGCCAGAGATTCCGATAGTGAATAAGGTAACAAGGTTAGTGCCTTAAAACTGAGAAGATGCGACGAAAGAGTTCTTTTTAGCGAAAAACGCAAAAACTTGTGTCTTTTGGGGATTGAACTGGACTAGATTTATATGCCTCCAGTCGCAACTGTGTTCAAAAAAGTCTCGAATTCAGACAAAAGTTTTTCCCGTTACTCAGCGACATTTTCCTGAGAAATGTTAGCATGGCTGGTGTATGCATAAAGCATTACCATTGCTGTCGTCCGCATAGCAATGAATGTTACTGTTCTTCAACATACCATTGATTTGCAGAAAAAACAAAACAGTGTTGCTGATAGCAGGCAGCATTGTGCAGCCTGGTGATCCAAAATGCTGCGTGCTATCAGCAACGTTACTGCCTAAATAGGCTTGTAATTAGAGCATGCACCATCTTTGGTGCTCCAATCAGAAAGGAAACTGTTGATTCAATTGCACACATTCTTCGGAAGCTCATATGAAGGGAACTTTTAAAAAAGCGCTTTGTGCCAAACCCGATCGAAGGCCTACGTTATGTCCAAACTAACGGCCAACGCCTCCACCTTGAACTCTAATGCCATTGCCAATCTATGAGTCAGGTAGACCAGAAGATCACCAGTTGATCAATCCCTACGAAAACCGCATTGGCGATCACTAATCAGCTGGTGATTCTAAAAAAGGGAGTAAAAAATAATCAATAAATACGTGTCGAAAGATAAGCCGGAAATATTGTCGCTTTTAAATTTGTACTTGGCTTAATGAAAAGCTAAATATATACGATAAAATAGGATGAAAACTATTAATTAAATGACCTACGATTAAACTCAATTGTAACATTTTTTATCAAATTTTAAATTTGTTTCCTCTATAGGATAACATTAAAAATTTGCACTAGAGTTTTTAGATTCTATCTTCTGGTTACATATAATTAATATATAGTAATGTTCGGATGCCGAACAACCGAATATGAGATGCCTAAGTGACTCCCCGGGATGGCGGCAAGCTCGACAGACGTCGACAGTGACATCCTTTAGGATGTATCTCCGATAGTTGTTGGTCTTAATAACCTGATCCTGTATTGCACAGACAAAACCCTCGGTTTCCCCGAAGAGGTCACCGAAACGTAGCCAGTAGAGGGAGGCGGCTGTATCTACGTGGGGCTCATGTAGAGCCCTGTAGTACCTCCCGTGGAGCTCCTTCTCCTTCCATACGGTCTCCCGGTCGGAAATGCTCTGTACTGCCGGCTCCTGCCATTGCTCGTTGGCTAAGGATAGAGGGATAAGTTCTTTTATCACTAGAAATGACGTCATTATAGAATGGATCATCCGATCTCGTCAGGAAGTAATCGCTCAAGAACGCCCACCATGCTTTCGCGGCAAGTACAGCCTCATTACCGACGATCTCGGATGATGCATCCTATGGGACGTCATTGTAGTGCGGAATTTTCTATCCAGGGCATTTAGTTCAGTCTGAATCCACCTGAGTATGCCAAAGGTATACATGAGGACAGGCATGACTCAGCCGTTATATGCGTGTGTCTTATTCACACCAGACAAAAGGCTGTTAAGCACTTTGGTCAAGCGTGCATAAAACACGTCGCAAGCTGACTGTTACATACCAGCCTCATCGATGCCGATGTTCTGTGACATACCCAGGTATCGGTATGTTTCAGCCTCGGAAAGGGTCCTTAAGTTGACGGGCATAGATAAGTCTATGCCCTCATATTTAGCAACCCTTCCCCTTTCAACATGGAGAACCGCACACTTATCCGTCCCCAGCTCCATTCTAATAAAATTGCTAAATTCACATGTGATGTTTAGCAATTCCATAAGATGGGAGCGACTGGAGGCGAATAATTTGAGGTCATCTGTATAGAAAAGGTGGTTCACTTTTATACCTCCTTTCCGAAGCTGAAATCCCCTCCCGGAGCCTTCCAGTACAGTACTGAAGGGTTCAAAGAGAGGCAGAACCAGATTGGACTCAGACAGTCGCCCTGGAATATACCCCTTCTTATCCTTATGCGGCTTTTCCGCAGCCGTCATCTGCTCGCCTAGATGACAGAGGATCGTACTCCCTGCCCCATACACTGCTCGAGGAAGTCTCGAACTGTACAGTCAATCTTGTACAGCTTGAGGACCCTCTTTAGCCGTGTATGGAGCACCGAATCAAATGCCTTTCCGTAATTTATTCAGGCGGCGGAGAAGTTCCGACGGTTGCGTTTCACCACTTTGCCAATGACCGCGTCAATAAGGAATGGTTCGATTGGACTCAGACAGTCGCCCCGACATCCATTTTGAGCGCGCGACGTCACCTGATTTGAGTCCAGGTGACGAGTGATTCTCGCGCTCAAAATGGATCTTAGTGTCTTGTATATGGTCGGTAGACACGTGATGGGGCGGTATTTGCTCGGGTTTGTGGCACCCTGATCTATAGGAACAAAATGAGTGATCCCAGTAGTGAAGAGGCTTGGGAGCGACTTCTGGTTGAGAGCCTCTTGAAACTGTCGAGCGAGCACAGCATGACACACCATGAACCCCTTCAGCCAGTACTGATGCAGCCCGTCAAGCCCCGGACTTTTCCAGTTCGGGGCCCGACGGACCGCCTCAGCTACGTTATCCGGCGTGGGGTCCTAATACCCGCACACTGACTCGCCGCAACTTCTGTCCAAGGGCCCTCGTT
This sequence comes from Parnassius apollo, assembly GCA_907164705.1. Taxonomy (NCBI): domain Eukaryota; kingdom Metazoa; phylum Arthropoda; class Insecta; order Lepidoptera; family Papilionidae; genus Parnassius; species Parnassius apollo. Next base: position 437,419 of record CAJQZP010000552.1, on the reverse strand, counting down.
GTGGTTTACGGGTTCTGACCACAGGCTGCGCCAAAATGCGACCGTGTCGGCTTGATTCGGTACTGGGTCCGTTCCACTTACCATTGGTCGCTCCAATGCTTTATAGAGCCTCTTTTGATCACTCTGGAAGAGACGATTCTGGTTGAACCGTGTCGACTTCTCGGTATATCGCCGAATCCGCTTTCCCCAAGCAGCGATTCTCTGCTTCAGTTCGTCTATGTGCTCCGTCAGTTTTTGCATTATATCCGGCTGAGACAAACTAACATTTGTCCCAGCAAACGCCATCCTGACGGTGCGCACAATCCTTGGCCTGTTATTGCCTGACCTGAAGCATATCAGTCTGCTGATGAGAGCCCTAGCCTTTGCGATATGTTCTTCAATTCTTGTTCTCCAGGCTGGGATAGCACTACTTTGTCCAGTAGTGCGTCAAGCCGTGGAAGGTTTGGCGCCTATAATACGGCAGACTGCCAGTGCGGCGCCAAAGAGAATTGAGTCCGTCTCGCAAAGGTCCCGGCTGTCTTCCAAATAGGTCACCAGCATTGGGTTCAGAGCCCTCACGATAGCCCGATTCCGCTTGCTGAAGGCTGTGCGGCGAAGTCGCGGTCGATTTTCGAGAGGCGTACTGCGCGTTTTCCAAAATCGCCTCATCCAATGTACTCCTAATTTGCTCCTGTTCCAGTTCCTGGGCGACTGTTCCACCATTGTTTGAATCAACCAAAACTGGGGTATTCACGGCGGCATCCACGTTTGCCGGTTTGTGGGGCCGCATCCTCAGTAGCTATTTCATCCGATGAAGGAACAGCCTCACGTCGTAGCCGTTCGAGTTCGGTGACAAATGTATTTCAGCGCAAGATATATCGAACTCGGTCTGCCAGGTTTTGCTCGGTGACGGTTACAGATGGCTCCAGCTCAGCAAAAAGTCGATGCATCCTTGCCTGATACGCAAAACCTCCAATTTCTCCCCCTTTCGCCCTAAAATACGCCCGCCATGCGTTGCTGTTCATTTGAGTTGTCCAACGCATGTGGCGTGCTCCACCAGTGGTGGGTGCCGATTGCTGGGCCCGCGAAGACCTTGCCGACACCAAGCCAGCTGAAGGGGATGATGGATGCGATGGGCTGCTGGGTGGTCGTGCAGCACCTCGCGCTCGTTGGCTGGCGGTTCGCAATCTGTCGCGTCCAGCGCCAGCTCAAGACGCGCCCTGGTGTCCTCCAGGCAGCGGCCCTTTGGGCATTCCAGTCAAATCCATCATCCATTTTTGTGGGCGTCATTTAACGGGAGACGCCCAGACCCGGCGCCGTTGCACGGTGGGCCATGTGCACAAGCGGGCCTTTGCACCTTCAATTTTTGCCGAGGTTCGGCACTAACACCTCTTGGCAAGGTGCTGACTGACTTATTATTATTATTATTTTTTAATGTTCACCTCACGCCTTTTAACCCACAAAGGGTTGAGTAGATCCATTTTGTGTTAAAATTAAAAAAATATATATGTTCATACTTTTTCATCCGATTTTGCGCTTGTCTTATGTTGGCTTACCAATACTGTTTTATTTATTACTATTGATTCTTTTTTGATATTTTCCATAATAATAATAAATCAATAAACTATTTTTGCAGTTTTCTTGGACATCTGGACTTAAAGAATACATAGTAGACATACACACTCCATCGATTAATGATTACGAATGTGTTGAATTATTACGGCCTAGTATGTTTTTAATAAATGTTACTATTCCATAACTGTGATTACATATTACTATTCCGTAAATATTGTTTTATTTATTAAAGGAAGTAAGGTAAAATTTTGGATTTTGTAATTGAAAAATTTACAAAAAATCGTATATTTGGATGATATAAATATTTTTTCATTGCACTTTTATCAAGTGAATACTTTAGTATTCATCTTTTATTATAAAATTGTACAAAATTAATAACAAAAAATATTATTGAAGTTTCAAGTTTTACCGGTGCTTACCGGTTACCGGTAAGTCACTAAACAAGACTACATCGCATGCGGTAATACCATTATATACTACAGTTTTTTTAATGCAGAGACTAATATGATGCTACGCACCTTAAACAAGTTCAACAACTTTTTATTTACAATAAGAAAAAATGATATTTACTGCGATTTTATTTACGATTAGTTAGCAAACTATTTTCAAATAAATATGTATCAAAATTTTAATGATATTTTTATTTAATGATGATCTTGAATATTAATCAAAAGTCAAAAATTTGTAAATCGTCCAAGTCTGTGTTGACACAGCGAATCGGGTTTTTAGTAGTGATAATACGATGTCAATGTTTGTATGTGTGATCCCGGCGACGCCGATTCTTGTACAAAATAAAGTTGCCAACCATTATTTTATTGTTTTAATTACAAATAACTGCTCTTACAGCTGCTGTTTATCGTTTTATTTAACACCAGCGAACTTTTCTCTGGAGTAAAATCGGGAATTATGGCAATCGTTGGGTGTTTCCTGCATGTATTTTCGGGTCGTCACTTTATTTAGTGAGAGGTGGCTCTACACTTCATCTACTGGTACGAGGCTGCCACTCGAGAACGTTTCTTTTTCATCGGTTGTCGGTTCTTCAAGCTGTATGGGCAGCCAATTGACATTTTGGATGACTAACTCGTTAGGCTTTGTCGGTTACTCCGGTCCTACTGCGGATATCCTCATTATTATAAATATATATAAATAGCTTTGCCTGTAGTACAAATGAACTCCCCAATCTTTTACCTTCAGATAAACCAGCTTTTTCGATAGTTACTCAAAACATCAGGAGTATAAATAAGAACTCTGATGATTTTTCAGTTAGCCTATCATTAGTTGAGGAACATATTGATATTTTAATATTGACTGAATGCCGATTAAATCCTGATATTCCATTACCAAATAGACCCGGGTATTACGTTTATAACACTACTAACAAAGTTACTCAAAACGATGGGGTCGTTGTCTACATAAATGACACTTTAGAACATAAAGTTAAAGAGATTTTTATAAATGATGCTACATGTCTGCAAGTTTGTTTAACTAACCTCATTATCTTGTGTATATATAGATCACCATCTAATTATAACATAGAAAGTTTTGTAAATTCTTTAGATCAATATCTTCAATCTAACAATTTAAGTAAAAACGTAATAATAACAGGTGACATCAACATTAACCTATTAGAGGGCCACCTAGATGCACGTAGTCACAAATATCTTGAAACAATGGCGCAACACGGTTTATTGCCTGGACATAGATTAAACACTAGAATCAACAGCTGTATAGATCACGTTTTCGCTAATCTTGATCCCAATAAGTACTCTGCTACGATAGCGGTCCTAGAAGCCACTACTACCGACCATTCCATGGTTCTTACCTATATCTAGTCGAAAATCAATCTTACTCACAGAAAATCAACAAAAGTATTTATTGATTACAAAAGTGCAGTAAATACCCTAAATGATAACAATCTGGCTGAAATTATTAAAATCGAAGACCCAAATACTTTATCTGAAAAATTAATTGAAATAATTAACAAATCAATAGAAACTAATACAAAAGTAATAAAAATCCCAAGTAATAAACGTATTATTAAACCCTGGATAACTCCGGGTTTGTTGAAATGCATAAAAAACAGAAATAGGCTTCAAAAACAATCACAACAAAATAAAGAAAACGGAACATTATCTTTAATATACAAACGATATCGTAATTTTTGTAACAATCTGTTAAAAAAACTTAAACGAAAATATGAACAAGATCTACTCGTTAAAGCTAAAAATAATAATAAATTACTTTGGAATACGTTAAAGAATATTACGCACCTCAATAATAAAAATCTAATAATCAAGAACTTAGTTGGCTGATACACCAAATAACTCAGCAAATTTAATTAATAACCATTTCTTGAATGTTGGGAAAACGCTCGCAGAAGACATTATTACACATCATCTACCTCAAAGTAACTTCGAGTTACTTCCTTCTCCTCAACCCAATTCCATCGGATTTATTGAACCGGATACAAATGAAATTGAATCAATTATCACAAACCTTAAATCTGATTCTGCCCCTGGCTGGGACAATATACCCACAAAATTTATTAAACTTGCCAAAACAGAACTTAGCCCTATTATTAATCATCTCTGCGTGCTATGCTTTAATAAAGGCGTGTTTCCTCAGTCATTAAAAAGGGCAATTATTCATCCTATATATAAAAGTGGGGCTAGAGACGATGTCAATAATTACAGACCTATTTCTGTTCTAACAGTGATTTCTAAAATTATAGAAAAAATTATTAATAAACGGCTTTTAAATTTTATAAACAAATATAACATTTTATCGGACGCTCAGTTTGGCTTTAGAGGAAAAAGGAGCACAGAAGATTCTATTTTAGCATTGACCGGCAATGTTGTTAATATACTTGATAGAAGTGAGAAAGCTCTGTGTATATTTCTAGACCTAAAAAAGGCGTTTGACACCGTCTCCATCCCCATTCTTATCAAGAAACTTGACAGAATTGGTGTTCGTGGTCAATTTCTTCTTCTCATATCCGACTATCTTTTAAGGAGAACTCAACAAGTCAAAACAGACGATAACTCATATAGTTCTAATGAGCTCTGCACACAATATGGCGTTCCACAGGGTAGTGTTCTTGGACCTACCCTGTTCCTAATATATATCAATGACCTTACTGAAACTAAATTACCAAACGGTAAAATCTTCTCTTACGCCGACGATACAGCGCTTCTTTTTTATGGTAAAAACTGGGATGAAGTCCATGAGTTAGCCTCCAAGGGCCTACACACTGTTATCAAATGGTTACATAGCAATCTCCTTACCTTAAATATTAGTAAAACAAACTATATAACATTTGCAATCAAAAATTCCATGCAACCCAATAATAATCTTCATCTTATCGCCCATTCCTGTGAAAACCCTTACAGAGCACCTAAATGTAACTGCCAGACCCTGCGAAAGGTTAGTTTCACAAAATACTTAGGGACATATCTCGACCAGCAACTAAATTGGCATAAACAAATTGACACTTGCACCCATTGCACGTCAGAAAGCTATTGTGGTTGTTCAAATACATAAGACATGTCGCCGACAAAAAACTTATTACTTACATTTATACTGCTCTGGTACAATCCATCATATTATATTGCTTGCCAATGTGGGGTGGTACCCACAAAACCAAAATTATTAAAATTGAGAGGGCTCAACGCTCACTCCTTAAAGTTATGACATTCAGGAAAATTACATCGGGGACTTCTGAACTATATCGGGACTGCAATGTTTTAACTGTTAGGCAACTTTATATATTAAAATGTATTCTTAAAATTCACAAAACTATTACCCTAGATACAAAAATCTTAAGTAAGCGTAATCCCTATTCTGTCGTTTCCTACCCCACTGTTAAAACAAAATTTGCTCGTACAAATTTCAATTCGCAATCTCACTTATTGTATAATAAATTAAATGGGAAACTCAAGTTTTACAGCAAACATTACTTTGAGTGTAAAAAATTGATTACTTCTTGGTTGAAACAGCTTGACTATGACAGTACTGAATCATTACTTTCACACAACACGTAACACGTTTTTTCGTATGAATCTTATTATATTACATTTATTATTTTGTTTTATGTATAAATTGAAAAACACACACACTCACTCACTCACACACACACACACACACACACACACACACACACACACACACACACACACACACACACACACACCACACAAACACACGCATGCACACACACACACACACACACACACACACACACACATACACACACACACACACACACTCACAGCTATTATAATTATTGTTACTTAAAAGGGTGAGATCCATATCTAACACTGTAAATGAGACTTGTGTTATGAATAAATATTTTTGTATTTGTATTTTGTATTATGCTAATTCGGGTGCTCATGGCCATGCTTTGTAGGTATTGAGGGTGGCCTATATTTGGCAGTGGACTTTTAAAGTCCTGTAATGACGATGATGATGATGAAGATGTAATAAGATCAAAAGACAATACTTTAATAACAATAATGGGGTAGTATAACCATGAATATTAGATTCTAATAGTTTGATTATTTATAGTTAAACCTATTTAATTGGCATGTACAAAAATAAACATAGTTATTCATTCCATCACATGTCAGGATGTCAAACATTTCAGTTCCCACTATGACCATGGGTGCTGTAAAGTGCCCGAAACTTCGGGAATTATAAAAGTTGAAATTAAACGCAACAACATCCGTAAAATTAGTTTTATTTCAATCTCCGTAAAATTGGTTTTATTCTAATCTTATCGTTTTATTGAACTAAATGAAATACAATGATTATAATATTTACATAACAAAGACTATCTTTGCTCTTATTAAGTAAAATATTACTGAAACATTCGACAAAAGAAAATGTGATAATTCAATGACTTAACGTAGTACTGAATTAGAATTTCAACACAAATTCGCAACACTGCTTATTGTCAAAATAGAATATTTGATAAATGTACACAGTTTGTCGAACAAATTGAAATCTCACTACCGTTTCATATATTACTTTGACATTTCAATTTCTAAGTATTTCCCTCTATGAATTACTTTACGCCAAACCACCAAGTTACGTCACGACACGTTGAAATTATTGCATGCAATTGGTATTTGAATATTTTGCATCGTGTATTTCATCATATAATTTTGCTTTAATATGATTGAATTCCAAATATTATAACGCTAAATGTACATTTATTTAATATCACGTAACATTGCAAATAATTTTTTATGACACGCTTAATACGACAGACTAACAAATTTTACCGTGTATTGGCAGCGTAATATAATAAAAAGAAGTATAATTCCGCCTCTAGGTCCTTCAAAAGAGTCATTACTAAGGCAAAGTCAGAGCACATAGGCAGAATTGGTGAGAAACTAGTTCGCCTTCCTTCTGGAACTCGTGCATTCTGGTCTCTCGCCAAAGCTGTCCAGGGGAATTTCTGACAGCCATCTCTTCCATCTCTGCACAGGGAGGACGACTCACTGGCCCATACCGCAAAGGAGAAAGCCGATCTTCTGGGCTCTTTCTTTGCGTCCAACTCGACTCTCGATGACGGGGGGAGTACGCCGCCGACCATCCGCGGTGTGAGTGCTCCATGCCGGAAGTGCAGTTCACACAGCGCTCGGTTCGCAAAGCACTCCTCTCCCTGGACATCCACAAGTCGAGTGGGCCTGACGGAATCCCCCCAATTGTGCTGAGGACGTGCGCTCCAGAGTTGGCACCGGTTTTAACGCGTCTTTTCCGGTGCTCTTACTCCCTAGGCGTAGTCCCAAAATCATGGAAGACGGCTTTCGTCCACCCGATCCCTAAAAAAGGCGACCGCTCAGACCCGTCCAACTACCAGCCTATCGCCATCACCTCCTTGTTCTCCAAAACAATGGAGTCCATTGTAAAATACCACCAGGTAATAACAAAGATTGAAGAGGCTATCCAAAACAAAGCAATATATCTAGGCTCCTTCATAGACACAGAAGGTGCTTTTGACAGAACAAATTTCTCCAGCATAAAAGGTGCCCTAAGTAGACATAATGTTGAACCGGCACTGATTGACTGCATAGTAAACATGCTCAGTAATACACGAACAATAAAGATTGCTGGTGAATCTCATATAATTCAGATCATGAAAGGATGCCTGCAGGGTGGGGTTCTTTCAGCTCTCTTGTGGAATATGGTCATTAATGAACTCATCAGCAATTTAAACGCTAACTATTTCTACACAATCGCTTATGAAGATGATCTGACAATACTGCTCTCTGGTAAGACAGCAAGGATTATGTGCGATCTGACCCAAGCGGCTCTCTGTATTGTGGAGAGATGGTACAGGGAATATGACCTAACCGTTAATCCAAATAAAACGGTTATAGTAATGTTCACACAAAAAACGAATGCTGAATAACTTTCTGGCAATGCAGAAACATAATTGGCAAACGATGCGGTTTAACGCCAAAAATTATACTGTGGCTGTAAAAAACTGTAATTCGGCCCATAATCACATACGGCTCTCTGGTATGGTGGACCAAAACCAGTGAAGCCACCACTATACACAAGCTTCAGCGTTATCAGAGTTAAGCTTGTATGGCTGCCATGGGCTGCATAAGGACTACACTAACAAAGCTTTGGAGGCTATGCTGGAGCTAACACCGCTTCATCTACATATACAACAAGAAGCAAATTTAGCTGCCATTAGACTCAAGACCCTAAATCTTTTAAGAGTAGAGTCCCCCATACAGATATAATCGATAGAATTTTCTCAAAAATTCCTATCTTACAAGCCAAGTATGATAGGATCCCAAAACAATTTGTATTCGATAAGAAGTACAGGATAAAATTGAAGGAAACTGACTATCTGGAAGGATTGGGTCCAAGAGAGCTCAAAGTTTTCACGGATGTTTCTAAGACAAATGAAGGTGTGGGGTCTGGGGCTTTCTCTAAAGACCTTAATATCCACATATGCACACTGCTGGGTACCCAAAACACAGTCTTCCAGGCTGAATGCATGGGTATCATCCAAGCGGCCATAGCAACAGTTGATAGGAAGGTGAAAGATTTCTCCATCAGAATACTGACCGATAGTATGGCGGTACTACAAACTATGAGTTGCAATGTGACGAACTCGGGACTGATATACGAATGCCATCAACGATTGAATGAGGTATGTAAGCACAACAATGTGACTCTGCAGTGGATCAAGGGACACAGATCAGGATAGTAACAAGTTCTATCACAGGACATGGCTCTTTTAACAAACATTTATTCACCATAGTTGTTACTGACAGCCCCCTGTGCAGGGCATGCATGGGAGAGGAAGAAACGGCGGCTCACGTGTTGCTGACATGTCCAGAAGTCGCTTCATACAAGGCTAAACATCTCGGCACGCCGGGATCGCTCCCCCGAAGTTGGGACATCAAGGGACTGCTGAGCTTCTTCGGCTTATAATGGCTCGAATAAGCATATTATTCCTGCCCACACGAAAAATACGCGCTTAGACGTGGAGTTGCGGAAAACAGCCTGTCGTAAACTAAACTAAACTAAATTGCTTGGTAAGCTAGTATATATATATATATATTAAATTTAGTAAATCATTCTGATTAAGAATACATTATTTTGAATTATATCTCTCGTACTAGTCATCTTGCCCTTATCTTATAAAGAAAAAAATCAATCATGAAATGAATAGCATTAAAATAAAACTTGAGTATGAAATGTTTATTTATTTACTTAAATTAAATTATTATTCTTTTTTTAATCTGACAAATTCCTTTTTTATTGGTAATACTAATTTTATTTTAAGTAATAAACCAATTACATTTTGAAATCGAACCTGGGACCTTTGGCGTAATAAATGTGCATATTGTGCTACTTAAACATAAAAAAAACTATATATTTTAATAGTGTTTATATTTTTTTACATACTTTTAATTTCGTTATTTATGCGTACGTTACAATTTATAGTTTTGTTTTCACTGAACACGGTGACTGTGGTGACGCAGCTGCGCAGCTGTTCATCACCGCTATTCAGTGTTCGAATCCCAATCTATCCGGTGGCCTCACTGTCCTGCTGGAACGTGTGACAATAATTATTGTTATTTACTGTATTAGGTGAGGCTCTTCAAGGTACGGTTTGAAACCTGATCGTTTTGTGGGCAGTGAGGTCGGATATCATTGTAATTGTTTAAATTTAAAGGATAATGCGGCGCGTCCTGTCGTAGTGGAGAATCTTTAATAATATGGCTTCTATTACGTTTAATGATCCTCCCGTTTGCTAACTTTATTTTATGTGAACGATATCGCAGCAGACATAATATTATCCCTGATAACCATTCTTTTTTGTTTACATCTAGTATAGATCGCAGCACGTAAGTTGAACTAAAATGGCGGTCATTTGCGCAGGTACAATTATGGACAAACATGTTAGACACGTGCTCCACGGTTGCCTGAAAAATTTAAAAATCTTACAGGGAAAACCGTGAATTCGTCGTATTTAAATATATTTTTAATAAATGTGAAAATGAAGTGAAGTAATTTAATTAAACAAAAATGTATTTTCATAAAAATAATTTCGATTTTCTTTCAAATAATTGTATTTCTTATTACATAATTTATTTGTGATTGTTAGGTATTATTAAATAGAACAGTTAAAGGAATACTAATAAAAATTTAACACATCAAAAAGTTAATCTGTTTATTACATGTTCAATCACTTTCACTCCTTGGCATGACACCTTCTATATAATTTCCTAGTGGTATACCAGAACTTGGGCCAGGAGTTGCGATTTCATCTTCTATGTCAGTTGAGGAATCCAATTCAGAATCACTGCTGTCAGAATCTCCAACCCGTATTATAAATTCTTTCGTCATTTTATCGATGACATGGTCGCTTTTGACATAAGCTTCTTCGATTGTCTTAACATTGTCGCATAGCTTTTTCCAATCACATGGTCTCATTGCATTTACCTTTTCGTTCAATAACTATATAACATGGGGCACATTCCATCGTACATTTTTGCTACTTACATAACCCTTTATAGCTGCCCATGCCATTTCTATAGAGTTTAATTCTGGGTGGTAGGGAGGCAGGCGAAGTACGTCATGACCATGTTCTTTAAAAATCTTGTCTATACTAAATGTTTTGAAGCGATATTTGTTATTTTTTATTAATTGGTATAATTGACGCTTCAACATTTCAGACGTAAATATTATTCCTTTTTCTGAAAGCCAAGCCTGCATATCAGCTTTCCTTGAATTCGCGTTTGGTGCTAAGTCGTATTCCTTATTATGGTATGATGCATTGTCTACAACTATAATTGAATTTTGGGGAAGAATCGGTATCAATTGAGTTCGAATCCAATTCTCATAATTCTCAAAATTCATATCGTCGTGACGGACGGACGTCATACCTGACTTGAAGGTTAACAAGGCGTTAGGCACAAAACCAGTCTCCGATCCGGCATGTACTATCACATCACGTTGCCTTTTTGATAAGGGTTTTATTCCTTTACTTGACCCATCTGCCCAACCTTTCGGTGTGGTGTGAGTAGCGTGAACATATGACTCATCTGTGTATACAATTGGTCTGTTTTGCTGTCGATACTGTCTTAATTTTTCTAAGTAATTTATTCTTAACAATCTGATGGCTGATGTTTCTATTAAAAGTTTCCTATTACTCTCGGTGGCTTTCCATTTAAATCGAAGTTCTTTTGAGTTTTTTCAGAACCTTCAAATTTTATATCGGCACGTAATTTTGCACAAAGTTTACCAAGGGTCGGTAATTCGTTTTAAGTTAAATGAAAATTGCGAATACATCGTATTATTGCCCCTTGTCAAAATTTTCGATGCCTGTGACTGGCTTTATTTGTTGCCTCTTTTTACCAGGGGTCCTAAAAGTAACTTTAACCTGTTTGAATTCTTTCTGAGCTAGCGGGATAAACTCTGAACTTTTACTTTCTTTAACAATCCTTTTAACAGTGGATACAGACTTTTTCGTAGCTTACGCGATTGTACTCCAGGGCTGCGCGGTGAGTGCGCGGGTAGCGAGGGACAGAGTACGACTGAGTGAAGTCTAGGGCCGCCACGTTGCTATGGTTACGCACGGCCCCTCGAGGCGCACCTCATACCGTACTTCGATTGAGACCCGAAAATATGTTACTGCGCATACAAGGTCATAGTTCAACTTACGTGCCGCGTATTATAGTATCCTTACTTTTGGTCCGTTACTTAATTGGTCTAGATTTATCGTATGTTGGTCGTAGTAGTATTTTTGTTTATTTTGCCTCGTGACTAACTTTTTATGTACATTTTTTTTGCAATTTTGGTTTTAATGTGTGATCTAACTTTGGTAACATACTTCTGAATTTCCTACTTTGCAATAGTTCAGCCGGTGATGAAATATCATTTTCTAAAGCTGTGTTTCGATACTCAAGTAACGCCAACCGATAATCAACTCTTTCTTCTTTACCTTTAAGTATTAGATCTAGTATCAAGATCTAGTATCTAGATGTTTGTGCTGTTAGTCTATGCGACTCAGCTTCATCTGACTCAGGGCTCGTGCGTGCTTTTTAAAAAAAGAGAAAGGCAATGAGGTGAGGATGATGATGAAATGGTTTACGATTTGGTATTGTTACCAATCATCATGTCGCCTTTTTAGGCGTTTTTGAGCTATCTAACCGCAGTCCGATGGAGGGAGTGCGGACCCCCGTCTCTGACTGCTCAGTTCGTATCGGTCGATGGTCTGGGCGGTGAGAACAGCTCAGCAACGCGTGTGTACGGTGTGTACGCGGTGTGACCTGGAACGCGTCGTGCCCGTCTGCGGGTGCGACGCGCCCCATTCGTAATCCCAGCAGTGTTTGTCCCATTTAGTGTGGGTGTAGTGTCATTGTGTGATGTGTCTGCGACATTTGGGTCGATTGGATTGAGTGGTTGAGGTGGTTCTATTAACACATTTCGCGGTCTACGGAGATAGGGTGCGACGTTTGTTATCGGAACGTAGCTAGCTGCGTTTGTCACTAGCGGGGTGGGTTTCTACTCTATCAAAGTAGCGTTTAGACATCTCCTTGAAGTATTTGGAGATAGAGAGTAATTCACAATCATTGTGCAAATCAGAGTTCCGTTGATACCACCGCGCAACGGTGGCTTTTTGGATGAAAAAGTTTTGGACTCTTAGGAGTTTTAAAATGTGGGTTTTATACGTGTGGGCGAAAGCTACACTAGCGTAGGACATTATTGGTCTAACGCAGGTTTTATATAGTCGGAGTTTGTGTCTTAGCGACAACTTACTCCTGCTGTTAACGAGAGGGTGTAGACGGCCAATGACCGACTTGGCTCTGTTGCGTACTACACTTATGTGTGTCGTGAAACTCATGCGGGAACGTGATCAAACGTGACGCCTAGGTATTTGGCCGATTTTCTCAAGGGGTTGGGCGGTCGTATAGGGAAATCGTTTTTGGTTTAGAACCTGCTGTTGAATTCCGTTGAAAGTATATTGCTACACTCTTTTCGGGATTCACGTCTATTCTCCATTGGCGGAACCATTCACCTAGGCGATTGGTGGCTTTTTGGAGCTTTAAAGAGAGTCTATTTTTGTTGTAGTCTGACACATAGAGTGCTGTATCGTCGGCGAAGAGTGCGGTGTTCACCACGGGGTCTTTAGGGATATCACTCGTGAAGAGTGTGAAGAGGAGTGGAGATATGACGGAGCCCTGTGGGACCCCGGCATTGATGAAGCATTTCAAAGAACGTGTTCTCTCCACTCGATTATGAAAAGTGCGGTTCGAAAGAAAGGCTCGTATGATGTGCACGAGCCTATTAGGCACGTTTAGTTTGTACAGCTTGTAAATCAAGCCGTCGTGCCAGACCTTGTCAAATGCCTTCGCGACATCAAAGAAGAGGGCTCCCGTGTTTCGAGCCTTTTTCCTTATCGGGTTTTGTTTGAAGCAAGACAGAATGTAATCTGTTAGGCGATGAATCTGGTGGGTGCATGAGTGATTGGCTCTAAAGCCAAACTGTTCGTCTGGGAGGAGTCTGTTGGATTGTCTCTGTAATGACGGAGACGCTTGTGAATAGTGCGCTCGTATAGCTTACCCAAAGTGTTGAGCAGACTAATGGGTCTGTAGCTAGAGGAATTATTACGCGCCTTACCCGGTTTTATTATCCCTATTATGTCTGTTTCTTTCCAGATGTCTGGGAAGGAGCAGTTCGTGAGAAGAGTGTTAAATATTCCAACAAGGAGGTAAATAAGTGGTGCCGAAAGGGATTTGATCACCTTGTTGCTGATTCCATCTGGCCCAGGGGCTGATCTATTTTTTGGCTTTTGATAGTTTCGGTGACTTCATCTACTGTCACAGGATCGAGTGGTTCGTCCGTTGGTAGCAGCGCAGCCCTACGTTCTACTTCCGTTTCTACCTCTAGTAGGTGAGCGGGATCTGTTGGTGCGGTGGATGGCGTGCTCTGGTACTCTAGACTGTCGGCTAGGCATTCGGCTTTTTCGAGACCAAGGTGGTCCGGCCTCACGAGGGGCGGCATCGGTGAGGATTTATCGGCTTTAAGAGCTCTCGTTAATTTCCAGAAGGCGTTTTGAGATGGTTCGATACCTTCTAAGAGGTTATCCCAGCTATCGTTTCTAAACTCGGCTACTCGTTGTTTAATCTCGTTTTGTAGAGAACGTACCCGAAGTTTATTGGTTCCGTGCGGTAGCGGTCATATGTTTTGAGCGCGGAATTTTTCTCTCTAATCAGCCGTCGAACGTCCGCCGGAAGTTTCGTGTATTGATCGCTCGACACACGAACCTTACGGGAGCATTCTTCGACCGCTGATGTGAGGTGAGTCGAAAGGGCGCTAATCGCCCTGTCGGCTTTCTCTAGCGAGTCTATCTTGTCAGTTATAGTGTCCAAATGCTGGGAGTTCGTAGACTTAAGTTTGAACTCAAGTTTACGCCAGTCGACAATAGTTTTGGTCTGAGGAACCTCACCTGCCGGCCGGCCCAGTTGTAAAACGACCGGCTTGTGGCCTGAGACTAGTTTGATAATAGCATCTATCGAATTAATAGTCAGTCGGATGTCTTTTAGCAGTGCTATATCAAGGTCGCCCGGATGTTGGTTATTTGCAAAAGGATAGCGTGTTGGACTCTCGGGTGCGATAACATCGAAGTTAAGTCTCCCCCGTGAGGTCTCTTAAAATAATTCCGTTAGGATTGTTAACGTTAGAATTCCAACTAAGGTGTTTACTATTTAGGTCTCCCGCGATTAATACGCTAGGGCCTAGGTTTAATAGAGTCAATATGTCGGAAACTAATATACTTTTTAAGGGAGAAAGTTATGCTGATGCAATTATTATTGGCGGATGGCCCGTAGGTGCTATCCTACAGACCGACGCTTCAAAGTAAGTAAGCGGCGGAGTATGTATCGGTACACATTGCAAGCACCTTTTGTAGTAGATCAAGGTGCCGCCTTTGGGTCCGGTCAGCTTATCATTTCTTGCTATGGTATAATTGGCTATTTTGGGATCGCTCAAACTAGGTTTCAAGAAGGTCTCTTACACTAGCATGATGTCGATATCATGGTCTCGTAAAAAATATATGATTTCTTCTTTTTGATCCCTGATACCGTTTGCATTAAAGTACGCGACAGTCAGAGACCTAGGCTTGGTTCTACCTATAGGTCGTATTTCCATTTTGGTTATAAAAAAAGAAAAAAATTTGGCTTAGGCGCACTGGAACGAACCTATCGCTTGAATACGACTGATGTGCTCAATGGTAGCATTGTGCCTATCTTGAATGGACTTGGCTTCGCGAAGTTTGCGGGCTAAGGTTATGACTTCGGACATTAATATTGCTGGCGAAGTTGAACACTAACGAAGGGTCAGTGTCGATGTTTGACGGTGCCTGAGGGGCTTGGGCTTCTGTCCTGGCAAGGAGGCACTGGCCGTGAGGCGGCAGCGCTGACGATCGCCGGGGGCCAAATCCATGCGTTGGGTTTAGGTGCTGAAGGCACCGGAGGGCTTGGGCCTTGTCCGGGAGTCCCTTTAACGGGGGCGGGCTTGGCTGTAGCCTGAGCGGGCGCGGGTTGCGGCACCGAGGTTGATGCGACTGATGAGGCAGAAGGCCGTGAGCGCGACCTACTGGAGTTGCCCGCCCGCCCGCGTCGGATTGCTCCTCCGTTCGGCTTCCTACGCGGCGCTTTGGTACACCCACGATAGCTTAGAACACAGATAGTAGAACACAGGACGGAGGGCCCTCCGACTCGGGCGTTCGGGGGCAGTCGGGTGTACCATGATCGCCGAGACACTTAACGCACCTAGGCCGGGCGAAACAATTTCTGGCCGAGTGGCCGTATAATTGGCATCGGTTGCATTGACCAACGATTGCCTTTATTGCGCGGGGACTCTACTACAATCCCCGTGAGGTTGCAGATCCGGGTGATATTGAATATTTCTTTGCCCTCCGGAGACAGGTCCAATATTATAAGGCAAAGATCTAGGTACCGTTTTTTGTCGGTCGCGTGGTGCATCCTGTGCACTTCTCGGACTGGTAAGTTTTGCGATTTGAGGTCGCTTAAGATGTGCTCAGTTTCGAGCTCTTTAGGGAGTCCGCGAAATACAACACGGAGGTTACGGTCATCCGCGAAGGAGTATGTGTGAAAACTCAGATTTTGAGCTTTTAAATGCGCAGTTAAAGCGCGGAAATCGTCCGTCGTTGCGACGTGGATACGAATGCCCTGCAGTCCATTGTAGACTTTGGGGCAGAAGATCTTTTTTGAGTCTATCCACTTCGATAGTGTGCTCCAGCGGGATTTATCCCGCAAAATTATTGGAGACGGCGGCTTCTCCTTCCTTACGACGGCCGGAGTCGGGTTCGCGGCTTTGTTCGCGGTCCTATTGCGCGTGGAAGGCGCGACTTTTTTAGCCGGAGCCTTTAAGTATTATGTTTTTACAGTTTGTTTCATTCGCTCAATTAGTTCGTTAAATTGCGGATATCGTGGCAATGAGGTTATGTATTTGAAATTCCATTCTAACGAAAACTGTCTAAACAGGCTTGACGAAAACTGAGGACCACAATCAGATATTACTATGTTTGGTATATCCTGACGACTGAATATGTTTTTTAGGGTTTCAATTGTACTAAATGAAGTTGTATTTTGTAATTTCTCTATTTCAAAATACTTGCTATAGTAATCGACTTATAATAAATAATCCACGCCTTTTATTTGAAATAGATCTGTACCTACTTTTGCCCATGCTCAGTCGAGAATTTCGTGAGGTTGCCTCTCTTCCTTTTGGTTGTGCATTTTGTACGTTAGGCATATACTATAATTAGATATTAAATTTTTTTAAATCGTTATTTATTCTTGGCCAACATATTGTATCTCTTGCCTGAAACTGAAATTTTGGCAGTTTTGGCACCACTATCCTTTGATCCTTTCAGACTAGATCGTACACGACCGATAAATGATCTTTATAGCCCCTATATAGCGTCAATCAAATCTATGACGTCTCTATTATGTTTTTTCTCAACAACGTGAGTTCCCCATCATTTTTTGAACTCTTATGCAACTTAATAAACTGTAAGTCCGTATCTTCAGTCACTGTTCTCGATGCCATATCTCTTGTGATCGCGCAAACTTCTTCGTGCTGTGTGTAGTCAGCGCTGGAATGCTGCTCGCTCAGCGCCGGCTCCGGCTCGTATGTCCGTGATAACGCATCCGCAATAAACACATGTTTACCTGCCTTGTAGACATATTTGAATGTATAGCGTTGTAATTTCAATAACATCCATTGTAGGCGCGATTATGAATCCGCTATTGATTTCTTTATAAAACGAGTGGTTTGTGATCAGTTTCGATAACTACATCTATTCTTAATGATTTCTTATATTTACGCGAACACTACACATTGATTAAAACTACTTTTACGGATTTTATCCAACATGAAGATAATTGCTCCTGTTTAATGTTATCCGCATACACCCTCGATACTATTGCGACTCGACATATTTCTAATGATTTACTTAAAACTTAAAAGAAAAGAATTGGATACACCACATATCAGCCTACATTTTATAAGACCGTCGTTTAAGGCCCCAAATCGCATGTTTGGGCCAATTTCTGCCAGTCGAAAACATATTATTCTGTGGTCTCATTTTCCTCCTGGCTTCTTGTAAAAAATCGATGTCGTTCCATTGTAACATTAGGTTTTATATTAAAATGTCCATCCAATATTTGCAACACAGTTTCCGCAGTAGTGCATTTTAAAATTAAATCTTTGTTTTGATCTAGAATATCTCAGCAATGATCGCCAAGTACGTGCAATAATATATTAATCTGCACACTCGCCGCTTTATTCGTTATTTCACATGCCTTGGTATAAATTTTATAGCTATTCCTCCATTGTGTCAAACTGGCACTTAAACTTGCGACTAAGTACAATAATAAACTACAGGAAAAACATGCATTCGCAATTTAAATAAAGAGAAATTCGCGGCCACATTTTGTTTTCAATATAGATTGCAAGATCAAGCATCTTCATGGTGCATAAGTACCATGTTGCTGTCGGACAGTGATGAAAAAGCTATTATTAGCATTATGGCAAAATCAGATGCTAAACAAAGTTGGTACAAGAGAAAAATACAAAAAGAGTACTGTTTGGCGAGTACGTACTTTTTTCTTACTAAGAGCTCTTAGGAATACCTTTTGTTACTTATTTCAGTATGACTAGAAGCAACTTGGAAAAGCTGCACAAAATTACTATCAGGTGGACCATGTGCTTGTTTGTCAACCTTACCCTACAAAAAAGTATTATAAAGGAGTAGTAAACTACTGTAAAGTTGTGCAACACCATTTTACGCAAATTACAATTATATCATCCCTTATTAACTAATAATATCATCATCATTCATTTATTTACTACATCATATCAATGTCCACTGCTGTATATAGACCTCTCCATTTATTGCCTCATTACGGGGATATTTAGCTTAGGCATATTAAATATATAATTTGCCTGAGCTAAAATCAATAAATAAATACCACACTTGGCACGGGGGTAGGCAAACTCAGTTTTTATTTTATTTTATTAATGTTATTGGTATGGGATTAATAGCAATAATTACTTAATTTTATTGGAACTTTGATATCTTAGGGGCAAAGCAACCCCTGCAAATTTCACATTGCGTGAGCAGCCCGGTTTGGGCCTCCGCCTAAACCAATGTATTTGTTAATTGCAATTTTAAGTACGCTTTCACTATACGCTACGCTGAAGGAAAACCTAACGAGGAATTTTGCTTGTTTTAGAAATTTATTAAATATTTTGAAGATATGTGAATTCCGCTAACATTGGGTCAATGTGATAGACACTTGCTCTAAAACCCTCTCAGAAATGAGTGGAGACCCTAGACATAAGCTATTGGTTTGTGTTATAATGCTTATAGTTTTAACCACTATAAGCAAATGCTTGACTGCTATCCAACCTCATGGTAGCTAGTTATACAGACACAAATGGTAAAATGCATTGAATTAGCTCACAAAAAGCTAATTTTCAAATTTGTCTTGAAGACACTAACTTTGTAATCAGATAGTAAAGAATTAACTCTTGTTCCTCAGAAAGCACGCAAAGTACTACTTTCTCTCCGGTCTTGTTGGATTACTATGCTTTCGGACTATAACAGTGAGGAAAAAGAGAGTACATACTTGTGCACTATAATCCTGGTAATTAATTTAACAAAAATGCTAACGAAAATGTACACAACATTATACATCAAATTTATAATGCCGCACCCATATACCAAAGACTGATGTTGAGCCGTACCATTATCAGTTGAGGGATATCGGCTCTGCAGTCATCAACCTGCCTGCAGTAAGTAATGAAAAAGTAAATTCTTGATAAGGTCAGCAGTTGATGCAAACATTGTTCAATAATTTTTTCACCAAACCATATTTTCATGAAAATAGCAATAAGCAAGTTAAAAATTTTCCTTACATTTCAAACGCCAAAATAAAGTGAATCTCATTAACCACATGCCCCAAATTCATGTTAAGATGAAATTGCGAAAATATAATACGAAACGAGAATCCTTGCTACCGCTTATGTAATGTAAAATAATTTTATGGTTAATAAACTGTCCTATATATTTTAAGTATTGCCTTTCACATAAGTAAGCCTTTTTGTCTATGATAAGTACAACATAATGAAATAGAAAGAAGGCAATTCCTTTCACGATAACTATTTTGTTACTACGAAAAGAGCAGAAAAACTTAGTTTTCTAAATATAACAGCGATAACAACTTGAGCCCTATCTGCGGTGTCAGAAATACTGCAAACCTACGTATCCACATCCCCAAATTTATGGTTTTATGTTGAACTTAAATCTTGTACACATTTCTGAGTTATTTCAAATCTCCTAACTTCGACATCAATGAAACTTGTTTCGATGATCAATGATAGTACAGGTATGACAGAATTGTTCTTAATAGAATAATGTTGGCAACGTGTATCCAATGGTAAAAATGATGGTAGTTAATACTGTGACTCATTTAAATGCAGATGTGTTGCCACCCCGGAGGACTATATTGAAATGTTTCGTATCGAGTAAAACGAGTTTATGGTTCTTAAAATCTGAACTTGAAATAAAATTATAAACATACTTGCTCTCTATAACCTTCAGAACGGAACGCAGGAGTACAATAACTGCTATTTTGGCGGCAGAGATGTAAAAGGGTGTGATAGCTACCGAGATGGAATCCAAGGTAGAAATGAAGCTCTACCTATTATATAATCTAAGAAGCTCTTGGATATATTTTTAAATAACGTAAAAATAATAACTACTATGTACAATATGGCGTTGTGCTTATGTGGCGAAATTAATAGTTTCTTTCTTTGTACATATTAAAGAGTCTCGAGTGGCGGTTGCAGCATATTAAAGCTTTTTTAAACTTTTGGTGCGGAATAAGGAATATCACAATCTCAATGTCATCTTAATAGTTACTCTTAAAATAAAAATACTAAAACATTAAAAACTTAAACCTCTATATAACTTAGCACAAAGAAGTGAATTTTCAAGTCTTTAAAAACCATTACAACGTAGTCAAAAAGTTAAACAAGGACGTAAGAATAACCGCGATAAAATCCGTATTTGTCTGCGTTATCAACATTAAAATTTACCTTGTATTATATAGTATAACATACACCCTAGTATAACATACACCTAGTATAACATACACTGACACTAATATTTATTCTTATCAGCGCCTTGATCATTAAATGCAATTTATGTAGGCATTTAATGCGATAGACTCCTTGATACATGTTTTAATAAAATCAGTTATGAAACGCACTGAATGGGCTTACACAACATAGAATATTAAGAAGTTTCTATAAAATCTCATCAGCCTTGAAAGTCCCTAAGTAGTATCGGTCCGGAAAACTGCCAATGGCAGAAGGACCGCAAAGCATCCAGATGATGTGGATATTATCGTAAGTTTTATCGCGATGTGCGTTTGTCCACTTGCTGTGCACCTCCCACAAAGTAGAGAGGATTTGTGGCATAGTAGAAAAACATTCTATCGAGTGAATTACCGTCAGGTGGAATAGTAGTCGAGCACGGACTTCTTCATTTATTTAGATATAAGAATTATTTTCTACAGAAATGAATACATGCTTGCCCCATTGATTGACTCTTTGTTAAGGTATTTGCCTCAGTTGTCACTCTTGGCAGGCTAGTTGCCAATCGCAGTATTTTTATAATTCGGAGTTGTTATCAGGAAGATACTGCTACTCAGCTTCTATTTTGTGCCTCTCTGTGGTCTCTTTTGATATCAAAAGAATGATATAGGGTATCGATTTTTTTTACGCAGTAGTTAAACATATTATGTAAACTTTATGAAAATACTTAATAGAATCGGTCGTTACTTTGCGGAAATCCACTGTATTAAAGATGTTAAAAATTACAATCCGATCAGAAACAACTCGGTCGTTGACTATTCAAACTATGCACTGAAGACGATCAAGTGAAAGAAGCTGGCACAAAGATGAAAACAGTATTCCACGTGAGACACAACTTGTACCTTATAAAGTTGCAAGCGCCGTTACGTTATAGCCTAATAAAGTCCACCGTTGAACGTATATTGCCTCATAGAGAGGATATTTGCCATAGTCGCCAGGGTTGACAAACGCCTTTTTAGCCATTATTAGGATGACGCTGCTGTCTATCTCCTGATTTATTTCCCCCTGTGTTTCTTAGCCTCTGTTATCTCTATAAAGCACGCCAAGCTTTTTAGAGATCAAATTGTCCTTCAAATTGACCATGGCAGGTCATTCTATATGCCGTCGCTAAGCTACTCTTAGTTTATTTGTGGTTTAGTCTTTTTCTAGCTCTGCATCTGATCTTTTTTTGAATTCTTTGTTCTAAACTGTAATGCTAAGTGAATGGAGCATCCATGAAATAGATGGAGATATTATACTGCGCGAACAAAATCTAAAATCAAAAGCGATCATAATAAATGTTGTATACATCATTGGTCAAAAGAAAGAGCTGTTATCTCGGCTCGAATATTTATGGTGAAAATTCTATTAAGTGGCTACAATAGAGGACTAGATTAAAACGCTTCAACAAAATTTTCCCAGAATTCCTAACGGAAAGCAGCCTTGTGATTTATACTTTTGAATGCGTGCTTGAAGTATAAAATTACACGTATTGTAAACTTTTTACCACTCATTCATTAGAACCAGACAAAGGTCCTCTGATTAAAGTAAGCCTCACCATATCACTCTCATAGTTCGATGGGACGGTAAACCTACACGACCGGAAAGAGATCACGCGCAGGAATAACGGCTATATGTGCATTCCAAGGCACGGGGGTGAAAAACCGCAAACTTTCTGACGTCGTGCAGCTACTGAGAACTTATTGACGGAAAAACTCAATAACTGATTTTTCAGTCCGACCCGGGTTCGAATTCCACAACATCTGATTAGCTGACGCCAAAATAAATAACATGACAAACGAGGCAGTCATTTTAAGTAGAAGCCACGCTTGGAATGAGAGAAAGAATGATGATTATATACGCAAGTTTCCAATATTTTCGCGCTCTTATCAACTAGATGTTACTGTTTATCTCCTATTAAATTTACCTTAATAGTTTCGCTTGATAGGCATAATATCTTGGGTCTCCAGTTCTTTACACTCACTATACGAATCACAGCAGCGTTGAGTTACTATTTTAATCTGGTATTCAGTGAGATCGTGGTTTTCCCACTCGATCCGGTCCATTCATGCTACAACTATACTACTTATTATGATGCAGAATGGCTCTAACACTTAAAATATTTCGTGGACTAACTTAATCCCTCAATCCCAATAAAAATCCCATGTAATCGCATGCGACCGCTCGGGATTCTCCAGGAGCATGCGATTGGGATTGAGCGGTTAATTCTTTTCAAAAAGTGAATTTTATTCCCATTTGAGTGCACTGAAGATTATTACAAGCTCATGTTAAAAAATTAGGCGTGCAGCTCACACGTGACAGAAGAAAAAACTTCAAATGAAATAAAATATAAAATACAAATCATTCGACGAATCGATCAATCGTTGACAGAAAATTCTTCGGATAGTGATGGTTAAAGTGTACCATTACCACCAGGAGATGAAGATAGCGATTATATATTCCTGAGTTCCTGAGTCAAGGTCTAGTGATCATTTAGATAGCAATATACCATTCACTGACATACAACAACAAACTAGAGGAAGATCGTCTCGGCGACGACAAGTGCTTGGTTTTTGAACATCAATTTATGGAAATACGTCTCAGAATAATTTAATGTCACTAAGTGGAATATTGTGGAAATCTTTACTTGAAAATGACTCAGTGGTGGCAGGTCACTGAAAAAGTCATAATGTTGTGACTGAACAGTCATGCAGAAAAGCAAGAAGTTCATGACAGTCTTGATACTTTTGACTGCGTCGTCATGCATCTTATGGGACCATTTCTGAATAAAGGTAGAAAAGTGACTAAGGACATTTTTTTCACATCTGTACCTCTTGCAAAGAACTTGCTTTCAAAACATGATATTTCACTATACGTGATATTCCATACATTTACCAAACAAAGAATTTCTCTTATCGAATACATTATAATATGATGGCGTCCATATGTAGCAATGTCAAGAAAAAATCTAAAACTGTAATGTTTAACTATTCAAATATGGTGTTGACGTGGTTGATCAAACGGCGAGAAGATGCAACACAAAAACAACTTCTAGAGCAATGTTAGTACAAGTATTTTATATTTTAGATTTACAATAAATGCCTTGGTGTTGTACCAAAAAAATTAACAACAGAAAATTTTATTCGTCTAAAATTGACTGTCAAACTGAGTAATATTTTAGAAGAATCCACTTCCGAGACCTCACTGTAACATTTTATGGCCTCAAAAATGTCAGTTGCTGAGTTGAGAAGAAGCATTTACGCTTCTTTACTTCTTTCAGACTTCTATCGTGAATCAGGTTGTATTTTTAGGATGAGATTAATTTTAATATATTTATTGTAATACGGCTAAAAAAATATTGTGGATTCTTCAAAAGATTATTAAAAATCTATACATGGCGAAAACTATGTTTTAATATTTTGATAAAACCTTGATGCTCACATAGTCAAAGAATAATTAGACTAATGTTTCATATATCGCGATTAAATCTATGAAAGTATAAAAGAAATGCATTAATAAATGCAGAAATGAATTATTAAAGCGTATGAAAATTTCGTTTATTTGTGTTAGAAGCTTTGGCAGTACTAAAGCCATTTAATTTACTCCACTATTGTACTCACTTAATAGAGATTTCATCGCAAATATTAGAGGCGAAATAATTACATTGCATTATATGCAGCAATTTATTTAAAATTTATTCTGACCGTGATAGATTGCCATAATCACATTATAACGCAGTTAAAAAAATAGCATTAAGAAGGTCACCTATATTTGTTATTATTTACGATTAGAAATTGCAAAATTCACACAAACACACACATACATATACCGATTGTGAACCTTTTCCAAGCGGGAAGGGAAAAATAATAATAAATTAATAATGTAAACCTGATACAAGTGGAATAAGGACACTTTTACGCTCTTAACCATGCTCGAGCCCTGTCTGCGTAAACGGAGTACACTTAGCTTATAAGACACTATCATTAGGAAAGATCAAAACATATTTTATTCATCTTGGTCAACTATATATAATTTTATTTTTAAAAAGGGTTAATTCATAATAAACAAATAATTTAATATATACAAATCAGGGGGGGAGGAGCGTTAAAGTACGTTCGATCATGACTCAGAGTACAGGGTTCAGCTCAATTAATATGGCTTCCTATACGCCGAAACTTACATGTTGTGTTATGATTTTTTATTATTTAATACTCTTTACTTTTATTATTAATACTCTTGTAAATTCATATCTCTGGAAACGTTTCTGGTACCTCGTACTTCAGTATCTTTTACCTCGTAAAGAGTATCAGAAGTTGATGTGGTGAATTTTATATTACATACTATATTATATATTATGTATTTCGGGAAAGCGTAAAGAACTATTATGTATAAACTTAGAATTATAAATACACATAAACACACACACACACACACACACACACACACACACACACACACACACACACACACACACACACACACACACACACACACACATTTTTTTTTATATATATATATATATATATATACAAGTTTAAATAATTAAATAAACAAAAACTGTATAAAAAGGGTTGTTATGATGTAATGACATATTAACATATTATACCTGGGAATACATATTAACATAATATAGTATGATGTCTAATAAAGAATAAACAATAAAGGTATATACTTTTAAACAGCCTATTAGCTAGAGCACGGCTGTGCAAAAATAAATTAAAATAAGCCTGTATATATAAATTTTGGTGTTACGCACATTTTCGTGCCACCATTGATATTGCAACTATGTTAGAAAAATCTTTGATTATTATGTTTATAGAGGAAATTATTGTGTTTTTCATATACAATTAATACTTCGAAGGACTTTTATTAATGAATTAAAATAATAGAGATGTATATTTTTATACGTATATATTGTAAATAACTGGTTTTCCGGAAATAGCTCTAACGTTTAGATCGAATTTCGTACTGTTTTACTTTACAAGATTTTATACATAGCTATAATATCTTAGAAAATTAATTTTGTTTGCCTAGGTTACTTGATAAAAAACGAAATCTTGTCCAAAGATTTTTAATTAATTGAGTGACTGTGATTTAACAATTGAAAATTGAATAGTGTTTGAGTACTTGGTCACTAAAGTCATAGGTAATATCTTAATTAAAAATTGGTTTTGATTAACTTTTTATTGTCTTGGGAAGCTAGTTACTTCAATATGATGTCCTTAATGCAGGAGATTTTTTAATTAAAAGACAAGAAACTTGCTTAGTAATATGATTATTATTCCCTTCAGCACGTTACAATATGCTTACAATATAAAAATGAGCAAGTTTAACAAGTTATACAGAAGCTCACTGTGTACAAATATCATTTCTTTCTAGCAAACTTGAATGAATTTACTAACACAATGATTTACAACATAATAAATTTACAACAATAGATAAATCACATTGATTAAGGTGAAGACAGCGACATATTAAGGCAGCTAAATTGGTCAAACCATATCTACAGTGAAACCTCCTTTAATGAATGGTGGTAAGAGAAAATTGTTTTCCATTTTTCCTAAAACGAAACAAGACTCCCTGTACATTTATTAAAAATATACGTTTTTTTGCATTGCATTTGTGTTTGCATATGACTACACGTGAAATTCAACTTACACATTCCGTCTATATTTGAATTTGAATAATATTTCACAGTACTAACTACAAAAGGGACTTTCAAAAACGTTTTCAAATCGTATTCAGGAGAGACAAATATTTTCTTATATTTGTGCTTCCATATTCTATAAGATGAATTTTGCGCGGTAATTTACTTTCTATAAAACTATGAAGCACTTAAACTTATTTGCAACTAATGCATTTATCCGAAATCCAAGGAACTGTTTTGAAAACGGATAAATTAATAATTTATCATCAGGATCACATCGTTAATGATGCAGACTGCAGTTCGAAAAGTCATGGGTTTGAATTCACTAATCTCAAGTTGTGTCGAGAACCACGTCTGTCAAGAATACCTACTATTGAGTACTGGATTGAACGGTAAAGCAGCTGGTACAAATACCGCTTCTGAATATTTTTCAGTAGTCTTTAGAGGCGAGAACCCTTTGGGGAGACCAAAGGGTTGTCGCCTCTAAAAGGTTTGAAGCTGTTTGTACATTAAACAAAAACAAATGAACTATTAACTCGTTTCTAACTTTAGTATACCAAAAATGTGTGTAAATTGAGAATTCGATACGATATTCACACAATCCCTTAAAACAATATTATATATTGAAATATATTATAACAGGTAAACTCTTAATCAAAATTAAAATTTACTATTAAATTATAAACTTCATTTTTGATATTTAAAATTGTATAGTACATATGATGATGCAAATTATTCTAAATAATTCACCACTCCAATTCAAAAGGTTATGATTTCCGTTCAAGTTAGCATTTATTACGAAAATTAGTAAATCTAAGGGTCAAACTTTAAAAGTGGCTTGGACATTTGGACACACCGTACTTTTCGCAGTCAGCTGTATGCTCGCTCGGGTACCGAGAACCCTAATATATGAGTTGGCAAAAATTAATGATTCATACATTACATTCATACATACGGCTTACTTACTATACTTACATCGTTGGAGCCACACGCAAAAGTGAGTAACGATCTAAGA